>CM042156.1:88503700-88536200 GCA_023376005.1 Doryteuthis pealeii | reverse complement strand
TTAATGCCGAATTTAGATTATTACAAATCCCTAAGAGAGCTCAATGTATGATAATTGATAAATTGCTCATATTCAGAGCAATATTTACACTTTCAATAAGAAAGAAAAACTTAACAAACCGTGATTTGGCTTTTATAAATTTATTTCAACCAGAACTCAAATGAGCCCAGTTTCATCAGACAGCCAACTACATAACCACCAAGCCCTCCGCATGAGTAGGATGCGACAGAAGGTCAGTTTCTTAAGCGGAGTTTAACAGGTTTGAATTCAGAGTTTTCCTTCTCCTAGATTGATTGCCGAACCAAGATTAAGTGGCTAGTCTGGCTATCTATTTACCCATAACTGGAGGGAGAATAGTTGGAAACATACCTTTCCGAATGGTATTAGCTATGTGAAATGCAACCAGGCTTATTCAGGATTTGAACTCGTCTCGCCGTGTCCATTTCCTACGATGCTAACTATTACACCACGTGTACTCGCGTATCATGCAATTTGGCATTTAGTGTATACCTTTCCCAAAGGTATTAGCAGCGCAATGTGAAATAAAAACAGGCTCGTCCAGGATTTGAAATCGTCTCGTCGTGTCCGTTTTCGTTCGATTATAACCATTTCACCAAACGCCTCCAAGTCTAAGCCTGTATTTCAAATGTTTATGTTTTATTGCGAGCCCCTCCTACTCCTCCTTCTCCACCTCCTACTACTACTACCCCTCCTTGTAGAAAGATTTCTGCTGTGCAAGTCTTTCTGTTAGCTTCAAGTTGCCCTTGTGCCGTACGTAGGCAATATTGTAAAAAAAGAGGCGGGGCTTAACCACTTGCTTTAATATTGTTGGCGGAAGAAATCTGTTGGCAAAACAAGTTTACTGCTAATGCAAACACCAATGAATACAAACAAAAACATCAAGGCTTATCGCCTATGCAAACGAACGCAAAAAAAAAATCACGTTTATAACTCTCAATTTGAATAATTACACTTGCTTTAAATGGTAATAAAGGACTATTTGCTCGTAAATTCCTACCATAAAATAAACCGAACCCCCATTTTATGTCCGTGTTTTTGTATTAAATATTTTATTTTTCTTGCACCCGTTATGTTAAAATACTAAATATATTTTCTTTATTCATTTTAATATTCATTTCAATGAGCATATTCTAAAAGTTTTTATTTTGTGAGAATGTTTAGTTTTAAAGTGGGGGTTCGTTTTAGGCATAAATTGGATCCTCCTTTTATGACCGTAATTTTGTTTTTTCGTCGACGATGATTAAAATCTGACGTTTTTATTTTAGAGTACCAAAGCCAAAAAGAAAAGAAATAACAACAACAAAAAGTAATATTCAACTTTTTACTCGTAAATTCCTGCCATAAAATTAGGCTTGGGCATTTTATGGTAGGAATTTACGAGTAAAAAGTTGAAGTGTAAAAACGAACCCCCACATTAAAACTAAGCATTCTCACAAAATAAAAGCTTTTAGAATATACACATTTAAGTGAATATTAAAATGAATAAATAAAATATATTTTGTATTGTAAAATAACGGGTGCAAGAAAAATAAAACATTTATTGCAAAAACAGGACATAAAATGGGGTTCAGTTTATTTTATGGTAGGAATTTACGAGCAAATAGTCCTTTATTACCATTTAAATTGTACAAGTTTTTTAGTTTTTTTTTTTTTTTTTCAAAAATAAAAGTAACCCTGATAATCATCCCCGGTGATGATCAATATTTCATTTTTTTAAAAAGTCATACGTATGAAATTTCGTTTCTTAATACAGGGCATTATTAAAATGTATATATTGATTGATTGGTTGATTTTAACGGCATTAGAACCCGTCAAGGCTTATTTTATGCCAAGATGTTTGGGAATCCCGTTCATTGTACGTCCATTATACGTTCATATGTCCAATACCTGTGGGCACTTCATGTGTTGTAATGGTTAGCAAGCTATATTAGCAGACTATTGCTAGTGAGTTCGATTCTCGACGGGCGCCCCATACTTCTGGCCTTGTGCCACATCTAAGCTAAGCTTAGTAAATAACTATTTACGATACTTGTTTAATTGTTTCTTAAGAGGTATTTGTTGGGTTTTTTTTTTTTTTTTTTTTTTTTTTTGCTTTTTGCTCCAGTCATGTGATATCAAGTATTCCTATTTAATACAATTTACTTGCGGTTATATGGTTTCGAGAAACTAATGATAATAATAACTAGCAGGACCTGTGGATATACCACAGTATGATAATTCAATTATTACGACGTTTGATATGCTTATCAAGTATAATAATCTTGATTTAACTCTCTTACTCTTGTTTTTTTTTTGTTCCGTCTTTCCATCTTTTCATTATGTCTGATTGAAACAGAGTAGCGCTATCGACTCCGCGCGCTTACTCTCTCTCTCTCTCTCTCTCTCTCTCTCTCTCTCTCTCCTCTCTCTCTCTCTCCCTCTCTCTCTCTCTCTCTCTCTCTCTCCTCTTCCTCTAACTTCTCTTTCTTCTATCTTTGTATATTTTTCCTCACATTTTTACGATAAAAACGGAATGGTCCATTATCTAGCTAAGGTGACGACACTCATAAGAAATTAGAATTCTGCGGCTAAGCAATACCAGATAATCAGGATTTTGATTTTTGCATTTCATCTTGGAGGATTTGGGCTGTCTCATTTTCAACCAGAGGATGTCGCAAGATTATAACGGTCGTGTAATAAAGGAACACCATATATATATATATATATATATATATATATATATAAAGTCAACGGGGCGGCTTAGAGTCGGTATCAGCCAGTCAGCGAGGGAGTCTATCCCTTTTTCTAGCGCTAGACCAAGGAGATTGTTTTTAGCATCTGAGGTGAGGCGCCACACCTACCATCAGCTCCTCACTTTACCGCACAGATCCCGTGCTTCTCATACGCTGAGTTGGCGGGGACCGGAATCGAACTAGGAACCTTGTGGTTTCTAGCCAACGCTCTACCGACAGAGCTAACCCATATATATGCCAACACACAGACACACACACACACACACACATATATATATGTGGTGTGTGTTATGTGTATATAATTCTTAGAAGCAGCACATCAAAAAAACAGCTGTGACGGACATACATACATGCCTTACACCAGCTGCCCTTAAAGATATGTAATTAGACGATTATTCAGGCACACCCTTATTCGATTTTGATTACCATGCTTGTAATTAATGAGTAGGATAATCCGATATGTATAATTTGTTAAATAGAAAATCCATTTTAGTTGGTTTGGTTTGTTTGTTTTGGTATGCAACTCAGTGTGGTCATTTATGATAAGTTTTAAAATAAATCAATTTTAATGGACATACAATTTTTATAAATAATTTTCTATTTAACCCATAGATGAGGACCTAACAGGTATCACCACTCCGGGTCAGAGTGGACCAGGGAGCAATGGTGATGAAGGGGTGCTCACATTCCCCAAACTCCAAAACTGGAACTCACCATCAGATAGAGTTTAACGTCATTCCAGGACATGTACCACGAGCCACCGCCTTCTAGCACCCATATGATAAAAGGGGTTGGGACTTGCCATAAGGGCAATAGGGTTGGGAAAATCATATAGGTTGCAGGCTTTTGACGTGACCAGCGACTCGGATTGACGAGGGGGCCTCTCCGACGCCCGTCTAGCCAAGATAGGGCCAAAGTGGAGTATTGCAAGTCATGAACTGCTCATCCACTGGGTTCTCTCTTAAGCATCACGGTCGCACCCACGCCAACAATTTGGGGGAGGTCTTACCCTCTGCAGTCGTGCAACGCAGAGAGGCGGTCCATTTTAGTTCCGTGTTCTCTCACATAAGGCATTAAAAGCTAATAATTTTTTATAAGCAAAGTAATCAAAATGATACATTCTTGGAATAATAGATGATTTCCATACTCTTGTTCTTCTTGATCATCTATACAAGATAAGACAGCTTACTAATGTTGTATACTTTCTTTTACTTACTTCTATTCTCTTCTGGGTCTTTGATATCTTAAGTTCTTCTAGCTCTCTTCTAACATCTTGAACTTCGTCTTGTGGTCGGTCGAACTTAACTCATTTCTTCTTCTAGATCAGTCTTGTTACCAAACATTCACCAACCACAAACCGTGTTATTTTCGTAAGCTTTTATTTTACTTAACTAAACATTTCATGCAACTAAACATAGCGCGCGTATGCAGGTGAGTTCCAGTTAAGGCAGTACACTTCTCTGCCTGACTCCAACTGAAAACTGAGGACCCAACCAGGTCCCACGTATTTCGCGGGATTTCTGTATATTCATGGAAAGTCCGCCCGTGATTGAAAAGGGCCATCCCTTTAGAAATCAGGGATTGACATAATCTTATGCAACGCATAGATTATGTAACATACAGAAAATAATGTTAAGCCTCACAAAACTGCTGACAAATTCCTGTATTCTTGAATATCGTATAAAATCATCCATCATACAAATAATAGACGGATGGGTTTTAAATAATAACACTACTGATTCTTCTATATGGTGGCTTTGGTATTAATAACCACAAAGGTTGATATGCCATTCAAACAGAGAAACCAAACCAAACAATTTAGCTTCAAGTAACTATCGTAATACAAATGACTTACGCACAATTAAATGGTATCAAGTATTCCTTAACAAATATTATTTCTCTGAATTTTTTAGATGAGGCTTGATGATTAAGTATTTTTCTGCATTATTCGGACTTGTCTCATCTTCATTGTACAACGTTTCATTTCAATTGGACACATGGCCTAGTGATAAAAGAGTTAGGTTAAGACCGTTTTAAGTGACAGTTTATCTCTGGACTGCAGGTTCAATCCTGGCCAAGGGCAGCAGTAACATAGAATAATAATTAACACAGCTTAACGCCTCTACCCAAGCTATGGTTAGGGAAATGAGAAACAGGAGACCCCCGTGGACTGAATGAAGGTTTAGGCTCAAAGTTCCGTGATGGCCCCCGATTACGACAAGAAAGGTTCCCGATTACGAAAGAAGTTTCCCGAGTTCCGAAAAGGTTCCCGAGTCCGACAAAATACTGAGAAGGCCGGAGGGCAATCGGCCGAGACGTTGTACAGATAAAATGAAGATGGGACATAGTTCGAATAAGCAGATAATACTAAATACAAATGATTTTCAAACAGATCTATTTGACAATTGATGGACCTTAATAAGTACTGCCACTCCGGGTTGTCCTGGTTATGAGTCTAAATCGCATCAAATGGTGAAGATCGAATTTTTGGAGCTCTGGGAGTTCTTCTTCTCATCATTACTCCCAGTTCCACTCTGACCGGAGTGGTAATACTGTTTAGGATTCCATCATGGGTTTATAGAAAAATGAGTTTATAAAAGTAATCCATTAAGAAGGAATTTATTTCAAAACTTTATCGGTATTAAATGACCCATTGGGGTTGATATGCGTAAAATAACCAAACCAATCAGTTGGAAATCGAGGGAATCTATCTATTTTCGGGAGTCAGTTCAAAGCAGGTTCAAATCTTGCTGCAGATTATTCTTTAGTCTGCTTTTCGATTCATTCTTCTTGTTAAATATAAGAAAAGAAAAAAAGTGTAAAATACTGATAATGATGAAAGTGCTTCACCTGAGAATTTCGTTGGCTACTAAATATGTTTTAGTTGCTATAAAATGATTCTTGAAGAAGAAAGAAGAAGAAGAAGAAGAAGAAGAAGAAAACAACAACAACAACAACACACAACACAATTGAGAAGAGAGGGAGAAGAAAAGAAAAGAAGAAATAACAACAACAATAATAAAATAAAAATAATATAATAAGAAGGAGAGACAAACAAACAAATTGAAGAAGAAGAAGAAGAAGAAGAAGAAGAAGAAGAAGAAGCAAACAACAAAAAAAAAAGAAAATTGAAGAAGAAGATAAGAAGAAAAAGAAGAAGAGAAAAAACAAATTAATATTGAAGAAAGAAAAAAGAAATATGAAGAAAAAGAAGAAGAAGAAGAAAAAAAAGAAGAAGAGAGGAGAAAGAAGAAGAAGAAGAAGAGAAGAAGAAGAAGAAGAAGAAGAAGAAAGAAGAAGAAGAAGAAGAGGTGAAGAAGAAGGAAAAGAGAAGAAGGAGAAGAGAAGAGAAGAAGAAGAAGAAGAAGAAGAAGAAGAAGGTAAAGAAGAAGAGCAGAAAGAGAGAGAAGAGAAGAGAAGAAGAACCAAAGAAGAAGAAGAAGAAGAAGAAGAGAAGAGAAGAAGAAGATTGAGAAGAGAAGAGAAGAAGAAGAAGAAGAAGAAGAAGAAGAAGAAGAAGAAGAAGAAGAAGAAGCGGAAATATAATATATAGAAGAAGAAGGTTGAGAAAGAGAATAACAAACAACAACAACAACAAACAACAACGCGAGTTTGCGTTTTTTGCGCGTTTGCCTTAGCAGTAACTGTGCTTTGGCAAACACATTTCTTCTTCTTCTTCTTCTTCTTCTTCCGGCAAAATGGCAGAAATGGCTAAGCTCCTCCTCCTTCTTCAACTTCACCAACCAAAAACTGAAGGAATAAAGAAGATCGGATTCACATCTGATTTAAATTAGGCAGTTTTTTTTTTTCTTCCCGCTCAAAAGATAATGGTAAACAACGAAAATCTTTGCCGTTTGCCGACATTTATCTTTGCAACAAACAAAAACAAAACAGACGACAGGTTTTGTTGATAGTTTAGGTGTTTATTTAAATGATGGACGAAACAATGAGATAGTATTCAAATCAGTACATTTCATATCTTTTCAAGTTATTGGTCAACAATAATAATGGCGCCTTAAATGGTCCCTACAGTAAACCTCCACTTTTCATATTCATACTACTTTCAATAAAGACGCAAATGTATTTATTTGAAATCCTAAAACTTTTTTGGCTAACGTTCATCAAGAAGAACAGTTGTTTGGTTATATAATATATATATATATGTATATATATATATATAATTATACCAAACGTATTGGTAAATCTCGCGGTGAGAAAAACCAGCAAATAGTTTGATTGTAAAAATATACTACCAAACATAACCGGGGAGAAATTTTTTTTGGAAAAAGAAAAGACAAGATAATCGTACCAACAAAAATAATCTATTGTACAAATTTTTGGCAAAAGAAAAACAATTTTATATGCATATATATATACAAGTAATTCTTTACATTCTATTTTAATTGTCACCGTGTAAATACTTGAAAAAATACGGTCGAAAGGCCTTCGTCCTTTATTTTATATTTTTTTCATAATAAGATATCACCCCATTTTAAATATGATTCCTCACTTTTAGTAGTTTACAAATTTTCAATGTACAAATCTATTTATATACAAATATATATATATTCATACAAACGCCAGGAAGACTAAAGCTAATAAGTAAAAAGTGCTCAATACCTAAGTAGAGCAATAATAAAGATAATTCTAATGAGTCAGACGAACCTAACTAAAAGTTTCGCTTAATGCTTTTTCAGGGCTGATATATATATATATTATATATTATATATATATATATTTATATATATATATATATATAGTGAAAATTGAAAAAACACAATTCATAAGACGAGTGATATTTATTTCGCCAACGCTGCAGTGTTTCGATCTGTTTCAATAGATCTTCATCTTTCATTTTTTAAACAGATTGACCGACAAAGCAAAAACTCTCACAGCTTCTTATTTATTTTTTTCCTCAAATCAACAAAAGTCCTGAAAGAAAAGAAAAGAAAAAAAGAAGAAGGAAGAAGAAGAAGAAGGAGAAGAAAAGAAGAAGAAGTCCACTTTCTCTCACACACACACACACACACACACACATATATTATATACCTTATTTATATATAATTATATCTTTAGCAAAAAGAAATCAAATCCATCAGATAGAAAGTGCAACTAGACAAGATGGCACAGACAAGATAGATGAAGAAACAAGTAACAATAGACCAGTACCAAGTAAGACCCCCTCCTTGATCTAATGTTCGCTCTCTCTCTCCTCTCTTCTCCTCTCTCTATAATAATATAATATATATATATATTATATATATATTATATATAACCGACGGTTAATTATTTATTATATCTCGTTTCTCCAGTTCAATATAGTGTTAAATAATTACTAAATACTAGGCTTATTTAATTATTTATTTAGTAATCATTCCCACTTTTTGTTCGGTCCTATGTTCTCATTAAAAATTAAAAAAAGAAGATGAAAATTCCACACCACTCCATAAATAAAATAAAAATAATGACCCCCATTGTAAAGAGAAGATATAAAATGTATAATGGAGATCATTGAACAAAAAAAAAAAAAAATGTGATGGAGAGAAAAAGAGAAGGAGAGCTCCAAGACAGAAAGAAACCAAATAAAGAGAAACCCACGCCGAAAAAAATGAACAAAATAAAAAAAAGAAAATAATAAAATAATAAAATAAGAATAAAAACCCCAGAGAGAAGGATACTCAAGAACAAAAGCACCTGTAAACCGTAATCAAACAGAAATAAGAAAAATGATAAAAAAGCCCGAAAATAAAAAGAAGAATATAAAGAAAAGTATAATGCCGACACAACCCAAAAAAAAGAAGAAGAAACCAGAAATAAAATAACACAGAAAAAAAAGAGAAAAAGTAGATGAATAAGAAAAATGCCAGAAAGTCAAGAACCAACCCCAAAAATTGATAAAGAGACACACAGAAAAAAAAGAGAAATGTAATAACCCAGATTACAACCAAAATAAGAGAAAAAAAAAGGAAAGGTAAAGGCCCCTCGACCACAAAAGAAAAGAAATAAATAAAAGAAAGAGAAAAAAAAAAGAGAAAAACCGTCCCAAAAGAAAGAAAAAAAGAAAGCCCCACCTTCCAAGCCCAGACAGATGAAGAGAATAAAATACCCGCAAAAGAGAAAAGATAGAAAAGTAAAAGAAAAGAGATTAAGTAAGAAATAAAAAAGAAAATAAAACCATAACCCATTCCGCGCAAAAAAGAACCTCGCAAAGAAAATAAGAAGACCAAAAAAATGATAAAATATAAAATAACCACTACACACCCTCACAGAAAAAAAAAAAACAGACAAAATAAAAAAAAAAAAAAAAAAAATACAAAAATAAAAAAGGAATGAAAAAAGAAAGATGAAATGAAATAAAAAAAGAAGAAAATTAAAAAGAAAGAAAGAAGAAAAAAAGAAAAAAAGAAAAAATAAGAAAGAAAATGAAAAAAAGAAAATAAAAAAAGAAGAAAAAAAAAAAGAAAAAAAAAAAATAGAGATGAAAGAAAAAAAAATAGAAGGATAATAAAAAAAATAAAAGAGAAAAAGTAATAATAGAAGAGAGAAAAAAGATAATATTGAAAAAAGAAAGAATTAAGAAAAAGAAGAAGAAAAGAAAAGAAGAAGTAAATAAAAAAAAAGAAAAAAAAAAGAAAAAAGAGAGGAAGAAATAAAAGAAAAGAGTAAAGAAAGAGAAAGAAAAAAATAGAAAATGAAGAGAAGAAATAAAAAACAGAAATAAAAAGGTATAAATTAAAAAAAAGAAAAGAATTAAAGAAAGAAAACAACATAAGAGAGATAGAAAAAAGAAAAGAAGAAAATAAACGGAAGAAGAGAGGAATAGGAGAAGTAAAATATTAAAGTAGAGTGATAGAAGAAAAAAGAGAAAGAAAGAAGAAAGAAAGGAGAAAATAAGAAAGATAAAATAGAAAATAATGAGAAAAAGTGAAAGATAGAATATAAAAGGAAGAGAAAAAAAGAGAATAGAAAAATAAAATGAAGAAGAGAGAAAAAAATATAGAAAGAAGAAGAAGAATGGATAGAAGAAAAAAAAAAAAAGAAAGTAAGAAAGAAAAAGATAGAGAGAAAAAAAAAGAATAAAAAAAAAGGAATAAAGAGAATGAAAAAAAAGAAGATATAGATGAAAAAAAAGAAATAAGAAAGATAAAAGAAAAAAAAAAAAAAAAGAAAAAAAAGAAAGAAAGAGAAAAGAACAATACGAAGATGAAAAAAATAAATAAAAGTACAAAAAGAAAAATGCAATAAAAGAAGAAAAAAAGAAAAAAGAATAAAAAACAGTTGTAAAAAATAATAAAAAAAGAGAGATGAAAAAGAGAAATAAAAATAGATGATATAGATATGAGAGAAGATAAATAAAAAATTAGAAGTATAGAATAAAATGAAAAAAAGAAAGAAAATGATATTAAAAAGAAAAAAAAAATAAGAGAGAAATAATTAATAAAAGAAATGATGAAGGAAAAAAATAAAAATAGGAAAGAAAGAAAAAAAGAAAATAAAAATATAAATAAATAAGAATGTAATATAAGATTATAGTAAATAAAAATAAATAATAGACGATAAAAAAAGTAAAAAAGAATAAATAAGAAAAAAATAAATTGATTAAAAGAAAAAAGAAGATAATAAATTAAAGAGATAATTATTATGTAATATAATAAATAATGGAAAGTAGAAAATAAATTAAATAATATAAATAAGATATTAGTCTTTAATATAGTTAAAATATATGTAAAATAGAATGTAAAGAAAGAAGATAATAGTCATTAAATATTTTTTTCTCGTCTTTTGCGTTTTTTTCGAATTGGCGTCCGCGGGTCATGAACCTTTGCGTGAGTAGGATCGCGACTTTGCTTTTTCAAAAATTAAACGCTGATAAATTACAGTTAAATAACTAAAAAAGATTTCATGTCTGTCATTATATAACACCATCACATTTTTTCTTAACCGCAAGAAACATCCTGGAAGCATTGAAGGTTCAATTGTAACCGAAAATGTTTTAAACTCGGATAATTAATTCATCCATTTTTCGGAACACTTTGGTTTTTTTTCAAATTTTCTTTATATTGTCCGGATTTAATTTCCATATTTACTCATATATATAGTATACATTATTTATATATACCCAGTAGGCAGAAGGGTAACATGGTAACCTATAAGCAGAATACGCAAGTAAGACGCACCGTCTATTTATCTAATCTTCTCTCTCGTCGTCTCTTTTCCTTCTCTCTCTCTCTCTCTCTGGTGTTTGGGCTGGGGCGTTAGAATGCACCCGATGCACATGTGCAGAGGATTGTAATGATTTCCCCCATGGGTCCCCTACCTGTTGGCCGTGGGTTGTCGACGCCGTGATGCTTAAGGACAGATCCAGATTGGTTGAGCAGTTTCATAAGTTACAATACTCATTTGGTCCCTATTTGGGCTAGACGGATGGTCGAGAGGCGCTCCGATCAATCGGCTGGTCACGTCCAAGCCTAGCTCCATGAAATTTATCCCAACGCTAATTGCCCTTATGGCAAGCCCAACCCTTTTTATCATACGGGTGCTAGAGGCGGTGACTGAGAGTTTAACTGTCCGGGATAGACGTTAACTCTATCTGATGGTGAGGTTCGAGTTCTGGAGGTTTTCGGAATGTGGAGCATCTTCATCACCATTTGCTCCCTGGTCCTCTCTGGCCGGAGTGGTAGTACCTATTGGGTCCCATCTATGGTGTTAAATACAAAAATTGAGTATCCATTAAAATGAATTTATTTTAAAATTTTAGCAGCATTAAATCTCTTTCTTCTCTCTCTCCTCTCTCTCCTTTCTCTCTTCTCTCTCTCTTCTCTCTCTCTCTTTATATCCCAGTATGGCAGTAGGGTGTAAGGGTATATACGGATGTACAACAAAACAAGTAGTACAATAATTTCTGCCTCGCTAAAAAGTGAAAAGAAGAAATAGGTGAAAGAGAACAGAAAGAATTGAATAATGTAATTTTTTTTTTCTTTATGAATAAATGTCAATTTTGGATAAAAAGAAAGAAAGTAAACAAAAAAAAGGAAAAATATTGATTATCATTAATCGTTCTGTCTTTTTTATATTCCTACGTGATGAAACCAATATGGATTTTGATAAATCGCTTCAAGTAAACAAATAAAATAAAATGAACAAAGTATGAATGAATATATATATATATATATATATATTATATATAATTTATAATATATATGTGTGTGTGGTGTGTGTGTGTGTGTGTGGTGTGTGTGTGTGTGTGTGTAAAAATGGATTTGGAAATGAAACGACCGATTATGAGGAAGAATGAAATTGAAATAATAATATAGAAAAATGTAAAAATATTCCGTTCGCAGTTGAAATTCGACTTCATCAGAGATAAATTTTATTTTGAATGAAAAATATTCGTTTGGGAGAAAAACGGAGAATTTTTAAAAATGTTCGAAGAGTGAGTTTTAAAAAATTCTCTTCGAACATTTTAAAAATTCTACGTTTTTCTTAACGAAATTTTTTTCCTCCAAATAAAATTTCACTCTGATGAAGGTCGAATTTTCTCTTGTGTACAGAATATTTTTACATTTTTTCTATTATTATTTCATTTCATTTGTTTATTTAATAATAATAGTTTGAATCGTGTACACATAGATAAACTGACCGAAACCACATGTGTAAGTGATATTGATTAAATTCATCTTTTTAATATCCATTCTGTACTTTCTTTTCTTTATTCATTCTTCCTCATATGTTTTGGATTCCAATTCCAATTCATTTTTACACACACACACACACCACTACATATATATATATATATATAATATATATATATATAAGTCGGGAGCAGGCTTAATGTCGGTATCAGCCAGACAGCGAGGGAGTCTATCCTCTTTTCACAAGCGCTAGACAAGGGAGATTATTTTAGCATCTGAGGTGGGAGCGGCACACCTACATCAGCCTCTACTTTACCGCACAGATCTCTTGTGCTACTCATACGCTGAGTTGGCGTATATATATATCTTTTATAATGGAGGTTGTGGGTTTTGTATGTCTGGTAACCGCAACTATATTACTATTCAATTCACAATTCCTTTTTGTATTTTACATCACTTTTCTCCATGCTTTTTATTTTTTTTATAACCTCAATTATTAGTAAAATTTGTTTTACATCATTAAGACTGTTAACAATATCTTAACATATAATAACATGCAATTATATTTTATATATTCAACCAATAGCGTTTCAGTTGTGAATGGGAAGGCTAATTTGCATATTGATTTTAAAAATTTGATTTTATAAATATATTGCTTAGTATTTATTGATTTTTTTATTTGTTTTATCTTAATAAATATGAGCAAAAAATCTCGGGGATAAATCTTACAGAAATCTATTAACATAAAAGAAAATAACTGTAATTTTAATTCTTTTTCTTCCTATTTTAACTAAATAGTTAAATTAGGGAAATTTACACTGAAAGACGGGAGTAAGGGAAAATGGTGGAACAGTTAGTTTCAAAGTTGTTCTATTTTCCGATTATACCCCCTCTGTTCAAATATTTTTATCTGAATTTTTTATTTTCATTAGCCTTTCTAATTTAACATGATATTTTATTATATTAAAACTTAAATACTTTGCCACCGGAGGGTGCATATATTTGCTAGTATATATATAATATATTATATATATATATTATATATAATATATATAGTTGAAAGGGAGCGAATCCGACGGTATGTTGAAAATAAAAATAAAGGAAAGAAAGTGTTGAATGGATAAATAGGATTTTTCATTTTATTTAACTGACATGTGTTTCGGTCAGAAGTTTATCTATGTATACATGTATTCTATCTATTATTATTATTTAAATACAAAACTGAAATAAAATAACAATAATAGAAAAAATATAGAAATATTTAGTACACAAAGAAATAGCGACCTTCGTCAGAGTAAATCCTTATTGTTTTAAATGAAATCGGTTGAAATACGGAGAATTTCCGAAATGTTCGAAAAATAATTGTTTTGAAATCACATGAGGAAAGTGTTCAAACGCGATCCAGAAAACAGTTATGATGACGTCATTGTCGCATGCGACGGATTTTGAAACGAAGAGAAGATGGCGGGAATAAAGTCAGGTGGAAATTTAATTGTCAAAGCATGAGGAACTTTTTTAAATAGAATTTATGCGTATGTGTGCTTTGTTGAAAATCCCAAATAGAAATCATCCCTTACAACCAGTCATTTGGATTACCTTACATTTACACACACACACACACACATATATATATATATATATATATATATATATATATATATATATTATATATATATATATATAATATCGGTTCTTTATCGTCGCGCGTCTTGAAAGTGAATTTTTAAAAAGTTCTTTTTTCGAACACTTCAAAAATTCTCCGCTTTTTCCAAAGATTTTAATTTCAAATAAAGATTCACTCTGATGAAGGTCGAATTTTCTTTGTGTACGGAATATTTTTACATTTTTTCTATTATTATTATTTCATTTCATTTGTTTATTTAATAATAATAATAGTTTGAATAATGTACACATAGATAAACTCCTGACCGAAACACATGTGTAAGTGATATCGATTAAAATTATCCTTTATTATCCATTCTACACTTTCTTTCCTTTATTCATTCTTTCAACATATCGTCGGATTCAATTCAGTTTCATTTTACACACAACACACACACACACACACACATATATATATAATATATATATATATATATAGAGAGAGAGAGAGAGAGAGAGAGAGAGAGAGAGAGAGGGAGGGGGGAACAAGAAGGGATACTCGGCGTGTATTAATCAATTTTCACAAAACAGTCCAAATTGAAAGAGCGGTAAGTGTAACCTGAAGCCGAAATTTTCTAGACTTTATTTTTCTGATGCATGTATCATTGGGGAACAACAAAAGTTTTGATAAACGGGTCATTGACTGGTCCGATTACAAAAACTTTTATTAGAATATATTTTTTTAAGTAAAGTAGGCGAAGTGTGCTATTGTTAGAATCCGCCGGACAAACAGGGAGTCAATCCCCTTGTTACTTTCGCTTGAGCAGGGGATTTGCTTTTGTCTCTGAGACACCTCAATTTACCGCCCAGAAGCTGTGCTACTTATACAGAAACACTGGTATCGAACCCGGAATCTTTTAATTCGGAGGCGGAAGCTCTACCGACTGAGCTAATCCGACCCGTTTTTATTATATATTTTATCAAAATATATTAAAGCCCCCACCTTGACCCCAAAAATTGCTTTTGATTTTTTTAATAAATCATGGAGAACTAATCCTTAATTAGCATGACCTGTAGATATACTTCAGTATTATAATTTAATTATTTTATAAAATATTAAGATTTGAAGGCAATACAATGCGTATAAAAAATAAAAACAAAAAGATGTTTTGTCTTATCGATTTCAAAGAAACTTTATCATCAGAGACGAAAATCAGAAATGGACGTGCTTAAGTTTGTTTTTTGGTTTTTTGCGTGGTGATACTTTCTTTTTTTCTTCTTCTTTTTTTCTCTCTTCTTCTTTTTCTCTTTTCTCTTCCCTTTCCCCTTCTTTATGTTATGAATGTAATGGGCGAATAACTGTAATTTTTCTTTTCTTTTTTTTTTTTCTAAATATTTTTTGAGAACGAATGCTTAAGATCCTACCTTGCATATGTAACTAATATGGTCTGTTTATCATCCGGTCAAAATTGTGACAATATATTGTGGCAAACATGGCAACAATGTATCCATCCAATTCAAAATGAAAAGTCGGTTATGGAAGATTTTTATGTTTTATTTTATTTTCTTTCTCTTTCTTTCTTTTTTGTTTTGATTCTTTCACTTTCTCTCCCTTCTCTAATTTTCGATTTTATTATTCTATTTTAATTATTCTAATATTTAATATGTTTACTTAAGAGCTATTACTAAATAGTTCAATATGTGAAAAATATAATAATCTTCATTTAACTGTCTCTCACACTTTTTTTAAAAAATATTTCCTTCTTAAAGCCCTGTTGAATCACGCCTTGCTTTTACCTTGGAAACATGTTGGTGCTGTGTGAAACTTGTTGCTTGCTTTTCTATACAATCTTATCGAAGCCGGTGCCGAGATCTGAGGGCAAATCCATAGTCAGGCGGGACTGGTCCGGAGACTGATGAACGTCATAACCAACAATTGTCGTAATTGATCGCTCATTATTATAGCAAATCGATTGCGTTTGATCCCTATTGTCACCTTCCTTTCTTTTTATCACAATCCTTTGATCGATGATCTTGAAAATCGATCGCTAAATTGACTATCAGATCATTAGTTTTATGGTACGTTAACAGAGTCGAGATTGTATACGGCGTTGAGCAGTGGTTCTCTTTTAATGGGCGGTACCGCCCACTCCTAGGGGGCGATCGAAAAAGATCGATTTGTTTGTTTGTTTTGTTTTACGGCATATCAACCTCAGTGGGTCATTTAATGCCGATAAAGTTTTGAAATAAATCAATTCTTAATGGATAATACAATATTTTTTATAAATACATTTTCTATTTAACCCATAGATGGGACCCTAACAGGTACTACCACTCCGGTCAGAGTGGACCAGGGAGCAATGGTGATGAAAGGGTGCTCCACATTCCCCAAACCTCCAAAACTGGAACCTCACCATCAGATAGAGTTTAACGTCATTCCCAGGACATGTAGACCCGCAGCCACCGCCTTCTAGCACCTATATGATAAAAAGGGGTTGGGGCTTGCCATAAGGGCAATAGGGTTGGGAAAATCATATAGGTGCTAGGGCTTGACGTGACCAGCCGATTGATGGGAGGGGGCCTCTCCGACCGCCCGTCTAGCCCAAGATAGGGCCAAAGTGGAGTATTGCATGTCATGAATTGCTCATCCACCTGGGCTCTATCCTTAAGCATCACGAGTCATCACCCACAGCCAACAGGTGGCCCCATTGGGGGAGTCTTACCCCTCTGCAGAGGTGCAGTCGGTGCATTCTAACGCCCCACCGACAGGGCAGAAAAAGATCGAGATTTTCTAACCGGTGAAATGAATTCATTAAAGCAGATAACTAATCACTACTGAAGAGTCGGGTTAGCTCAGTCGGCAGAGAGTTCGGCTAGAAACCACAAGGTTCCTAGTTCGATACCCGCCCTCACTAACTCAGCGTATGAGTAGCACAGGGAACTGTGCGGTAAAGTAAGGAGCTGATGGTAGGTGTGGTGCTCCACCTCAGACGCTAAAATAATCTCCTTGGTCTAGCGCTAGTGAAAAGGGGATAGACTCCCACGCTGCATGGCTGATACCGACATTAGGCCGACATTAGGACGACTTTACTTACTTGCTGTGTAAAGTCGGCAGAGTGACCAACCAACAAAGAAATACTATTTCTCTGAATGTTTGAGATGAGGCTTGATGATTAGTATTATCTGCGTTATTCGGACTATTGTCCTCATCTTTATTGTTATCTGTACAACTGAGCGGCGGCAGTAACATAGAAAAATAATTAACACAACTCCTACCCCATTTTTTACGACTACACCAGTCCCAATGTTTGGACTCCGAACTCCCCAGATCTTAACCCCATTGATAATTATGTATATGGCTCTGTTTAGAAAGACACCAATCGCCGTGCCAGTACTATAAACGCCTAGTTAATCGAGAGAATTAAGGTAGTTTTTGAGACACTTCCCAAAGAAACTGTAACATCAGCGTGCTCTAGGTTCCGGATTGAGGCTGTGATCGTCGCTACTGGCGGTTAATTTGAGTGAAACTTGTTGACAGTAGTGTAATTTCCGTGTCTATTGAATGTCTTTACCATCCATTAAGTTTTGTAGTTACCAGGCACTTTTTCTTTTCCTTATGAAACTGTCAAATTTCTCCCGAACACCCTATATATATATATATATATATATATATATATATATATATATATAGCACCATCAATGCTTCACACTAATGCCCAAACCTGATTGTATACTTCCATAAAAACGGATACAGATACAAAAATATCTCAAATATATATATATATATATATATATATATATATATATATATATATCATCATCATCATGTCACGGAATTTGCACGGATATCCATGACGATCTCTAGCCAACCTTCCCTATCATTCATCGATTCTGGCAGATTCTCCGCGCAGCAGCCAGCATCCATGCATAGTTGGTCGATGTAGGTCCTGGCTGGGCGGCCCACATTAGCGTGCCCATGTGTTGGCTTCCACAGTAGTACGTCGCTTACGATCACGTCCTTGCTTCTCCAGTAGTGCCCTGCATGTTTAGCCCGTCTTACTCAGGCCAGTGCAATTTGTTTTGGGGGGTAGGGTTAACAAGCTACCGACAATTATTTATGACAACCTACAACATTTGACTTATACTAACATGATAGCAAATAAATGGTCAAAGTATAACTGATTTAAGAACATTTTTAAACACGAAACAAAATTATATTTTGAATGTTACAGTCTATATATATATATATATATATATATGAGGTTAAGTAAACAAAAAAATGTGTTTATTTTTATATGGCTTTAAGCCGACAATTTTTGGGGGATATGTGCTTAATTGAAGTCGTACCTAATTTTGAAAATTAATTAGTTAATAATTAATGATTTTTTTTAGGCGGGCATATATGTTCAAATGTAAGGCTAAACGAATCGAGAAAATGTCAATCCCTGAATAGGTCGAAATGTACATTCAGGGATTGACATTTTCTCGGTTCGTTTAGCCTTACATTTGAACATATATGCCCGCCTAAAAAAAAATTCATTAATTATCAACTAATTAGTTTTCAAAATTAGGTACGACTTCAATTAAGCACATATCCTCCATATATATAATATATATATATATATATATATATATATATATATATATATATATATAATCCAAAGATCAGGTGAAGAAATCTTCCTTACGACATAGAAGTTTTTAAAAATGTCGTAGACTCCAAATCTCAATGCATGCTCTTAATGTCAGAGTCACAGACTAAAATTATATATACTAGCAAATATATGCACCCTCCGGTTGCAAGTATTTAAGTTTTAATGTAATAAAATATCGTATTAAATTAGAAAGGCTAATGAAACTAAATAAGAATACAGATAAAAAGATTTTAAACAGAGGGAGTATAATAAAAAATGGAACAACTGAAACTTACTCTTCCATCACTCTCGTCTTTCATTGTTATTTTTTCTGATTTAAGTATTTAGTTAAGAGGAAGTAAAGAATAAAATGACAGTTATTTTATCTTGTTAATGGATTTCATTTAAGATTCATTGAAGAGATTTTTGCTTATATTCATTAAAATAAAACCAAACAGTTAGAAATCAATAATACTAAGCACATATTTATTAAATTCGATTTTTTAATATTAATATGCAAATTAGCCTTCCCGTTCACACAGTAAACCGCTATTTTGTTGTATATATAAATATAATTGCATGTTGTCAGTATGTAGACATAGTTAACAGTATTAATAATGTAAGACAATTTTATTAATAATTGAGGTTTAGATAAAAATAAAATCATGGAGAATGTGATGTCAATAACTAAGAGAATTGTGATTTGAGTAGGAATATAGTTTCGGTTACAGACAGAAAAACACACAATCTCCATTATAATAAGATTATTATATATATATACATTATATATATATATATGATGCCGATATGATTTATTGGTTAACTTCGATACGTCTGTCTTTTTCATTATCTTGGCGTCACTGACAAAAAAAAATAAATAAAATAAAATCAAAATAAAGAAAGGAAAAGGAGGAAAAGTAAAAATTATCAATAACAGTTTTTATTCATTTTTTTCTGCGATCATAATATAAGATTTGACTGTATCTAAAAATTGACTTTGTCCCCCGAGACATTTTATGATTATTAACTTACTTATCTTTTTGGTTGATTTCGCGTTGGCACCAAATTCCGGCGATAAGACATTCCACTCTAAACAATTTCTCAGGAAGATGACATCGACGGGCAATCGATAAGCTAAATGCTTAGGAGAACTTCGCTTGACCAATATTTCTGAAAGACTGATCGATATTCGGGATAAGATTTCATTATTCGATATTGATGAATATATCAATTCTAAAATTCATTAGGTTTGCATCCAGTTATTAAATGATATTTGGCTTTTATGCAAAGATGGATTAAGTCTATTGTTAAATACGTCTAAACTAGCGTAACGGTTATCGTCCTAAGAAATTAATTCGTGATCTAGTTCGAATCCTGGACGAGGCTATTTGCTTCTTTCGGCTAATGCCAACCTGTAAGATGGATTAAATCTATTGTTAAATACGTCAAAACTAACGTAACGGTTATCGTCCTAAGAAATGAATTCGATTACCCGAGTTCGAATCCTGGACGAGGCTATTTGCATTTTCTTTCGGGCTAATGTCAAACCTGTAAGATGGATTAAATTTATTGTTAAATACGTCTAAACTAGCGTAACGGTTATCGTCCTAAGAAATGAATTCGGTGATCCGAGTTCGAATCCTAGACGAGGCTGTTTGCATTTCATTTCGCGCTAATGCCCGTGGGAAAGGCATGAATCCATGACCCCCCCCCAACGATCGGGCTGCATTATTTAGCCTTGGTTAGGAAACCAATATAAAGAAGAAAACTTTGAATTAGGGACTGGTTTAGCTCAGTCGGTAGAGCACCTGCCTATGAACCACAAGGTTCTGGGTTCGATACCGGCCGGTTATTCTAATTCGACACCAGGAATTTGCGATCGTTTGTTCATTCTCGCAGCTTATTAATCAACTCCCCTGTGATGAAAGAGTTAACATCTATTAATAATGGAGATTCGCTTCCGGTTTTTGTCTGTAACAAAAACTACGTCACTGCTTACATCACTATACCCGAAATCGTCATAACAGAATAAATACACTCAAAATTTGAGCATGCAACATTAGACAGTCCTCATTGTTTTTTTAAATCAAGTTTTAATAGATACATCCCCGGTATCATATATTTATATATAGTTTGTTTTATTTTAATAGATATTCAAAGTTAATAGAACTTAGTTTTGATTTCAATGTTTTTTTTTAACTCCATTAATAAATTTGATGATTTCATGATTTATGGTTCAAACTCTCCGACATTTAATTTTTAACTTCCACCTCCTCAAGCAATATCTTTCCAGAATTATTTTTACATTTTTTTATTTTGCTAGTTAGCACAATGGAAGAAGTTGGGAATACATTGAATACCGGATATGGAATATTACATCATCGCAAAAATTAGAGTCAATTTTTGCCTTTCTGAGCACAAAGAGGATTTATGAAAAAAAAAGAAGGAAAATGATAATACAAAGTGGTAGTACCTGTTAGGGTCCCATCTATAGGTTAAATAGAAAAAAAGACGAATTTTAAAAAAAACTGAATTAAAAAAAACAATTTGAATACCCATGAAGCATGAAGAGAACAAGACATTTTCGGCATAAAATAACCCAACAATGGTTGAAATGTCATAAAATCCAACAAACCGAACCGTAAGAATAAAATATAATAAAACAAATATATAGAAAAATAACTTTTTGTTATTTTATGTATAAATATAGATAAAAGATTTACATTTTAATTCCCGGGCAACGCCTGATAGCTCTACCAGTTTTAAATATTTATATATTAATTAATAATAAATAATAAATTAATAATATATTAAATGCATAGAAAATATTTTTTTTGTTATTCTATATATAAATATAGATAAAAGATTTAACATTTTAATTTCGGGCAACGCCTGGTAGCTCCACCAAATATTTTTTTTTCAAATCAAAAAACCCGCCCTGTCGGTGGGGCGATAGAATGCACCGACTGCACATCTGCACAGGGGTAAGACTCCCCCAATGGGGCCACCTGTTGGCCGTGGGTGGCGACCCGTGATGCTTAAGGATAGAGCCCAGGTGGATGAGCAGTTCATGACATGCAATACTACACTTTGGTCCTATCTTGGGCTAGACGGGCGGTCGGAGAGGCACCCTCCGATCAATCGGTTGGTCACATCAAGCCCTAGCACCTATATGATTTTCCCAACCCTATTGCCTTTATGGCAAGCCCCAACCCCTTTTATGGGTGCTTGAAGGCGGTGGCTGAGGGACTTCATGTCCTGGGAATAATGTTAAACTCTATCTGATGGTGAGGTTCCAGTTTTGGAGTTTGGGGAATGTGGAGCACCCCTTCATCACCATTGCTCCCTGGTCCACTCTGACCCGGAGTGGTAGTACCTGTTAGGGTCCCATCTATGGGTTAAATAGAAAAATGTATTTATAAAAAAATTGTATTATCCATTAAGAATTGATTTATTTCAAAACTTTATCTGCATTAAATGACCCACTGAGGTTGATATGCCGTAAAACAAAACAAACCAAACCAAACCAAATCAAAAAACAATTGTCTTAATATTACCTGCTGAATGTTCCTATATTCTCGTGTAACATATTTACAGTTAGATATTGTATTTCACGTGTGAATTATGCAAACTCTAATTAAATTTTAAATTCTCAAATTTAATTTAGATTTCTTCATAGAATAATATCAGTGATTATGCGAACGTATTTTTAAATACAAATCGATACGTAAATTATCGGCTTGTCAATCGAATTCAAAATTCTATTGAATTAGATTCTTTTTTGTTTAAAAAAAAGTTGCATGAATTTATACGAATGCATATTTCAGTACAAAACTAACAATTAAATATAAACATCTTATTAGATTAGAATACATTTACTCATATCAAAATTGCTTTACAAATTTCTACTGGAATCAAACACAAAAGTGTTATGATGTCAATCGGTGCAAACTTTTTTTGAATGAGTAATTTCTTTGTAGACCCGAAAACAATAGTTGTAGACAGTTCAATCTGTAGATATGTATATTTTTTTCGTATTCATGCCTGCAGACAGACTCGCTCATAAGACACTTTACGGTGAACCTACAAATGGCACGGGGAGAACCCACCACAAAGCGGTTCAAAGACCAAATATTAAGACAACGCTAAAGAAATGCACCATAACACCTTCAAGCGTGGAAAATCTTCCCTCCAACAGACACGGTTGGGCGAGACACCTGCCGCACAGGAGCTAAGCGGCTCAATATCAAGATTAACAGAGCTGCAGAACTGCGACGTCTTTGAATCAGTGGACCACAGAGTGAAGAGCGGAAACTCTACACCTGGCGGAGATTGTGGTATGCACTGCTGATGAGACCAAAGGAGGTCGAAACAGCTGTCCAGTGTTCCGGATGTCGCACATGGTGTTTGCCAGTTGTCTGGTCATGGTAATTTAATTCAAATTATCAATTATTAATGTAATTCCTCTATTTATGAAATTAAATATATATATATATATATATATATATATATATATTATATATATATATATATATAATACTTATAATAGATATGCTCCGATGATGATCCAAACGGATTGATCCAGTCCTTTGAAAAACATCTAATACAAAGAAGAACATTTCAACAATATGTTTAAAAGAGAATGAAAACCTGATTTTGATAACTCTTTAACTCTATGCCCACTTTAAACCACTCACAGTGCCTCTCCCCTACTGCGATCATACCGTAAACCGCTGATGGCTAGTTCATTGTAATTAAGCAGAAAGACTCAGATTACAGTAATAATAGTTGAATAGAATGAGTTCTGAGGTGAATAGATAGTGAACTTTAAAATATTCCTCCATACAGATAAAAAAAATACCAAGAAAAGTTGGTACAGCCGTGGGGGAAATTTTGCTGGCAAAGAGTTAAATTTTGGAGTGATTAAATGAATACAGTTTAATCTATGTGTTATCACCATTATTCCCAGATCCCCTTCTGACCCGGAGTGGTAGTACCTGTTAGGGTCCCATCTATGGGTTAAATAGAAAATGTGTTTAGAAAAAAATTGAGTATCCATTTAAGAATGAATTCATTTCAAAACTTTGTCGGCATTAAATGGCCCACTGAGGTTGTAATGCTGTAAACCAAACCAAACCAAACCAAACTAATATATCTGGTTTGCATATGAAAAAAATAAAACAAATTCCCTAGGGGGATCAAAAAGAGGAGTTTTCAAATTTCAAAAGAAGGTACCCTAAGCTTTCAAAAAATACAAAATTTTAGCTTGGTAACAATTTTTCCCAGGTCCATCTTCTTATCTACCAGACTATAAGGACTATATATATATATATATATATATATATATATATATTATATATATATATATATATATATATATATATATATATATATAATATATTGGTGTTCCTTAATGCGATAGAAACAAAATGAGTTAAGAAATAATGTGTTTAAAAAATTGTTTAAAAAATGTTCAGTGCCCATCAAGAATTCAAAAATGAATAAAACAAAATGTCTTCTGCATAAAATAACCCAACAATGGTTGAAATGCCGTAAAATCTAACCAACCAGCCTGGCTCAGCAGCAGACCTCATCTCTATCCATATGCCGAATATCGAGATGAACCGTAGAATATGGGTGAATTCCAGAACTTAATCCCAGGTGTCTATTCATCGGCCTCTCTCATCCTCGCCTCTCTCCCTGTACCCAGGGCTGATCGGGATGAATTAAATAAATTTTCATCTTCATCCTTACAGAACTAATTAAATCTCTCCATCAATCAGTCATTACCACCCCCATCCGCCCCCACCCCCCACTGAGGTCCTGACAAGAAGACAGTCTTTAATGTCATTTTTCTACTTTGTCTTTGTAATGCATATCCCTTTAATTAAAATGTGAAGTAGGGGCAGTTTTGTTTTTTTTTTTGTTTTGTTTTTTTCTTGACTTTCTTTAAAAAGAAATTCCTGCTATATAATGAATCCTTAAGATTCTAATTAAAAACATTTTTTTTTTAAGAAAAAGATTTGATTTTTAAAATGTCATCATTTTGAAACTTTTGATAATTATTATTGATTCTGGCAAGTTCCCTGGGGGGAAATACATGATCGAAAGAAATTATTAGTCAAGTGTTAAATATTTCTAATTAACAATCAAATCATAATTTGCTTTGTCTTTCTTGTTAAGTGTTTCCTAAATGTGTTAATTAAATTAATTCCACTCAAATATAAATAATTAAAAATAACATGTGTCATAATCTGTTATGTCCCCTTTGTCTTATTTAGATAAATAAACGGATATTTAAATCGGCATATGACTTTAATTTCCTGATGTTTGAGATACGCCTGATAATAACAGTGCTGGGTAGCGTCGTCAGTTATGTTATTAACTGGTTTCATTGGGAGATTTCAGGTTATCCAACATAATACTCCCTTCGCCAGTTAGTCCTCATTAGTGATGGATAACCTCTAATGCGCTACCCGTATTTCAGTCAACGTTAACAGAAGGAAACTGGCTTTAAATGGAGTTTTTGCCAACGCTTACTTCGGCCTTTGAACATCTAATTTCATCCTTTTCTTATATTTTATATATGATAAATATCATTTTTTACTTCATATATCTTATTATAATGGATTTTCGGTGTCTGTCTGTAACCACAACCACGTTGCAGCTCGTATCCTCAGGAATTGCGTAAGTTTAACAATAAGTATTTAATTTATTGTCAAAATATTTAATACATACAATAAGTATTATTTATCATGGAGTTCTCTATGAAAATCTGAGTTATATTTGCTTTAGAACAGCCAATGTTATTAAGGCATTTAAAATCCTGCAATGTATCTTATATATCACTAAGAAATAAAGGCTTACATAATATATGGTGTGGTTAATTTGCATATTGGTTTTAACAAAACGGGTTGAATGAATTGTTGTTATTGATCTTTAATATTATTGTTTTATTCTATATTCTAATATTCTAGTAAATAGAATCAAACGCGCAATTCTTCAAACAACAGTAGTGAATACCCTGTTAGCAAGACTAGCTACTACCACTCGTTTAGTCTGTGTCTTTTATGTCTTTCGTTGTATTGGTCCAACTTTCTTGTAGGGGAAAATGATCCCTTACAACAGTATGGCAACCGGTCTTGGAGAAGGAAAACTCCGCTTGAAAAAGGACCGTGTCGCACCCTGCACGGAGGAGGGTTTGGGTAAATACATACTAAGAGCGATGGCTGAGAGGGGTGGATGGTGAGAAAGAGTCTGTGCAATCAGTACGCCTTGATGATGAGGATGAGGATGATAAGGATGATGATGATGATGAGGATGAGGATGATGATGAATTCTAATTTTCCACTCTAAATGTTTTCATAGCTAATTTAATCGTGTTACCGATCAAAGAAAGAAATAACATTTAAGTTGCTACCCCCGTGGGGACGAATATATTCATAACTAAGGACATCAACTACATTCTGCATACTTTCAAGGCTACACCCCACCCTCTCTCTCTCTCTCTCTCTCTCTCTCTCTCTCTCTCTCTCTCTCTCACACACACACACACACACACACACACACACTTACTCACTCACACACACACACTCTCTTCTCTCTCAAACACTCTCTCTCTCACTGTTTTCTCACACACAGACACACACACACAAACCCTCTCTCTCTCTTCTCTCTCTCTTCTCTCTCTCTCTCTCACACACGCAAAATCTCTCTACCTCTCTCTCCCTCTCTCCCTCTCTGTCTCACTCTCTCTCTTTTCATTTTTTCTCACAAATTCTCTCTCTCTCTCTCTATTCACAGACACACACATGCACTCTCTTTATTTCTCTCTAACACACACAGACACACAATACTCTCTCTCTCTCTCTCTCTCTCTCTCTCTCTCTCACACACAAAATCTCTCTCTGTCACTCTCTTTCATTCTTTTCTCACAAACACTCTCTCTCTCTCTCTCTCTATTCACACACACACACACACACACAGACACACACACATGCACTCTCTTTATTTCTCTCTACACACAATCTCTCTCTCTCTCTCTCTCTCTCTCTCACACACACACACCTCTATCACACACACACACACAATCTCTTTCTTTCTCTCTCTCTCTCTCTCTCTCTCTCTCTCTCTCTCCCCCCCACACACACACACACATACACACACTCACACACACTCTCTCTCTCTGTCTCTCTCTCTCTGTCTCTCTCTCTCTCTCTCTCTCTCTCTTCTCTTCTTCTCTTTCTCTCTCTCTCTTCTATTCACACACACACACAAACACACACACATGCACTCTCTTTATTTCTCTCTATCACACACACACACCACACACAAACTCTTTTCTCTCTCTCTCTCTCTCTCTCTCTCTCTCTCTCTCTCTCTCACACACACACACACACCACACACACTCTCTCTCTCTCTCTTCTCTCTCTCCTCTCTCTCTCTCTCACACACACACACACACACACAAAACACACACACTCACACACAAACCTCTCTCTCTCTCTCTCTCTCTCTCTCTCTCTCTCTCTCTCTCTCTCTCTCTACTTGTTTGAACCTGTACTACGCAAATTAAATTCTAAATGAGAGAAAATGTAATATAACAACATTACTAACCATGACATACATCATAAATATTAAATTATTTTGTCGTCAATTCAGAAAGATGATTCAGTTTAATAATTCAATATTTGATATCACCTGACACTCAAACGTGGGATATTCTTCTGTTGACTAATTAAAAAAAGAAGCAACAAAAATACGATTTAATTTAAAAGTAATAAAGATTTAATCTATGTATCAATACCCATTCTCCTTAATTGCTTAATAATGAGACCGTCCAAATCCTCCATGATGAAATGCAAAAATGTAAATCCTGATTATCTGCTATTGCTTATCCGCCGAATTCTTATTTCATATGAGTGTCATCACTTCAGTTAAATAATGGGCTATTCCGTTTTTATTATAAAGAAAGAAAAGGAACCAAAAGGACATGCTACACAGAAAAATATAAGATGGAAAGAAAGAAAGAGAGTGGGGAAAGATAGAGAAAAGGGATGAGCGCGTGGAAGCGATAACGCTAATCTCTTTCAATCGAACCTAATGAAAAGATGAAAAGAATGAAAGAAATAACAAAAAGAGTGAAAGAGATTTAATCGAAGATTACCATACTTTTTACATATTGAACTATTTACCAATAGCTCTCGAGTAAACATATCAAACGTTGTAATAATTGAATTATCATACTGTGGTATATTCACATGTCCTGCTAGTGAAAACCTAATATAAACGTTCATCGGTGCTGTGGTATAAGAATCGTCCCGGGGTTCACACCTTTGATAATGCCCTGTTACTTATTTTTTCAATGAAAACATCAAAGAAAAGTTATGCTAGTACATATATATTGTGTGTATGTATGTCCGGGGAAACTACGAAAATAAAACTAATTAATGGCAAAGTAAATATACATACACATTCACTATCACCAGAGCTTGCTTTTGTGCAATGATGATGAACATTTTATTTATATCTAAAAATATATTTAAAAATTAGAATTTGAATAGTAAGAGAAGGGAAAGTCATTAGTTGCTTTTTGTGATTAAAACATAA
Source organism: Doryteuthis pealeii (assembly GCA_023376005.1). Classification (NCBI taxonomy): domain Eukaryota; kingdom Metazoa; phylum Mollusca; class Cephalopoda; order Myopsida; family Loliginidae; genus Doryteuthis; species Doryteuthis pealeii. Next base: position 88,507,970 of record CM042156.1, on the reverse strand, counting down.
ACAAATCAATTATGAAAGACCAAAACAATCAATGGATCTGCGAGACTAACTTTTTATTATACCCTCTTCTAGCAGCTTCTAGTACATATATAACCCTCTCTTTCACCCTTTCTCTCTCTTCGTCTCTTATTTCTGTGTCTGTCTCACCTCTACCATTTTTACATCTTCTCTCTCTCTCTCTCTCTCTCTCTCTCTCTCTCTCTCTCTCTCTCTCTCTCTCTCTCTCTCTCTCTCTTTGTTTGTCAGTCTCTGCTACTCTCCCCAGCTCTTTTACTGGTGTCTGTTATCATCTTGAATATTTGCTGTATATTCCTAGACAAAAATGACCAATGAATGAAACATTTTCTTTCAAATAGTCCCCTTGGAGTTCAACACACTTATTCCAGTGAGTTTTTAATTGGGCGAAGCACTTTTGGACTTTTCATGTACTTCACGTCCTGAAATCTTCCTCGGATTATTTCGCCAATATTTCTTGACGGCACTGGTAAATAAGTTTATCAATAAATCGTAAGAAATTAATTTTGAGATTTTCCATTTAGCTGAATCCAAAAACAAGAGCTGAAGATTTAAGAAGACGTGAAACAATAATGAAATTAATTGACCTTTTGGTTCAGAAAAATGAATAATCTAATTTATTGTTTAGTTGTCAGGAAATGTGGAAATAAATTGGACACATGGCCTAGTGGATAAAGGAGTTAGGTTAAGAAAGTTCTAAGTGACAATGATCTCTAAACTGCAGGTTCAATCCTGGTCAAGAGTAGCAGTAACACAGAATAGTAATTAACACAGCCTAACACATGTACCCCAGCTATGGTTAGCAGAATAAGAACAGGATACCCCTGTGGACTGAATAAAGGGTTAGATTCAAAGTTTCGTGATGGCTCCCGATTACGACAAGATGGTTCCCGATTACGACAAAAGGTTCCCGAGTTCGAAAAGAAGGTTCCCGAGTCCGAGAAGGTTACTTTTTTAAACCTGTTTTTTTAATACGCATTTTTTATCAATTTAACTCATAGATGCGATGTCGAAGACTTTTTTTAATTTATTCTTGATGGGTACACAATTTTTTTATAAATACATTTTTAAACTCATTATTTTTATTCAACGCATAGATAGAACCCTAATAGGTACTACCACTCCGGCTCAGAGTGGACCTGGGAGTAATTGTGGTTATGGGGTATTCCACATTCACCAGAGCCCCAGAATTGGAACTTCGCCTTCAGATAGAGTTTAATATCATAGACAGGACATTAAGACCCACGGCCACCGCCTTCTAGCACACAGATGATAAAAAGGGTCGGGGCTTGCGATAAGAGCAATAGGGTTGGGGCTATCATATATGTTAACACACTGGAAGAAGTGAATACATTAAATATTAGATATGGAATAAGCTTCTGGAAATGAGGTATGACAAGGAGAATTTTCTGAGGGATCATGCCAACGTTTGAAGATATCAGTTCTATAAATCTTTAAGTCTGCATCCTGTCATTAAATGGTACCTGGCTTTTTATGCAAAAACCGTAAGATGGGTTAAATTTATTGTTAAATGCGTCAAAACTAGCGTAACGGTTATCGTCTTAAGAAATGAATTTAATTACCCGAGTTCGAATCCTGGACAAGGCTGTTTGCATTTCACTTCGCGCTAATGTCAAACCTGTAAGATGGATTGAATTTATTGTTAAATACGTCAAATCTATCGCAACGGTTATCGTCCTAAGAAATGAATTCGGTGACCCGAGTTCGAATCCTGGACGATGCTGTTTACTTTTCACTGAGCGCTAATGCCAAATCCGTTAGATGGATTAAATCTATTTTTAAATACGTTAAAACTAGTGTAACGGTTATCGTCCTAAGAAATGAATTCGGGGACTCAAGTTTGAATCCTGGACACGTCTGTTTGCATTTCACTTTGCGCTAATACCCGTGGGAAAGGCATGAATCCGTGCTCCCAACGATCGAGCTGTGTCATTTAGCCTTGGTTAGGAAACCAGTATAATAGAAGAACACTTTAAATTAGAGGCTCAATCTATTTTTCTTTCTTCTCATCTTTTCATTATGTTCGATTTGAGCATTTAGCCTTATCGCTTCCGCGCGTTCACCCCTACACTCTTTCGTTCTTTCTTTCTTATTATAATTTTTCTGTAGCACGTCTTTTTCCTTCCCTTTCTTCCTTTATGATAAAAAATGGAATGCTCCATTATCTAGCTGAGATGCTGACTGATAAAAAATCAGAATTCGGTGAATAATCAATTCCAGATAATCAAGATTTACAATTGCGCATTTCATCTTGGACGGTCTCATTTTTAACTAGAGTGTGTTGCAAAATGATAACGGTCGTACTTTTAAAGAACACTAGTATTAATATCTAGACCCTGTGAAAGATTTTCTCCAAACGTTAATTAGTTGGTCTCAACAGCAATTTCTGTTTATTTCTATATTTTTTCTCTGCTTATATTTTTTCTATATTTCTATTTTATTTCTATATTTTCTCTCTCGGTAGAGCATCCACAAAGTTCCGGGTTCGATACCAACCGGTTATTCTAATTAGACACCAGGAATTTGGGATCGTGTATTTGTTCCTACATGTTATTAATCAACTCCCCTGTGGTGAAAGAGGAAACCTTAGCACAATGGAAAAAGTTAGGATTACATTGAATACCGGATATGGAATATTGCGCCATCAACAACAAAAATGGAGTCAAGTTCTGCTTTTTCTAAGCACAAAGGGATTTATAAAACAAGGAAAAAGAAAGTACTACTAAAATCTTATTATAATGGAGCTTCGGTTTCTGTCTGTAACCGAAACTACTTTATCCAAAGTAGCTATTAATCGGTTGATCACATCAAGCCCTAGCACCTATATGACTGTCCCAACCCTTGTTGCCCTTATGGCAAGCCCCAATCCTTTTTATGATATATATATCTACCAACCCCTCCGCACGAGCAGGATGTGACACATGGTCAATTTCTTAAGCGGAATTCAGCAGGTTTGAATTCAGATTTTTCCTTCTCCTAGACTGGTTACCTAGCCATGGTTAAAGAACCCAGTCTGTCCTGCTATTTACCCATAGCTGGAGGGAGAGTAGGATTCATACCTTTCCCAAGGGTATTAGCGTTAAGTGAAATGCAATTACCACGTTCAGGATTTGAACTCGGGGCGACGAATCCATTTCCCATGACTTTAACCATTACACCACGCGTTTTCTTTTTATGATATATGTGCTTGAAGGATCTTAGTGTCCTGTGTATGATGTTAAACTCCATCTGATGGTGAAGTTCAAATCACCATTGCTCCCAGGTCGACTCTGAGTCGGATTAGTAGTAGCTGTTAGGGTCCCATCTATGGGTTAAATAGGAGAAAATGAGTTTGAAAAGAACGTGTTTAAAGAAAAATTATGTTTTGAAATTTAAAAAAAAATGTGTACCCATGAAGAACGAATAAAACAAAACGTCTCTGGCATAAAATGACCCAATGGGTTTAACATGCCGTAAAAACCAAACCAACCAACAGTTGGACATTCTCCCACTGCAAAGCCATTATTGAAACTTTTGTTTATATTCAAGCTGTAATTTCCCCCCGCCCTTTTTAATACCCCCCCTCTTCGTGCTCAGAAAATGCAGAAATTGATTTCATTTTGGGGGGCGGGGGGTAAGCGATGATGCAATATTTAATATCTAGTATTCAATGTATTCACAGCTAATGTTTATTCTTTCATCACAGATGAATTGATTAATGGCACGAAAGAACGAACAAACACTCCCAAAATTCCTGCTGCCTAATTAGAATAAACGACCTTTGAGAAAATGGGTTCGAAGACAATGCCAATTTCGATCCTCAATTTTGTGTGTGTTCGTTGGTTTTTCTTGTCTGTCTGTTTGTCTGTTTGTTTGTTTGTTGTTATTGTTGCTGTTGCTGTTGTTGTTTTTGTTGTTGATGTTGTTGTTGCTTTTTAATCTTTGACTCGTTGTCGGTAGTAAGCAGAGGTGTCTCTATTCCAAAAAAAACCCGTTCTGGCGTTCGTACAAAAACCTAACTGCTCAGCAAATCCTTTTATGAATAAATGAAGTAATCCTTATTTACTAAGGAAGCAATCAATTAATCTACGGACGTTGCCCCTCTCCTTACCCTCAACCCCACCCACCTTCCACAGTTTAACGCTGGGATGTCAGGGAACTGAAATAGATTTCCTGTTTGGCAATATTCCGTAATTGATTCCAATGTGAATGGCATCATATTCATCGGTAAGCTGAAAGCGATGGAAACAGTAAT
>CM042156.1:88491200-88501200 GCA_023376005.1 Doryteuthis pealeii | reverse complement strand
TTGTTTGTTTTTTGTTTTTTTTGTTTGTATATTTTTTTTTTTTTTTTTTGTTTTTTTCTTGTTCTTTTCAAAATTATCTAAACAGCGTTACCGTTAACCGATAATAAACAAAAACAGACTTATCTTGGATTATCGTTGACTTTTTTTTTTTGTCTCTGTGGAAAACAAAAAGGTCACGTGATATTTATTTATGGCTAATGTGGTTGCGAGGAAATCTTCTCGTCATTGTATTCCATCATTCTACCGGCGAAGTGGAGTTGATGGTTTTATCAGGAGGGAGAACATTTCGCGAAAGCACCATAAAGTCTGGCACTCTTAGAATCGCATAATCTCAAAATCAATGAATTTCTCGAAAAAAGGATTCGTTAAAGACAAAAGAACTCACTCGGCAGCAGATGGTTGCGAGGTTTTCCCGGTCGAAATCCGAGCCGACCTTTGTGAATTTGGTTAGCGTCAAACAAAGCGCAGGTGCATCTTATCTATATATTATTAAAATTAACATATATATATATATATATATATATATATATATATGCATGCATACATATACACATATACACACTTATACATATATATACATATATATACATTCAACATACATACATACATATATATACATATACATATAGATACATATAGATACATATATATATATACAGACTACTACTACTACTAATAATAATAATAATAATAATAATAATAATAATAATAATAATAATAATAATAATAATAATAATAATTAATAATTGCTGCACAAAATAATGCCATAAGGACAAACTATATAAAAGCGAAAATTGATAAGACCCAACAAAATAGTAAATGTAGACTTCGCGGTAATAGAGATGAGACTGTAAACCATATACTCTGCGAATGTAGCAAACTAGCACAACGGGAGTACAAAACTAGACATGACTGGGTTGGGAAGGTGATCCACTGGGAATTATGCAAGAGATTTAATTTTGACCATACAGCAAAATGGTATATGCATAAACCAGAATCTGTTCTTGAGAACGAAACGCATAAAATTCTCTGGGACTTTGAAATAAAAACGGATCACCTTATCACAGCAAGAAGACCAGACTTAGTGTTGATAAACAAAAAAGAAAGAACTTGTCAACTGGTGGATTTTGCAGTTCCAGCAGATCACAGGGTGAAGCTAAAGGAAAATGAAAAAATGAACAAATATCTGGACCTTGCCAGAGAACTGAAAAAGTTATGGAATGTGAAAGTTATACCAATTGTAGTTGGTGCACTTGGAACGGTCCCAAAAGGATTAGAAAAGGGTTTGGAAAGTTTGGAAATCAGAGGAAGAATTGAATCCATTCAGAACACTGCACTGCTGCAATCTGCCAGAATACTCAGAAGAGTCCTGAAGACCTGAGGAGACTTGCTGTCACTCAGACTCCAGTAAAAGACCATCAGCTAACACCGATGGGAAAACTCAAAAGGAGATAATAATAATAATAATAATAATAATAATAATAATAATAATAATAATAATAATAATAATAATGGCTGTCAACTCGTATTCGAGTAAGACCATTTCCTGTTTTTTGGGTTTTTTTTTAAAATTTTATCATCATAGTTAGGTACCAGTAGCATTTGACACTCTATCCTTGTGTTTTCTCAGATGACTCACCAGGCCAGCCCTGGAGAGACATACTCTTCCACATAAAATATATGTTGGAACTTCTCCACTTTGAATGTTGCTGGGCTGAAAATTACCCTTTCTAATAGTTCGCTTCAATTTTTGGTGTTTAATTCGGTTGGACTCAAATTCTTCCCCATATATACATACATATATATATACATACACATATATACATACATATATATATATATATATATATATATATATATATATATATATATATATATATATATATATTAATGGATGTGGAGGCTGGAAGGAGAAAAATTGATGGGAAAGGTGCTATAGGCATTTTAAAATGTGTGTACTGCATTGGAAATTAATTAGGAGATTGCAGTCTCCCAGAAAATGAAAATACATACATCGGTTTTACCTCAACGATATTGTCACGTCGTCTAACTCTCCATTTAACAGATAATAGCTCCATTTCACAACACCTAAAATTAAATTCATGCCCCCACTCTAATTACCGAAATATCTTAACGGAAAATACACACAAAGAAAAAAACAAACAAAAACTCCAAGAAGCTTTATACATAAAACAATACAAAACATCCTGAAACAAAATTAATTTCCAATGCAGTACACACATTTTAAAATGCCTATAGCACCTTTCCCATCAATATATATATATTATATATATATATATATATATATATATATATATATATATATATATATAATAAAATAAATATATAAAGGTTTTACATATCTATTTATTAGGTGACAAAGGAACATTCACAACCATATTGGTTTCATGCGATGCAATCATCAGGTGAAGATGACATTTGAAACATCTTCACCTGATGATTGCATCGCATGAAACCAATATGGCTGTGAATGTTCCTTTGTCACCTAATAAAAAGATATGTAAAACCTTTATATATTTATCTTATTATATTATATAACAGCTCTATTTTATATTGAGCACTCTACCAATAATACTACCTTTGGTACACCATTCCAGCAAAAGCTGAAACAGTGACCATCTCACACTATAGTATATATATATATATATATATATATATATATATATATAATGTTAAGGTAGCAAAGACATGAAGTCAAGAGCACTTGGTAACCGTCAGTTTCTTGCCTATGCAATTTTCAAACCACGACTTGGTTTGCAAATCCCATGGCCGAGGAAATAGCCCTTATGAAGCGCAGTTAAAGAGCCCAGTCTGACCATATTATTTACCCATAGCTGAAGGGAGAATAGTTGGATGCATACCTTTCTCAAGAATATTAGCGCTAAGTGAAATGCAAACAGCCTCGTCAAGGATTTGAACTTGGGTCACCGAGTCCATTTCTAGCCCTGTCGGCTGGAACTTTAGAATACACCTGGTTGAGCAGTCCATGACATACAACACTCCACTTTAGCCCTTACTTAGGTAGAGGCTGATCATGTCAAGCCCTAGTATCTATAGGATTGTCTTTATTGCCCTTATGGCAAACTCCAAACCCCTTTTATCATATATGTGCTAGAAGGCGGTGGCTGAAGGACTAAACGTCCTGAGTATGACGTTATCTGATAGTGAAGTTTGAATTCTGGAGCTCTAGACAGTGTGGAGTACTTCTTCATCATTATTACTCCCAGGTCCACTCTGATCCGGAATGGTAGTATCTGTTAGGGTCCCCTCTGTGTGCTAAATAAAAAAATGAGTTTAAAAAAATTTGTTTTAAATAAAAATGAAGTTTGAAAGAAATATTGAATATCCATCAAGATGTTTGGTTTGTTTTGTTTTACGGCATATCAACCTCAGTGGGTCATTTAATGCCAATAAAGTTTTGAAATAAATCAATTCTTAATGGATAATACAATTTTTTTTATAAATACATTTTTCTATTTAACCCATAGATGGGACCCTAACAGGTACTACCACTCCAGGTCAGAGTGGACCAGGGAGCAATGGTGATGAAGGGGTGCTCCACATTCCCCAAACCTCCAAAACTGGAACCTCACCATCAGATAGAGTTTAACGTCATTCCCAGGACGTAGACCCGCAGCCACCGCCGTCTAGCATCCATATGATAAAAAGGGGTTGGGGATTGCCATAAGGGCAACAGGGTTGGGAAAATCATATAGGTGCTATGGCTTGACGTGACCAGCCGATTGGTCGGAGGGGGCCTCTCCGACCGCCCGTCTAGCCCAAGATAGGGCCAAAGTGGAGTATTGCACGTCATGAGCTGCTCATCCACCTGGGCTCTATCCTTAAGCATCACGGGTGGCCACCCACGACCAACAGGTGGCACCATTGAGGGAGTCTTACCCCTCTGCAGAGGTGCAGTCGGTGCATTCTAACGCCCCAGCCGACAGGGCGGTATCCATCAAGAATGAATCAAACAAAAACGTCTTCGGCATAAAATAACCCAACAAGGGTTGACATGCCGTAAAATCCAACCAACCAGCCAATGATTCCATTGCAGACGATGATAACCATTACTCGACGAGTGCCTCTTCTGGGGTGGGGCGTTCAACCCATCCAAGCAGTGAACTGTTTATCCGTTGTTTGACTGTTGATTAAACGGCAAAGGTGACTTGACCATAAATGTGCTTATCTCTCTTGAGGGCAACAAGGACGTTCTTGTTTGTTTTCGCATCAGACCTTTTTAAAGACTTAAGACCAATGAAATTCTATATTTAGGTGTGGTTTAACCCAATGGGATTTAAAATATAGTTTTGTTGCAGCTGATCTCGACATATAAGGAACCAATAATCCAGTTAAAGATGTGAAACTCTGGACTCTCTCTCTCTCTCTCTCTCTCTCTCTCTCTCTCTCTCTCTCTCTCTCTCTCTCACACACACACAACACACACACACACACACAGACACACTCTCTCTCTCTCTCTCTCTCTCTCTCTCTCCACACACCACACACACACACAGACACACTCACAGACAGACAGACAGACATGCAACACACACACACACACACACACAACACACACATATATATATAATAATATATATATATATATATATATACTTCCCCAAGGCATTTGACTCCACACACAGATGGAAAATAGAGCAAATACTACGAGTATACGGCCTCCCCAAAGAAACAGTAACAGTTATCGCTATAATGATGCTATACAAAGACAACAAAGCAATGATAAGCTCACGGGATGATGATGATGATGATGATATATATATATATATATATATATATATATATATATATATATATATATATATATAATCATAACCTGGCCGACATGTCACCACGGAAAAACCCGAACATTTTAAATATCCGGCGTTCCTTCAACTTAATAAACAACAGACAATTACACCAGCGCCGTGGGATAAGTACTAAAAAACACAAGTACTTCTAAAACCTCTGATGATGGGATTTATCCCGAAAATATTTAGGAATAAAACGGTAAATAAACATCATTTTCAACACCTATTCCATTGCATTGTCTATTGCCTTCAAATTTCTATTTTAAACACATACGTACAATGCTTCAAACAAACTATAAAAAAAACTTGTGTGTGTGTGTGTGTGTGTGTGTGTGTGTTTCGATATGTTATGTATATATTCTTCAGGGCATTTATATCAACAAATACCCTGAAGAAGATCTACTTAACAGATCGAAACACTGCAGCGTCGGCTAATAAACTTACCGCTCATTTTATTTAAACCGGTGGGTTTTTTTTCAAATTTCTTACTATACTACACACACACACAACACACACACACACACACACACATATATAATATATATATATATTATATATATATATATATGATAATAGTTTTATTTTATTTTTATTTTTATTTGTCATCTGGACACACTGTGCATTAAGACCTAAGTATGTTATCATTTTAGATGAGTCTCACGTTATAACATTCTATTGCGTGCGCACGCTTCACTTATATAAACGCTAAACAAGCCGCCGTTTTAATATTTTAATATTTTAATATTTTTGACCGTCTGAAGATTGCATAATATGCATGAAACTGCAGTTACGCAATATTAACTCCATAATATCTAATCTCTTAAGCTAGTAGAACAATTCACATACCTAGGTAGTGATATCTCATCCACAGAGAGCGATGTTAATACACGAATAGGAAAAGCGTGGTCGGACACAAACAAATAATCAGTAATATGGAAATCATATCTCACTGAGAAGTTAAAGCGACAATTCTTCCAGGCTGTGTTTGAGGCGCCTTGAGAATAAGCTGGATGGGAGCTGCACAAGAATGCTGCGTGCAGTCTTGAACAAATCGTGGAAGCAGCACCCCACGAGGAAACAGCTGTATGGACACCTGCCCCCACCCCATCTCACAAACCATTTGAGTGACATGGACAAGGCATGCCGGGCACTGCTGGAAAAGCATGAACGAGCTCATAAGAGACGTTCTCCTGTGGAAGCCAACACACGAACATGCTAGTGTGAGTTGCCCATCAAGGACCTACATTGACCAACTATGCAAAGATGGTGGACGCTGCGCAGAGGACCTCCCTGGGAAAATGAATGATAGGGAAGGTTGGCGAGAGATTGTCATGGATATCCGTGCTAATTGCACAACATGATATATATATATATATATATATATATATATATATATATATATAATTTAATTTATAAGTTTAAATGCCGATGTAGTTCGGTATACATTGGGCGTACATCCCAGAGACTTGAAATTAGAATAAAGAAACATGTTCCTCGAACACTTCGCAATGCTATTACTAATAATACATCCTGGCATTTCCAAGCATATGATTCGGCCATAGCTGAACATTTATCTATAAATGCTTGTAGAACCGATTATACAGACGAGTGTTTCTCCGTTTTGCACAGAGCCAGGTCTAAACAGCACTTAACCATCCTCGAAGCTGTTTATATTTCTTTTTTTTTACCTACTCTGTGCAGACAAACCCCAAAACACTCTCTTTATTTACTGGGAGACGTTTCTAACCCTGTTTCGATTTAGGGTTCATATATACACCCCCTCTTTTCCCCCTTTTTTAATTGTCCCCCCTCTGGCTCACCCCCATTCGTTCTTATGAATTTCTTATACAATCTGACTTTTATTCGTCGCCGGTGTATATACTTGAAAAGTACCGGTCGAAAAGGCCTTCGTGTATCCCCCTTTATTTTATATTTTATTCCATAATAAAATATTACCTCCCTAATTACATATGATTCCTCCACTTTTAGTCTTATATAAATTCTCCTGTACCATATATATATATATATATATATATATATATATATATATAAACTGATATATCTGTGTGTGTGGGTGAGCATAAAATTGTGTCATCAAATCAACCGCTTCTTCCATATCAAACAACCAAACAAACATCTCACTAGCCATATAAATAACCTTCTTTGTTAATGGCTACACCTAATTTACATATTTTGCTTTAAAAATGATATCCTGATAAAAACAACTATCTTTTAATTAGATGTTTTCAATCTTATTTTTTTAGATAAACCGCTTTTTTAAATAAGCAATTACATAGCTTTTATATTTATAGTGTTGTCATCCTTGAATTTAGTTTTTTTTTAAAGTAAAGAGGAAGTTTTCTTTTATAAATAAAAACTAAGGGGAGATAATTTCTATTTCTGCATTTTTTCCTTTATTCTTTTATACGTCCCAGGAAGGGATATATTTAGTAGAAATAGCAGAGTGATGGGGTCACGGTAAAAGAGTGGTACAACCGAGCAGCTAAATTATAGTACTGGTGCGATGCCGTATTAGTAGGCATTGTACCTCTACATTGCTTTGTATTTATGGCTGACACCAGCCAATCAATAGTACTGGGGTTTATGCATATTCATTACATCATTTTTATCTATTTATTTTGAAAAAAGTTCTTTATTTTAAAATGTAATTGTTAAGTTTTATTATTATTCATAATCTATATTATGTTATTTATTTTAGGTTTTCACACTTGCCGTAGCTGGTGGTTCGCTGACAGCAAGTCTTCCCCAGGTCTCCAGGACTTTTCGGAGTATTCTAGCCGATCCCAACAGTGCTGTAGTTTGGATGGTCTCGATTCTTCCTCTGATTTCCAATTCACCCAAATTCTTTTTCAGGGCTTTGGGGACCGTTCCAAGGGTCCCAATTACAATTGGTACGACCTTCACCTTCACGTTCCACAGTCTCCTCAATTCTCTGGCAAGGTCCAAGTATTTGTCTATCTTTTCGCTCTCTTTCGTTTTCACACGGTGGTCGGCCGGGACGGCAAAATCCACGAGATGAGTGGTTCTCTTTTTCTTGTCGATCAATACTAGGTCCGTCCTCCTGGCCGGGATTAAATGATCCGTTATTATTATTATTATTATTATTATTATTATTATTATTATACTTTTTCCGAGAAAAATTAACTGTAATAAGTAAAAGTAAAGTGGACAGACTGGTCAATTGTCGGTATCAGCCGGACAGCAAGCGCTAGACCAGGTGAGGTGGAGTGCCACACCTACTGTCAACTCCCCACTTTATCGCACATATCAGATTACCTAAGTTGTGCTACTCATACGCTGAGTTGGCGTGGACCGGTATCGAACCGGAAACCTTGTGATTACTACCGACTGAGCTGAACCGACCCTCTAATTGTAATACGAATGTTTAATTCATTAAACTGAACCCGGAAGCAGTGTCCTTCAAGTATTTGTGCCTTTTAATATTTCTTTATGATGTTCTTTAATTTTATGAGGGTTTTTTTTTATCTATTCATGAAGTGTATTTATAGAAATTCAAGTAGACGTTGTGTGTTATTTGCTTTTAATGAATGTTGCTTTTATTGAGTTACTGATTTTTCGTTATTGAATTTTATAAGTGCAAAATTTTAATGAGTTCGATAGTGAAAGCGAAAGTGAAGGTAGAAATGAATAAATTTCACCCGACCTCTTCACTATGAGTAGGATGTGACACAAGGTCAATTTTTAAGCTAGTTTTAATTCAAATTCTACTTCTCATAGATTAGTTACCTTACCGAGTCTAAAAATGTTGATATCGAAGAGTTTGGCCGACTCGTAGTGTTAGTAAGAAATAAGAATACAAGATGTAATTTAGAAGATGATATATAAACACGAGGGTGCACGAATCCCCAACCGATTTTATCATATATGTGGCTGAGGTCTCTGACCTGGAGTGGTCGTACCTATTAGGTATCTATGGTTTCATTAAAAAATTTAGTATTAAAAATGTGATTAAAAATTGAGTTAAAAGAATGAGCCATCATCAAGAATGAATAAAACAAAAAAGTCTACGGCATAAAATAACCCAATGGGTTGTAATGCCGTAAAAAAACCAACCAACCAGCCAACCAACCAAATTTGTGAAAAATCTCAATATTTTGTCATTTCATTTTATCATTTTTTTCTGATTTTTGGAAATTTTGTGTTTATAGTCATCAATGTACAATTCTTTGAGATGGCACAATTCTTTGAGATTTGACTTGCCTATGGCACAATTCAGTTCCTTAAAAATAATAATTGAGCCTCACAAGCCAAGAATTTCTCGGTTTTTGTCATTTTGAATTTTGGTCCTTCAAAAAAGGCAAAATTTTCTCAACTGACAAAAGCTTTTCTTTTGAAATACCGTCTTTGGAGATAAAAAAAAGTATCACTTTTGTAAAAATCATGCAAAATAACAATAACAGTAAAAGTAAAAGTAAAGTCGTCGGGGTGGCCTAAAGTCGGTATAAGCCAATCAGCGAGGGAGTCTATCCCCTTTTCACTAGCGCTAGACCAAGGAGATTGTTTTTTTGCGTCTGAGGCAGAGCGCCACACCTACCATCAACTCCTTACTTTACCGCACAGATCCCTGTGCTACTCATATGCTGTGTTGGCGAGGACCGGTATCGAACCAGGAACCTTGTAGTTTCTAGACGAACGCTCTACCGACTGAGCTAACCCGGCAAATAAATGTAATTTCTAAACTAATAATCCGGTTGGGCTCACATTTTGACACGTTCCATTTGAAGGTTAGTACTTTATAAAAATTATATGGATTTTTTTTATTAGTGTTGCCATCTATATGTTAGGCCCGAGACTTATTGAGTGATGTGCTATTATCACAATTGAAAATATGATCACACAGCCTACGTCAAAATTTAATCGAGTTCCTAAAAAGCTGTGGTCAGATCCACTTAATACCTTATTTGATAGGAACACTAGAAACCATCATCAGTGAGCAAAATATTCAAAATAGGGTCAGACAGGCGAGGGGAGTAAGATGCTGAAAGACCCGAAACTTTCCAGTGACCCATGCATACTACATCACTGACGACGCCTACTAGCACCCCAAATGTAGAAGTGTATATTTAAAGTGTATAGTATTAGCAATTCGCAATGTAAAATCAAAGATAAATACAAATTACGTTGTT
>CM042156.1:88398700-88483700 GCA_023376005.1 Doryteuthis pealeii | reverse complement strand
TTTTCATAGATTTTTCATTACTCACAACCGCACACACGCATTATATATATATATATAAATATATATATATATATATATATATATATATATATATATATATATATTATATATACATCCACACATACACAAACACAGTTACACACACACACACATATATATATATGTATATATACATACAACACACACACACACACACACATATATATATACATACACACACACACACACACACATATATATATACATACATACACACACAAACACACACACACATATATATACATACATACACACACACAAACACAAACACACACACATATATATACATACATACACACACACACACAATATATATATACATACATACACACACACACACACAAAACACACACACACATATATATATAATATTACATACATACATACTCACAAAACACACACATATATATATACATTCATACATACATACATACACACACACAAACACACACAATATATAATATACAATATATATATACATTCTATACATACACACACACACACAAACACACACTACATATATATATACATACATACACACCACACATACAACCACATATAATATATACATACATACATACACACAACACACACACACACACACACACACCACACATATATATATATATATATATAATATATATATATATATATATATATATATGCCTGTTTTGTACTCTGTTCTCATACCAAATAAATTATTCTTGGATGCCTTTGAGCCAATCAATATTGGTGGTTGTATCTCCCGTCGATTCGTTTTCCCTTTCAGATGGATTTTGTATTTTTATTCTTCCAATAAAAAACAAGTTTAATAACCAAGATGCATTACGTTGCCTCGTAAGTCTGATATGATGAGCTGGTTTTTTTTCCCAGAAAGCTTGTACGGCGTCAATCGTCTGCTTCTTTTTTTTTTTTAACTGTAAAAGTAATTTGTTTTTGTTTTTTTCGATAGAAAAGACAATCCCGATCGCTGCTTACCAATGGCGGTATAGAGTTCTTCAAGATTAATGGCGGGTAAAACTGCAGATGGTGTAGTTAAGTATAAATCGATATGAGTATGCATAGATAGATAGATAGATAGATAGATAGATATGACTTAAATAGATAGATGGAATAGATAGATATATTAAGACTTAAGTAGATAAGATAGATAGATAGATAGATAGATAGATAGTATTGACTTAAATAGATAGATGGATAGATAGATAGATAGATAGATAGATAGATAGATATAAAACAGATTGAGATAGATAGATAGATATGACTTAAATAGATAGATAGATAGATGATAGATAGATATGACTTAAATAGATAGATGGATAGATAGATATATAAGACTTAAGGTAGATAAGAATAGATAAATAGATAGATAGATAGATAGATAGATATGACTTAAATAGATAGATAGATAGATAGATAGATAGATAGATATGAAAACAGATTGAGATAGATAGATAGAATATGACTTAAAAAGATAGATGGATAGATAGATAAATAAGACTTAAGCATATAAGATAGATAGATAGATAGATAGAATAGATAGATATGACTTAAATAGATAGATGGATAGATAGATAATAAGACAAGTAGATAAGATAGATAGAGAGATAATAGATAGATAGATAATATGACTTAAATATGTATATAGTATGATAGATAGATATGACTTAAATAGATAGATGGATAGATAGATAAATAAGACTTAAGTAGATAAGATAGATAGATAGATAGATAGATAGATAGATAGATATGACTCAAATAGATAGATGGATAGATAGATAGATAGACAGATAGATAGATATGAAAAAACGATTGAGATAGACAAATAGATAGATAGATAGATATGACTTAAATAGATAGATAGTATAGAATATGCTTAAATAGATAGATGGATAGATAGATAAATAAGACAAGCATATAAGATAGATAGATAGATAGATAGATAGATAGATAGATAGATTGACTTAAATAGATAGATGGATAGATAGATAAATAAGACAAGTAAGATAAGATAGATAGATAGATAGATACATATGACTTAAAATAGATAGATAGATAGATAGATATGACTTAAATAGATAGATGGATAGATAGATATATTAATACTTAAGTAGATGATAGATAGATAGATATGACTAAATAGATAGATGGATAGATAGATAGATAGATAGATAGATAAATATGAAAACAGATTGAGATAGATAGATAGATAAGTAGATAGATATGACTTAAATAGATAGATAGTAGATATGATTAAATAGATAGATGGATAGATAGATAAATAAGACAAGCATATAAGATAGATAGATAGATTAGATAGATAGATATGACTAATAGATAGATGGATAGATAGATAATAAGACAAGTAGATAAGATAGATAGATAGAACATATGACTTAAATAGATAGATAGATAGATAGATATGACTAATAGAAGATGGATAGTAGATATATTAATACTTAAGTAGATAAGATAGATAGATAGATATGACTTAAATAGATAGATGGATAGATAGAAGATAGATAGATAGATAATATGAAAACAGATTGAGATAGATAGATAGATAGATAGTATAGATATGACTTAAATAGATAGATAGATGATATGACTTAAATAGATAGATGGATAGATAGATAAATAAGACTTAAGCATATAAGATAGATAGATAGATAGATAGATAGATAGATAGATAGATATGACTTAAATAGATTGATGGATAGATAGATAAATAAGACTTAAGTAGATAAGATAGATAGATAGATAGATAGATAGATAGATGGGAAAGACTTAGATGGATTTAGATAGATGTAAATAGAATTAGATTATTTAGATTGAGACTGAGTGAGAAGAGAGAGAGAGAGAGAGGGGGGACAAACAAACAAACAAACAGACAGACAAACAGAGATGAACAGACTGAGATAGATAGATATATATGAACAGAATTAGATAATAGATAGAGATAGATAGATATGAACAGAATTAAAAAGAGGTATATATGGAAGAGAATTAAATAGATAGATAGATAGATATGATATGAACAGAAATAACAGAGAGCTAGATATGAATAGACTGAGATAGATAGATAGATAGATAGAAAGAAACAGACTTAGATAGATAGATAGATAGATAGATAGATAGATAGATAGATAGATAGATATTAACAGACATGATATGTAGATAGATATCAACAGACTGAGATAGATAATAGATAGATAGATAGATATGAACATAGATAGATAGATAGATAGATAGATAGATAGATAGATAGATATTAACAGACTGAGATAATAGATAGATATCAACAGACTGATAGATAAATATCATCAGACTGAGATAGATAGATAGATAGAATGATAGATATGAAACATAGATAGATAGATAGATAGATAGATAGATAGATATGAACATAGATAGATAGATAGATAGATAGATAGATAGATAGATATGAACAGAATTGAATTGATAGATAGATAGATAGATCATGCACATAGTGTCCATAAAAGACGAAAAATATTACATATATACGCGCCCAGATAGATAGATAGACAGACAGATAGGTGTACAGAGAAAGAAAAAGATAGATAAGAGAGATAGATAGATAGATAGATAGATAGTAGATAGATAGATAGATATGAACATAGATAGATAGATAGATAGATAGATAGATAGATAGATAGATAGATAGATATTAACAGACTGAGATATAGATAGATATTAACAGACTGAGATATAGATAGATATAAACAGACTGATAGATCAATATCAGACTGAGATAGATAGATAGATAGATAGATAGATAGAATAGATATGAACATAGATAGATAGATAGATAGATAGATAGATATGAACAGAATTGAATAGATAGATAGATAGATAGATCATGCACATAGGTGTCCATAAAGACGAAAAATAATTACATAATAGCGCCCAGATAGATAGATAGACAGACAGTATAGGTATACAGAGAAAGAAAGAAAGAAAGAAGAGAGAGAGAGAGAAAGATTAACGTGAGAGTGTGATCAACATATGTAACTACCGATGTTAACTCTTCACGGACGTCAATAATTGGTGTATCGTGTTAATGTTAAGATTAGGTGTGGTGGGGGTTGATTATCAATCAAATAATTACAACTTCCGCGCCTACCCCAGCCACCCCAACCAACCCACCCCAGTCACCCAGCCACCCACCATCCCCAGAATAAAAGATGAGGTTTTGTTATCAGATTGCATCATCTTAACAGCACACTCTATCACAATCCTGCAATTTCCATCGTAACCAAAGATGGCGACCGTTGCGACTGAATTGAAAAACAATTCCCAAACAGCCGACATGTTTGACGTGTTTAGCGATTAAACATTAACTTTTGTTGATTTTCCCTTCTGAAAAAAAAAATAAATCTATATAATTACTACTCGTGTTACCTTAAAAGGTAGGACCGTTGTTATCTTGCAAACTACCTTCTCTGTTAAAAATCAGACCGTCTAAATCGTCCAAGTTGAAATGCAAAATGTAAATCTAATTTCTTATGAAATGTCGTGCCGTCTCGCTAAATAATGGCGCATTCACGGTAACTAGAATACTGCAAAACTTTTTGAACTCGCAACAAAAATACGTTGTACCTTGACTTACAAGTTTAATTTAGTTCTCTAGTTACTCAAATGTAGGAAAGTCCTACCCCGCTGTCGGTGGGGGCGTTAAATGCACCGACTGCACCTCTGCAGAGGGGTAAGACTCCCCAAGGGGCCACCTGTTGGCCGTGGGGTGGCGTGATGCTTAGAATAGAGCCCAGGTGGATGAGCCAGTTCATGACATTGCAATATTTGGCCCTATCTTGGGCTGACGGGCGGTCGGAGAAGGCCCCCTCCGATCAATCGGCTGGTCACGCAAGCCCTAGCACCTATATGATTTTCCCAACCCTATTGCCTCATGGAAGCCCCAAACCCTTTTTATCATATGGGTGCTAGAAGGCGGTGGTGCGGTCTACATGTCCTGGGAATGACGTTAAACTCTATCTGATGGTGAGGTTCCAGTTTGGAGGTTTGGGGAATGTGAGCACCCCTTCATCACCATTGCTCCCTGGTCCACTCTGACCGGGTGGTCCTGTTCATCTATGGGTTAAATAGAAAAATGTATTTATAAAAAATTGTATACCATTAAGAATTGATTTATTTCAAAACTTTATCGGCATTAAATGACCCACTGAGGTTGATATGCCGAACAAAACAAACCAAACCAGATCAATTTCCTCGTTTCTGCAAATCAATTTTCCATTGAATTAAAATGAAATGCATTAATCCGTTCCATCCCCCGCCAAACGCCAATAATCTTTTTTGTTACGTTAAGGGGCTCAGTCGTTTAGAGCGTCGACTAAAGGAACCCAAGGTTCCTGGTTAAGATACCGGCCCTCGCCACAACTCAGCGTATGAGTAACACAGGGTCTATGGCGGTAAAAGTGAGGAGCTGATGGTAAGGTGTGGCCGCTCTGCCTCAGACGCCAAAAACATCTCCTTGATCTAGCGCTATCGTAAGGGGATTAGCTCCCGCCGCTGTCTGGCTGATACGACTTAGGCCGCCTGACGACATAACTTACTTTACCTGTTGTGGGGTTTTTAGAACAAGACGACAGGTTATAAATGTAGGAAAATGTATTAACAAAAGAGTAGACAATTACAGTACAGAGAAGTGAGAATTACGTCCGACAATAGAGTTTATGAGCTGACTGCACATTGGCTTATCTTCAAGCCATATTGTCCCTGTTACTTATAGTAACCGTCGGCTGCATTCCATTAGTCTATAGGGTATATCACCTATACTTAGAATATTATCTAGATTATTTTGGACTATTGTAACTCAATCTTCATACCCAACCGTATGCCCGGCTGAACCGACTAGGTCCCTTGCCAACTTACCCGCTGTTCTGGCAGATACTGACTTTAGACCACCCCGTCGACCTTTACTTATTTTTTTATAAAAATATAAATAGATAGAATGTAAATGAATTTGTGATGTAAATATGTAATTTGTATACAAGTAATTCAATTATGATAATTTGTTTGCACAGTTGCATGTTTTTAAATAACTATTTATATTCGTTTAGTAGACATTTATACTTTCAAGTAAAGACCGAATAAATCTCACGATACATAAATAAACTAAAAAGACAAATCAATAAAGTATTTAATTAGATTTTAACAATATTTCCTTCGCTAGTTAGTGATATGTGTACATAGAACAATTGTTACCGGCCTGTCGGTGAGGCACTGCAGCTCTTCAGACTAGTAAGACTCACCCAATGAGGGCCACAAGGATGGCGACCCGTTAATGCTTAAGGATGGAATCCAGGTGGCTGAGCAGTCCCATGACATGCAACACTCACTTAGACCCTTACCTAGGCTAGATGGGCAATCGGAGATGCCCCCTCGATCAGTCGACTGTTCAATGTCTAAGCCTAGCATCTATATGATTGCCCCAACCTATAGCCTTATGGCAAACCTCCCAACTCTTTTTTATCATATGGGTGCTCGAAGGCGGTGCTGAGGGTCTTCCTGTCCTAGGTATGACGTAAGAATTCGTGTGCGCACGTGTTAATATATTTTCTTTCCAAATTACGTCTAGTGTTCATATTTTTTAGCTAACACTAGCAAGGGTTTTAGAATACACGCGACTGTAACCTTCTACAGAGGGGTAAGACCCCCCATGGNCCTAAGATCAAGTCTTGATAATCTATCTAAAAATGTAAGTTTTAAAAAGACGCAATTTTGCACAACATATTTTCCAAGATCTTTATATATTTAAAACAACGAACGACCGCCCTGTCGGCTGAGCGTTAGAAATGCACCAACTGCACCTCTGCAGAGGGGTAACAGTCCCCCAAATGGGGCCATGATGCTTAAGGTCGGGGTCTTGGTGGATGAGCAGTCCATGACCCCTCGATCAATCGGCTGGTCATGTCAAACCCTAGCCCCAATTCCAATTGCCTAATGCAACCCCAATCCCTTTTTATCATATGGGTGCTAGAAGGCGGTGGCTGGGGGTCTACATATCCTGGGAATGACGTTAAACTCTATCTGATGGTGAGGTTCCATTTTTGGAGGTTTGTGGAATGTGGAGCACCCCTTCATCACCATTGCTCCCTGGTCCACTCTGACCGGGTGGTGTACTGTGGCTCACATCTATGGGTTAAATAGAAAAATGTATTTATTAAAAAATTGTGTATCCATTAATGATTGATTTATTTCAAAACTTTATCGGCATTAAATGACCCACTGAGGTTGATATGCCGTAAAACAAAACAAACTAAACCAAACCAAACTATTACTAACGATTTATTTTCGTAATACGAGACGCAAAAATGCAAAAAAAAAAAAACATTTATCTCCCGTGATGACCAGGATCGATGAAATACAATATATGATTTTACTGTATGGGCCACCATAGATTTTCACTTATTTACACACAAAAATCTACGCATTCTATCTCCCTTACACCCCCAAAAAACTATTAAAGATAAATCCACATACAAGAAAAGCGATTAAACAATTTTAGATATCCACGGAGTTTGTAGAAAATATGTTTTCTATACAAGAGATTGACATTTTAAACATTTTTGTTTTTGTCTGATACTTATCTCTAAGTAATGAAATTTATTTTACAACTTCATTTTGAAAAAAAAAACGATTTACTCAGTGGCACGATCGATACTGCACCGCACCAGTCAGTGCATATAACACAGATTGAATCAGTGTGGTAAAGAGGGGAGCTGGCGGTAGGTGTGGTGCTCCACCTCAGATTTGCAAAAAACAATTTCCCTAGTTTAGAGCTATTGAAAAGTTGATAGACTCCCTCGTTGTCCGGCTGATACTGAAAATAGGCCATTTCACCGATTTTACAAGTTTTATGTGGATATTATTTTACTATGTCAAATCATTCGGGGATTTTTTTGGGTGGGTTAAGTTTGGAAATTTAGATTCTATTGGGTGGGCTGGTGGCCCAGGTGTAGAGTTTCCGGCTCTCACTCTGTGGTCCACTGGTTCAACTCTTGTGGCGGAGATTGTGGTATGCACTGCTGATGAGACCAAATGAGTCGAAACAGCTGTCCAGTGCTCCGGGATGTCGCAAATGGTGTTGCCGAGTTGTTGGTCATGGTAACTTAATTCAATTATCAATTATTAATGTAGTTCCTCTATTTATAAAATTATATATCTAAAACTTCACCTTTAAAAACATAGCTAAACATCTAATTATTACTGTTTAAATTACGTCACTGTTACGTCACATTACTCTCAGATGTTGCGTAAGTTTATCAATGAGTTAATTAATTTTAGTCAAAATCATTAATCATAGAATAATCCATTACTCATATTCTAGATCTAGTAGATTTACCCAAAACAGCCCATTTATTAGTACATTTATAACTTGCAATATGTCTTATGTATCACTAAGGAATAAAGGTTTACATAATATATATGGTGGTGGTTAATTTGCAACTGGTTTTAACAAAAACCTTCAATAAATAATTACTTGATGTTATTGATCTCTAATAATTTACCGTTTTTATTCTCCAACGTATCAAATTTCATATCCTATGAATTTGATATATTTCATTACAATTGAGATCTAAATACTTACATGGAGGGCAAATATTCTTGTTAGTTAAATAAGGATTCAGATGTGTTCCATTTAAGAAAGATGGTATAGGCAATTTGTCGAAAAAAATCCTTGTTTTTACAAAACAATTTAATCCTTCCGTTTAAAAAAAAATTACCAAAAATTAGGGAATTATCCGATTTTAATAAAATTTTCATGTTGATTTATCAATCAATGAATTTTATAATGCATTAGTTATTATTAAAAAGTATTTTGTTAACACGGATTTTAAGTCATTTTTAGACAGCGTTCACAGCCATATTGGAGCAAAATTAACCGAAAAAATCGTTTTAAATGTATTAAGAAAATAAATCACAAGCGTAATATTAATTTGCTTTTACTGTGCTTTCATTGCTCATATGTTACTACTTTTTGACTTAGACAAAAATTTGACCTTAAATAATCGATTTAATTAATTTTAATTCATTTTTAAAATGAAAAGCAGACAAAAAAATTGGGTATACCTAGAGAAAGATATTGAAATGAATACAGATCGTGAAACAAACTTAAAGAGAATATCAAATAAAATTTTATCAACATCAGAAATTTCAATCATTTTACACAATTGGACACATGGCTTAGTGGATAAGGTAGTTAGGTTAAGACAGTTCTAAGTGACAGTTATCTCTGGAACCCGAGTTCAATCCTGAGTGAAGGCAGTTAGAAAAATAATTAACACAACTCCTACCCAACTATGGTTAGCAGAATGAGAACAGGATACCCCGTGGACTAAATAAAGGGTTAGGTTCAAAGTTCCGTGATGGCTCCCGATTACGACAAGAAAGTTCCCGAGTTCGAAAAGAAGGTTCCCGAGTCCGAGAAGGTTCCCGAGCCCGAAAAGAAATACCTGAAGAAGGCATATCGGCCGAAACGTTGTACAAATAACAATGAAGATGGGGACAATAGTCCGAATAACGCAGATAATACTAATCTCCAAGCCTCATCTCAAACATTCAGAGAAATATTTTACACAACTTGGCAAGAATTTTAATGAAACAGCTTGAATTACGTTGTTTATAATTGCAGACAAGGGATTCCTATTTTTAAAAGACTTTATCGAAACTGGTAATTTTGGTCCAATTCTATCACACCCCATTTCCAGAAGAAGCCGTATCCGGATGGTGCCTTTCTGTCTCTTACGGAGATAAACATTTGTAAGAAACCCTTGTGCTCTTCTTTTCTCTCCATCTAAAAATGTTTCAATGTTAATAATCTGAATTATTCGTTGCTAAATACATTGTACTTTAGATTTTATAGCTTAGTACATTAGGTATCACCAAAATACGTCACGTGATCAGTTATTGAAGGAAGAAACGTAAATATTTGTTGAACTTTTCAAAAATTTCGCAAAAAAGAAATAACGAACATAAAGAGTTGTTACAAAGAAAAACAGTTAATTCAAAGATCAAATTATCCGATTGGGGAAAATTACTCACTGTTATCTTGAAAAATAAGTAAAACAGTCCGATTTTTTTTTACAACCGGCCGATTTCTTTATTGATATTTTTTAGCAGAATTCTGTATTCATGGTTCTTTTACTAAAAAAAACTCTCGCATAGAAACTTATTAAAATCATCTAATATAATTATTCAGACTCTTATTTTATAGAAAAAAAAGGAAAAATCGTTTTTTGTCGGTTCATTTTTTCATATTTCATAAAATAAAATGGGGGAAGGGTAGACCCCGTAAAAGATATTTCCTCCGATACATTTTAGGAAAAAAACTATTTCAGACATATTTTCATCAAAAGTTAAGTAATTATGGAAATTTTCGTGAAAATCGGACCATTAATTGATTTTTCAAGAATTATTTTAAAAAGCCTCTAGTCGTAATATGTTTAGTTAAGTAAATAAAGGTTTAAATAAATAATATGGTTTTGTGGTTGATGAATGTCTTGGCAACAAGACTGACCTAGAAGAAGAAATGAATCAAGGACGACCAACCAGCAAGAACAGAGACGTTAGAAGAGACGCTAGAAGAAGAACGTAATATACCAAAGATGAGCAGAAGAATCATAGAAGTAAAGAAAGGGTATACAACAAACCATCTTACCAACAGCAACCTTGAGCACATTTTTGATTTCCATGTTTCTAACAAAGTCAGAAAACAGCATAGCTCACATGACTTTTTGGAAACATTTTTTCATGCTCAGAATTACGGAGGCATGGAAGAAACTGCCTGCGTCCCTTGTAGGCTACTGGAACACTGCATCTTTCAATACCTCCATGCTTCCTGTAATTCGACAAAACTATACCCAATACCTCCTTCCACACATATATATGTATGCACACATACATTATATTATTATTGTACGCTATTCATGTTCCTGACATTAGTACATTATTCTATATACAATAAATGAGCCTTTGATGAGTTGTGGTGCACCTGAGCATTGTACGCAATAGATTTCATTATTTACTCCTTTTGAGTTTTCACATCAACATTAGCTGATGTTCTTTCACTGGAGTCTGAGTGACAACAAGTCTCCTCGGGTCTCCAGGACTCTTCTGAGTATTCTGGCAGATTGCAGCAGTGCAGTGTTCTGGATAGCATCAATCCTTCCTCTGATTTCCAACTTTCCAAACCATTTTCCAATCCTTTTGGGACCGTTCCAAGTGCACCAACTACAATTGGTGTCACTTTCACCTTCATATTCCATAACTTTTTCAGTTCTCTGGCAAGGTCCAGGTATTTGTCTATTTTTTAATTTTCCTTTAGCTTTACCCTGTGATCTGCTGGAACTGCAAAATCCACCAGTTGACAAGTTCTTTCTTTTTTGTTTATCAACACTAGGTCTGGTCTTCTTGCTGGGATAAGGTAATCCCTTTTTATTTAAAAGTCCCAGAGAATTTTATACGTTTCGTTCTCAAGAACAGATTCTGGTTTATGCATATACCATTTTGTTGTATGGTCAAAATTTAATTTTTTTCATAATTGCCAGTGGATCACCTTCCCAACCCAGTCGGGTCTAGTTTTGTACTCCCGTTGTGCTAGTTTGCTACATTCGCATAGTACATAGTTTACGGTCTCATCTCTATTACCGCATAGTCTACATTCAATGTTTGCTTTGATATAGTTTGTCCTTATGGCATTATTCTGTGCAGCAATTATTAGTGATTCAGTTTCTCTTTTAAGATCTCCTTTTCTTAACCACGTCGAGCTTGAAGTAAAAGCGACTGAAATATCAAAGTACATTCTGCTCTTCTCTGAGGGAGAAACATGGTCAGGGGCAAGGGACAAATTACCAGGTTTTAAGAAAATATTAGTTTCAAAATTTGTTTTGTTGCATGCAATAGAAAAGTTGTTTGTGTGACTCATCACTGTTTAACACCAATGATCTAACAGGAACCAGACAGCGAGGGAGTCTATCCCCTTTTTAATAGCGCTAGACCAAGAAGATTTCTAGGGTCTGGGGTGGAGTCCACACCTACTATGAGCTCCACCCTTTACTGCACAGATCCCTGTGCTACTTATACGTTGAGTTGGCGAGGGCCGGTATCGAACCAGGAAAACTTGTGATAGACTCCCTCGCTGTCTGGCTGATACCTACTTTAGGCCACCCCGACGACTCTTTTACTTATATTTGAGAGCACTGGTTTAGACATTGAAAGATTTCAGTGACTACAAAACACCTGCATGAAGAAATGAAATAAAACAAACGAAAACAATATTACAAAAAGCTCTTTATTTGAAAGCAGTAAAACTGAATATACAAAGGCAGATAATGAGGAATTCAAAAGGCATGAACTCTTTTATTTCGTCCCACTGAAGCGAACCGTACACACACACACACACACACACACACACACATACTGCGAATGAATAATCAAAGTATTCTGTATAAGCTTTTAAGACACACATTTAATATATGTATTAATGCATATTGTATTTTATATGAGTATATGTGTTATATAACAGATAGGCATAGCGTATCATTTTTAGCAAATAGTGTAGGGTAATTCAAAGTAACGGTAAACAGTGAAAAAATCATTGAAAGTTTGATTGACAGGTCTTGACCTCAGGATCGTCTGGAACGGGGCTGTCGTTGTCTTAGAGAGCCTCATGACCCTCTAAACTGGGGAAAGTAGCATTAGAATTTAGCGGAGTTGAGGTGGGCGGCACGTGACTTTCCGTCGCTGCTGCTGCTGTTGCTGCAGCTGTTGCTGTTGCTGCTGCTGCTGCTGCTCCTCCCCACGCGTGTGCACCAAAGAATGTATTGGAAAATCGAAGTAATAAAAATGTACACAAAATATGCCTCTGTGTTGCTTCCATTACTAAAAACTAAGAAAGATGGGACGCACAGAGAAGCAGACAAACCCCGATGGAAGACGTTCAACCCTATACGAAGAAGAACCCCCCCGACCCGATGATAGAGGAACAGAAACTCGATAGCAACGGACATTAGGTAAACTTAAGAAGCAGCATACAGCATATGTTTTGGCGGTAGATATTCTTTCAGAAGCATTTGATCAGAGACAGACCATCTGACGGAAGAAAGCTTGTCCTAATATAGGAAGGTTGATACTCTCTGAGTATACTAACCTTATACGTACTTCAAACCTGTTGAACTCCGCTTAAGAAATTGACCTTGTGTCACATCCTGCTCATGCGGAGAGATTGGTAAATATATATACGTTCTTCAGGTTCTGTGTCCAATGGCCGAAGCCATTAAACCGGTAAGATATTAATATTAGCATGATCGCAATGGTATATCCCCCACAGGCAACACCTATCTCCCTAATCTAAAGGGGCAGTGCTGGTTTTATTGCCCAGTGCCGGAGGTGCCTCAAAAGATGAATGCCGATTCACACTTGCTCTTAATTTTTCACTTTTTAAAAAATATCAAATAGCATCAAAGATCGTCTACTAAAATGCACAATAAATCCTCGTTTTCTAAAGGCTAAATTTTGCGAAAACGAAGATTTATAGTGCATTTTAGTAGACGATCTTTGATGCTATTTCCTCAAACAATGGTGTAAGTAAAAGATCTAATTTTTGTTATCAGTGTTCAGTATATACTAACACACAACTTTCACATAGATGGACAATTTGATATTTTTAAAATGTGAAAAATCGACCTACCCAAGTGTACGTATACTTTACTAAGCGTTGTTTAATTTTGGCACAAGTCCAAGTTTGCGGTCCCCAGTGAGAATCAAGTTCCCTACATTCAACTAAGGTAAATTTGCCAACTAAACTTGCAAACCATTAGCTCATGGTAAGGCGTCCGATTTATGTGTGTGTGTGTGTGTGTGTGTGTGTGTGTGTGTGTGTAGAAAAAGCAGAAGCAGATATGGCACTTGCTGTGATATAATGATTTGGATAATGGTTTAAATGTTAATGAAATTCTCACTTAGAAATTTGCAAATGCACTCGAGTGAAGATATATATATATATATATATATATATATATATATATATATATATATATATATAGATGAGAGGTATCCAAAACTTGGTAGTAAGGGATGATTCTATATGTGATATCTAAGACACACTGTATTATTATTGTATGATCCAGTATGTATAAATACAGTGAATCTTTAAATCACTAAAGAGAGCTCAATGTGTAATAAACTTTTTAGATTTTTTTTTTTTTTTTAATTTTTTTTTTTTTTTTAAAGTAAAATTTTTCAGTTATGCAATTCAAATTACCTTGGTCTTCCATCTGATGAGACTGGGTTTTGGGAGCTATATTAAATCACCTTAGATTTATATAGGCCCCAATTTTGGTCGAAATAAATTTATTATGGAATTACGGTGCTGAGTTTTTTCCTTCCTTTCTAAGATATATATATATATATATATATATATATATATATAGTTTGGAGGTTGGTTTTGAAGACTATCACAATGCAAGTGTAAAGAAAAATAAAGTAATGATGATGTTGTTTGTTTACCTTTGGTTTTTTCTTTATATTTCGAGATAAAGATCTCTTCGTCAGAAGATTTCTGAAAATCTGGAGTTGTCCACGAAATATTAAGAATAAACTAAAGGTAAACAAAAAATATCATAGTTTCTTTTCACTTGCATTGTGATAGCCTTAAAAACCAACCACCAAACCAATGTAAAGACAATGCTTCAAGCAAATTATAAAACACTTTATATATATATATATATATATATATATATATATATATATATATATGTATATTATATATATGTATATATATAATGTATATATATATATATATATATATATATATATATATATATATATATATATATATATATATTATATATATATATATATATATATATATATATATATATATATATATATATATATATATATATATATATATATATATATTCTGATGACTATTCACCAATGAAACATTTCAATCTGATTTTCCACACTGTTTCCCTTTTTTTCTCATATATATATATATATATATATATATATATATATATATATATATAACACCAGTCATCACTTTTCAAAAGAAAACGGATTTGAATTGAAACCAAATATTAAATTTTGTATCTTCAAGAAAAAATGTTTTCAGTGTTTCATAAAATCAAGACTTCATTCTCTGTTTTGTCACGTGACGCTCCCCGTTTCATTCGAACCCCCGTTCATCGCATTTTCTTTCTGTTCTTCGTCTCGTTTCACTTCTGTGCATTTCCTCGCATCCGGATGTTATTTTCGCTTCCACTATAAATACAACACCAATTCCAGCCACTGGAAAGAGGAAAAGAAATAGTACATAGCATTAACTTATTTTTCAAAAGTCATAGATAAAGTATAGCAAGAGATATTACGTACGTGGTAGCTCAAAACGAGCACAAACATATCTGGCGTGCAAAATGAGATCAGGGTGGGGAATGTAGAGGGCAACTACAGGGATTGAACTCGCATCTTTCTGATTGTGAGTCAAAGCTCGAAGTCGGACTACCTCGTTGGCGCGTATGCAAATTTCTACAATTAGATAGCAGCGCTGGGCGCGATTAGCCCAGATGAGGAATCTTGGTCAAAGCTGTTAATCATTACTTAAGACCTGTCTTCCCACACCGAGACAGTTGCGTTTTGATCGTGCTAACGAAAATACAGGCGTGTGACGAACAAGAGGCGAGTGAGCTTTGGTAGAGAACTGCTAGAAAAATTGTTGCAGGTGGAAGGACTTGGTCAGTAGGGTAGGTCGATTTTTCAACTTTTTTAAAATATCAAATAGTTCATGTATCTGAAAGATGTGTGTTAGTATACTGAATACTGATACCAAAAATTAGATCTTTTACTTGCACCATTGTTTGAGGAAATAGCATCAAAGATCGTCTACTAAATTGCACTAAATTCGTTTACGCAAAATTTAGCCTTTAGAAAACGAGGATTTTTAGTGCATTTTAGGGCGTCTGGGGCGAGGCGTCACGCCTACCACCAACTCTTTATTTTACCGCATAGTCCCTGTGCTATTCATACGTTGAGTTGGCGATGTCCGGTATCGAACCAGGAACCTTGTGGTTCTATTGCATACGCTTTACCAACTGAGCTAAACCGGCCCTTCTTATGTTATAAGAAGACATTTTTTTCGTGTCATCAGCTTATCCTCTAGGATCTCCTTAGGTGATATCCTTTTGATATCAAGGTACCAGTAACTGCATGATGTCCGATATTCACCATTTTCCCAACAATTACTGACTTCTAAGTTTCAATTTTCAGAAACAAAAAATAAATCAACCATAAAATAAATAAAAGATAAAACAAAACAAAACAAAACAAAACAAGCTTAAGACGTGTTTTCAGTCGATTTTCACACACGAAATTTATCAAATTTAACCAAAATGTTCAAAGTTGCAAATTATCAGCCATTATTGGATATGCTGGAGGCTTGCTAAAAATTCCAAATTCAATGTTATTTTTAAAATGGCGACGCCTCTCGACGTCTCCTAAGAAAAGAATTTGGGTCAAATCAGTCGTAAACGCTAACATCATAAAAATAATCTTTACAGATACTATAACATAATTTAAGAAGAAAAAAAACGAAAATCTAAAAACAAATCGAAAGGATCAATTGAATTTAAAATAAGAAAAGAGTTATTCAAAAGTTTGATATAAAAAATGCAAAGGTCGCTTGTTTTAGTCAAAAGTTATTAACGGATATAAACATGTAACATTAAAAATATAAGCTGAAGT
Organism: Doryteuthis pealeii; assembly: GCA_023376005.1. Classification (NCBI taxonomy): domain Eukaryota; kingdom Metazoa; phylum Mollusca; class Cephalopoda; order Myopsida; family Loliginidae; genus Doryteuthis; species Doryteuthis pealeii. Next base: position 88,466,879 of record CM042156.1, on the reverse strand, counting down.
TAGAAAGGATTTGTGTAATAAATCTACAATTAAAAACACAAAAAAGAAACGTACGAGCTATATATATATATATATATATATATATATATATATATATATATATATATAATATATATATATATATATATAAAATGTTGTTCTGGTTCCAACGGGAGAAAATGTAATATTTTATAAAAAAAAGAAGGTCCGCAAAATGTATCGTTCTCAGAAAAAATGTTTTATTCTTTTTATTTCACATACGCAACACATGTTTCAGATATTCTGGTATCTTCTTCAGGCTTTGATCAATACATATATTGATATACATATATATATATATATATATATACACATATACACATATATATATACATAGGTTGTGCGTGTTTCTGTAATTTTTCTCATATATATATATGTATATATGAGAAGTAAGTACACAAACGATGTGTTTTGATATGGCTTTTTATTTTTTAGCCGACAATTTTTGGGAGAATATGTGCTTAATTGAAGTCGTACCTAATTTTGAAAGTTAATTGATTAATAATTAATTAATTAGGCGAGCATACCTATTTAAATGTAGGGCTAAACAAATCGAGAAAAACAATCTCTGTATGTACATTTCGGCCTATTATGCCTCATCAGCAGAGCTATAGATAGAAAGACCGCCTTATGCGTGATTCGAACCCTGACTGTCAAGCTGACAGGCAAGGACCGTAACCCCTACACCAACCGGACTTTCCTAGATTTTTCGTTTTGTTTAGAAGTAGGTTTATATTCCTCTTATAGTGATTTATTCTACACGACAGTATGAGAAGTATATATATATATATATATATATATATATATGTGTGTGTGTGTGTGTGTGTGTGTGTGTGTGTGTTTGTTTGTGAAATGAATCTGGAAGTGAATCCGACAGTATGTTGAAAAAATGAATAAAGGAAAGAAAGTATAAAATGGATAATATAGGCTATTTTAATCAATATTACTTACACGTGTTTCGGTAATAAATAAAATAATAATAGTTTGAATAATGTACACATGGATAAACTCATGACCGAAACACGTGTAAGTAATATTGATTAAAATAGCCTATATTATCCATTTTATACTTTCTTTCCTTTATTCATTTTTTCAACATATATATATATATATATATATATATATATATATTGTATATATATATTATATATATATATATATATTTGTATAAATATATATATATATATATATATATATATAATATATATATATATATTTGTATAATATATTTATATATATATTATATATATATATATATTATATATATATAATATATATATATATATATATATATATTTGTATAAATATATTATATATATATATATATATATATTTATATAAATATATATATATATATATATATATATATATATATATATATATATTTTCAGTATATATTGTTGATACACAAGTTGTTTTTATTAGCACTATTACATGTAAATAAAGGCTTTAAAAGTGCGATTTCTAAAATTTCCCAAAGCTTTCGACCGTACAACTATCAGACATGATGTAAGGCTATGACCACCCTTGCTAGAAACAACAGTTGAAATGTTAATTTCTTAGTTTTAATTTTAGTTTTGATTTTACTCTTCTGTAGAGGTGCAGTCGATGTATTTTTCTGTCCCGGTCGACAGGACGAATTGGCAGCTGGATCGGCTTTGTTGTTTCTTTTAATTCCGATGTGACTCATAATTTAACATAGTCCAATTGCCTCGCTATTGGATAAAGATCTCAATCTTCATAGTAGTTTAACAATTAAAGGATTGTTAAACTGTCTATTTTTCGATGTCGTTAAGACAAACAGTGAGTCTGAAAGGATGAAGAATCTTGTGACTTGGTTTTGCGAGATGTTGAGTGCCAAATCTGTGGCACAACTTTCAGCACTAAAAATAGAGTTTTATTAAGGAAGAATGGGAGGAAAAGCTAGAGAGGAACACGGATGCTGCGTGCTGTCTTGAATACATCCTGGGAGCAGCATCTCACAAATTATTCGGCTAAGACGAACAAGACATGCTGGATACAGCTGGAGAAGCAAGGACGAGCTCATAAGTGACGTTTTCTTATGGACATAACAGTGTGGGCCGGTCAGAAAAAAAAAATACATCAATTAGCTTGGCACTGATACTTTGCAGAGGATCTTCTTGGAGCGATGGCCAGTAGGGACGGGTGGAGAGAAATTCTTAAATGTCTTACCTTTGTAACTGTCAGAGCTTTCCGATCTTTACGCACTTGCTCCTTATAAAGCCCTAAAAAATAAAATAATTTTTTTTAAAATCATAAGGCAAAAAATAAATAGATAAATCAATAAGACTTTTGAGAGAATCGTTTTATATATATACAGGCTGTCTATAAAGTCCCGAAGTAGATTTAAAATGTAACAACAAAGATGGCAGAGGGTTTAAGATGAAAGATGAGGGAGTTTATACCTTTCTCAAGGGTATTACTCCAAAAGTGAACGTAATAGCAAGACTAGAATTCGAACTCGCTTTCTACGATGTCATAGGAAGAAAAAGGGGAAAGAAAAGAGAGAAGGGAGAAGGGAAAAGAAATTGGCAAATTAAATTCTAATTACAGAATTAGATTGGAAAATAGATAAATAACTAGACCAGATGTACAGCAATAAAAACTTAAATGGAAAAACATGACAGGGAAAAGGAAAAAAATAGTGGTACATTAGGGTAGGTCGATTTTTCAATTTTTAAAAATATCAAATTGTCCATCTATGCGAAAGTTATGTGTTAGTATACTGAATACTACTACCAACAATTAGATATTTTACTTGCACCATTGTTTGAGGAAATAGCATCAAAGATTGTCTACTAAAATGCACTAAAATTCTTCGTTTTCGCAAAATTTAGCCTTTAGAAAACACATAACACATAGACGGAGAGATGAGAGGGTTTATACTTTTCTCAAGGGTATTACTCCGAAAGTGAACGTAATAGCAAGACTAGAATTCGAACTCGCTTTCTACAGTGTCGCAGTCTAGCACTTTTGTCCCATAATCTATGCATAGATTATTGTCAACCCCCTGTATTTCTGAAATGATAGCCCCTTTTCATATCACGGGCGGGACTTTCCATGGAATATTACAGAAAGCCCGCGAAATACGTGAAGTCACGTGGGACCTGGTTGGCTCTTCAGTTTCACACGCTGAAGCTCACTGCACACGCGCGTTATGTTAGTTACATGAAATGTTTAAATAAAAGATTACGTAAATAATATGGTTTTGTGGTTGATGAATGTCTTGGCAACAAGACTGATCTAGAAGAAGAAATGAATCAAGGACGACCAACCAACAAGACGAAGTCCAGACGCTGGAAGAAGAACGTAAGATACCAAAGATGAGCAGAAGAATAATAGAAGTAAAAAGAAGAGTATACAACACTTTTAGCCATTACGCCACGGAAGACAAATAAAAAAAGAAGTGAAAAATGTGAAGCTAATTAGGAAAGATGTGAAGCAAAAAAAAACATAAATGATCTTACGAAATAGACTCATTATTCGTGTTGTACTCTGAACAAAATCATCAAAACTCATTTTTCCATCCATATTAGCGTATCTCTTACTGATGACCTCCATTACTTTACGACCGGCAGTAAAACCTGAAAAACAAAATATTAAAAACATCATCAGAGTTTACGACAAATAAAAAAACTCGATTAATTAAAGACAAATAACAATGATAATCCTTTTTGGTGAAACTTAAGTAGGTTATTTATTATAATACTTCGCACTGGGGCACGGTCTCAATGTATGTATGGGAACGATGCTCCGGCCAAGTACTACAGTCGTTTTGTTGAATGATACAATACTGACGGAAAGCTATTTTTGTCTCTGTTCCAACTCGGCTGAAAAACGATACCCAAAAGCTGTCAACGGGGTCAAACCAAAATAAACAGGAACGCCTTCTGATAATTATGCACAAGATATATACATTTATTTTTTTTTATATACAATGATTTATATTCCTGTATAATGTCAGAAGAGCAAGGTCATTTTCTTTTGATAATTGACTGGCGATCTACAGCTAGTTTTTGGCTAAGTTATCAATTTTGTACCGAGTGGCAAGACATCAGAGTGTATCGGTAAAGTTGTGGCAAGGGCACCGAGCTATGGCGAGCTCTCTGGTTTCGGAGTGTCTGACTCCGCTTCTCTCTTCTCGGTCTCTTCTTCTGTTTGGTCTCTATCTGGTCTGTTATTTATGGGATCCAGACCTCCCCACCCCTAACATATGTCTCTGATTGGTCAGCCACTCGATACTATTGCCTACGTGTCTAAATGGCCTTGTGCCAGCCTAGCTTGTATCTTTCCATTTGGGTTTTTCCAACTCCAACGAGTCAAGGCCAACCATTGTTTTATTTATGTAAGAATTTAAAATTCCTATCATCTAACTCAAATTCCATAATTTAAGGAATTTCTATAAATTTATATTTTTAATATAAACAATTATTATTATTATAATTATCATTGTTTTTCTTATTTTTACTTTTAATTTTAACAAACTACCATAGTTAATAATTAGGGTAGTTTTGATTAAATAGTAATTAATTAATAGATCGCCAATCAACCCATAACACTTCAATAGTGTTACATTATGTATATACCTTTCTACTAAACCCGCTCTACTAACGTACTAAATTATTACGTTATTATTAACAGTTAAGTCACATTGAAAGCAATGACTCCCACTCGATCACTGAAGTTAAGCAGCGATAAGTCTGTTTACTACTTAGATGGGAGACTATTAAAGAAAAAAAAAGTATTTTAAGAAACCAAATATCAAAATGAATTGATTCGATATTAAATGACCCGAAAAGGGTTGATATGCCGTAAAACAACCAACCAAAAATATGACACCGTTATTTTTTAAATTCTTTTTTAAATATCTTTAAAAGTTCTCCAATAAATACTAGATGTGATGTTTTTTTGTACCAAAGGTTATAAACTTATGTTAACTTCCGGACTTCACTGTTGTTATTTGATAACTCAGTCACATCACCAACCAACGAAAATTATAAAATGACAACCCAGAGATAATCATCCCTTACCCTGAGTTTCACGTGTCAACATGATCATCAGATGGCATCTCCTCTTGAACCTGGCCAGAGGTAGCTGCTAAAAACGGTATAACTGCACTGATGAGAGGTGATACCTCGAAACACGTGTCTGTAGTTTACTTTATATATATATATATATATATATATATATATATATATCATGTCTAATTATAAGGCAATTAATTCATGATATATACGTTTTTTTCTAATCATACTTATTCATCAATGTTGTTTTATGTTGTTTATAGAAATAGACACTTTCTGTAATGCCAAAAATATTTATGTAGGTATTGGGTTATATTCTTTATAATAATCGGATTCTTACTTTAAACTTACGTATGTTTAAAATAAGAAGACAATTATTTTGAGGATTATACCGTATAATATTATATTATATTGATCTAACATTATTTATACCGCTTTAAATTGATATGATTATACCAAAGCATATGATATATTAATTCTAACCGTATGTCAACCTGTATAGGTCTCTTTTATACCAAGACGTTATGTATACAGTTTGTTGTTTCTTAAGATTTTTGCACACAATTATATTAAGTGTTCCTATCTAATACGAATACTTTGTTCACAGTTTTATGGTTGCAAGCAATTAGTTCTATTTGATGAAAATAATCTATATGCATAATCTATATAGTCACTCTAAGATAATTTTTGCAAATATTCAAAGATTGTAACTTACCGAGTTCTTTGTACAATGTCTTCAGCTGATGGATGTCCATTAATCCAGTTTCGCCCACTTGATAATTTTGGAAGGTTTCCTGAAGGTAAATTCAACAACGACATATTTTCTTTTAAATATCTATGGATATAGATATAGGAACGTACATAAATGTGTATATACATGCAAGCGAATAGGTTAGCTCAGTCAGTAGAGCGTCCGGCTAGAAACCACAAGGTTCCTAGTTCCTAGATACCGGTCCTCGCCAACTCAGCGTATGAGTAGCACAGGGATCTTTGCGGTAAAGTAAGGAGCTGACGTTAAGTATGGCGCTCCACCTCAGACGCTAAAATAATCTCCTTGGTCTAGCGCAAGTGAAAAGGGGATAGACTCCCTCGCTGATTGGCTGATACCGACATTAGGCCGCCCCGACGACTTTACTAATATATCGGTGGTCTTTTTGTAGTATTAGAGAATTGAAATTGAGTGCTCGATTACGTGTATAGGAGCTGTATTTATTTATTATAGTGTATAATATATTTAAAGTGCAATTGTTACCATTGGTTTCCAAGCAGCATGCTAGCCACTTTTCTTCAAGATAACGCGGAGAATATATATATATATATATATATATATATATATATATATATATATATATGATGTTATAATTCGCTGACAGAAATTAGTTTCGACCTTTTATTAAAGGGGTCTTCATTTTTTATACTTTTTGATACTTTCTTATACATTATACATATTTACATCAAAATCTTTTGAGTTTTCTTTGCGGATCATAATGCTTCTGATTTAATAAAATAAAATAAAATTTATTTTATTTATTTTCAAAACAGAATATGCATTTTTAAAATTTATAAAAAAAAAAAAATTCCGGCTCCGAACTCGAACGTTCGTTAGTACCACTTTTGTTTTTTAACGGTTTACTCATAATGTCTTTCTATCACAAACATTTCGCTCTTGATGAAGACCACTTTAATAAAGGGTCGAAACAGATTTCTGTCAGCGAATTATAACATCATTTGTTTGGGTTGTTTTTTATATTTATTTCATACTGTCGGATTCACTTCCATTCAATTTTTCATACATATATATATATATATATATATATATATATATATATATATATATATATATAAGAAGGTTCCCGTAATTTGTAATTAAGTCAAAAACCTACCAATCTCTTACTTTACTCTGTGTCTAATTTTTTTCATCTCCTTTATGTATCTCTTGACTACCTCTTCGTTATATAATGTTAGTTTCTCTGAAGAGTAGTGGAGAGAGAGAGAGAGAGAGAGAGAGAGAGAGAGAGAGAGAGAGAGAGAGAGAGAGAGAGAGAGATTTTGAAATGTATTTCTATGTTAAATTTCACAACCAGCAACCCGTAGCTTAAATGGGGTCAAACATTTCCTTTCTTAGAAAGCTAACAAAATGATTTTAAGGTTTCGTCCGGCCGTATTTTTATTATTTTTATTTATTTTATTCGCTTTGCTAACTCCCTTTTCCCTTATCTCAATTATTTACCCAGAGCTGAATGAGTGATATATATATATAAAAAATGGATATAAAAGAAACCTACTCGAGTTTCACCATAAGGATCTTCAGGGTTAAATCCACTGAATTAATCTTTAAACGCTTGTTTAAAGCGTCTCATTCAACGTAACATCTTATTCAATGAACACATGTTTGATCGGCTGCAATTAATCGGTACCTCGATTAATTCAGTGGATTTAACCCTGAAGATCCTTATGGTGAAACTCGAGTAGGTTTCTTTTATATCCATTTTTTATAATAAATTTGCTCTACTCCGTATTGAGCACTTTGTATTTGTTATATCGCTGACTTAACCCCTGAATTTTGCACCTTCAATGATCGTGCACATTTTCACCGATAAGCAACCTTTATCTATATAATACAATATATATATATATATATATATATATATATATATATATATATATAACACGCCTTTGTAGCAAAGTTTAGTAAATACCAACACTACTTGAATCAATATAATTCCTGTTTAAAGAATTGGACCCTATGACCTTTAGGCACCGCTTTTGCAATTTCGATTCGTGGGGACAATTTTCTCATTTACACCGTCAAAATCCGGTTGTTGTTAGGGGTTGGGGTTAGGGTTAGAAGTTAGGGTTATCATTATTTAGCGTTATCATTATTTCTTTTATGCTTTTTTTAAAATGTTTATTTATATATTTACATATATTTTTTCTTTATGTATCTAATTATTTCTTTCTATTTTTTTTTCTAATAATAGGTTATTGTAAGGTATAGCTAGTCCCCTCCCCTCATCCCCTCCCATCCCTCCCCCTTTTTTCATTTTTTTAACTGGTTTAAAGAAAAGAAGGATTGTGATTGAGGGCAACCTCTTTAAGCATGAATTCTTTTCGCTTGCCCAATTTCTTTTTAATGACCTTTTTCTTTTTAATGGCCATTTTCGCGGTCCCTTTCTTTTTAATGGCCGTTTTCTTTTTAATGGCCGTTTCGCGGTCCCTTTCTTTTAATGGCGTTTCTTTTTAATGGCCGTTTTCACTGCCTTTCACGGCCTTGACTTACGGTTAATATATATATGGTGAGATTAGACTCGTGTGCCATTAGATTACCTAATACATTTCACGGAAATACCTTAGGGGTTAGTTTTATAATTTAAAAAGAACTCTAAAAAACGTCTGTTAACAATTAACCGGATTTTGACGGTGTAAATGGAAAAAATGTCCCCATGAATCGAGATCGCAAAAGGGGTGCCTAAAGGTCATATGGTCCAAAGAATTTATATTACTTAATAGAAGAAAAAAACTTTGATACTTACGTGCCATGAGATTAAGAATTGGTGCACTTTTTCCACAGCTTCAGCCTCCACCATTCCAATACGATCTCTCTGAGAATTGGTTAAGGTCAATAAATTTGGGAATTTCATTCGACATTCTTTGGGTCAGTTCGCAATCTATCTAATATATTAACACTTGAGTTCCTTAACAGTACGACCGTTACCATCTTGCAACACCCTCTGGTGAAAAGTGAAGCCGTCCAAACCATCCAAGATGAAATGAAAAAAATGTAAATCCTGTTGTTTATCCACTGAATTCTTATTTTTTATGAGTTTTTTCACCTCAGCTAAATAATGGACCATTCCGTTTTTTATCATAAAGAAAGAAAGAGAAGAAAAGGACATGCCTACACAGAAAAAAAGAAAGAAAAAGAAAGAAAAAAAGAAAGAAAGAAAAAGAAAGAAAGAAAAAAGAAAGAAAGAAAAAGAAAGAAAAAGAAGAAAAAAGAAAAAAGAAAGAAAGAAAGAAAGAAAAAAAGAAAAAAAAAAAAAGAAAAAAGAAAGAAGAAAGAAAAAGAAAGAAAAAAGAAAAAAGAAGAGAAAAAAGAAAGAAAAACAAAAGAAAGAAAAGAAAGAAAGAAAGAAAGAAAGAAAAAAAAAGAAAGAAGAAAAAAGAAAGAAAGAAAGAAAAAGAAAGAAAGAAAAGAAAAAGAAAGAAAGAAAAGAAAGAAAGAAGAAAAGAAAGAAAAAGAAAGAAAAAGAAAGGAAAGAAAGAAAAAAGAAAAAAGAAGAAAAAAAGAAAAAAAGAAAGAAAGAAAAAGAAAGAAAAAGAAAGAAAAAAGAAAGAAGAAAGAAAGAAAGAAAGAAAGAAGAGAAGAAAGAAAGAAAAAAGAAAAAAAAGAAAGAAAGAAAGAAAAAAGAGAGAAAGAAAAAAGAAGAAAGAAAGAATGAAAAAAAAGAAGAATGAAAAAAGAAAGAAAAGAAAGAAAAAGAAAGAAAAAAGAAAAAAAGAAAAGAAAGAAAAGAAAGAAAAAAGAAAGAAAGAATGAAAAAAGAAAGAAAAGAAAGAAAGAAAGAAAGAAAAAGAAAGAAAAAGAAAGAAAAAGAAAGAAAGAAAGAAAAAAGAAAGAAAAAAAAGAAAGAAAGAAAAGAGAGTAGGGGAATAATAGAAATCACTGAGTGAAAATGAAAGAAAGTCAAAAGATAAACAAATACTTGGACCTTGCCAGAGAACTGAAAAAAAACTGTGGAGCATGAAGGTAAAGGTTGTACCAAATGTAATTGGTGCACTTGGAACGGTCCCCAAGAATTTTGGGTGAACAAGAAATCGGAAGAAGAATTGAGACCATCCATACAGCATTAAGACTAGCTAGAATACACAGAAGAGTCCTGGAGACCAGTAGAGACTTGCTGTCACTCAGCCCCCAGTGAACCACAGAATAAGGTGGGTGTGAAAACTCTAATGGTGCAAAATAATAATTTCCTTTTTATTTGTCCATTAAGCAGATACCACAATGCGAGTTTTTTTGTTCTTTTTGTTCTGTTTTTTTTTAATTTGGTATATTATTGTACAATTAATTACCTTCACAATCACTTTCAACAAAAAGTATGCTGAAATATTCACTGACAAATAAAGGATACATCGAGTAAACCCAAAAAGCAGCGTGTCGTTTCAAGTGTTAGTGGTGGATATTTTTCATCTGAAAAATATAATTGAATAATAATAATAATGAAAAAATATAATTGAATAATAATATAGAAAAATATAATTGAATAATAATGAAAGTTATAATTGAATAATAATAATAATGAAAGTTATAATTGAATAATAATAATAATGAAAAATATAAATTGAAATAATAATAATGAAAAATATAATTGAATATAATGAAAGTTATAATGAATAATAAATAATAATGAAAAATATAAATTGAATAATAATTGAAAAATATAATTGAATAATAATAATGAAAAATAATTGAATAATAATAATAATGAAAAATTGAATAATAATAATAATGAAAATATAATTGAATAATAATAATGAAAATATAATTGAATAATAATGAAAGTTATAATTGAATAATAATAATAATGAAAAATATAATTGAATAATAATGAAAAAATATAATTGAATAATAATGAAATAATTGAAATAATAATAAATAATAATGAAATAATTGAATAATATATGAAATATAATTGAATAATAATGAAAGTTATAATTGAATAATAATAATAATGAAAATAATTGAATAATATATAATGAAAAATATAATTGAATAATAATGAAAAATATATAATTTGAATAATAATGAATAATAATGAAAAATAATAATTGAATAATAATAATAATGAAAAATATAATTGAATAATAATAAATATAATATAATAATGAAAATAATTGAAATAATAATAATGAAAAATATAATTGAATAATAATGAAAAATATAATTGAATAATAATAATAATGAATAATAATAATGAAAAATAATTGAATAATAATGAAAGTTATAATTGAATAATAATGAAGTTATAATTGAATAATAATAATAATGAAAAATATAATTGAATAATAATGAAAATATAATTGAATACTAATGAAAGTTATAATTGAATAATAATAATAATGAAAAATATAATTGAATAATAATAATGAAAATATAATTGAATAATAATGAAAGTTATAATTGAATAATAATATAATGAAAAATATAATTGAATAATAATGAAAAATATAATTGAATAATATAATAATGAAAATATAATTGAATAATAATAATGAAAAAATATAATTGAATAATAATGAAAATTATAATTGAATAATAATAATAATGAAAAATATAATTGAATAATAATGAAAAATATAATTGAAATAATAATAATGAAAAATATAATTGAATAATAATAATGATAATGAATAATAATGAAAATAATAATATGAAAAATATAATGAAAATAATGAAAAATATAATTGAATAATAATAATAAAAAAATATAATTGAATAATAAATAATAATGATGAAAAATATAATAGAAAGTATATATACAGGGTGTCTCAAAATAATTCATAATTCTTTAAAAATTAATAGTTAATACGTTTATTTTCTATTTCAGATTTGACTAACCATTGATAATGCTATGTTTATTCTTCAAATGTGTATTCATATTTTTGTATCAATCTTATTTACAAGTCGAAAATACATAAATTGAATAAGTTATAACGATTTAAAGAGTGTATACATCATTTTGGGACACCATATATATATATATATATATATATATATATATATATGTGTGTGTGTGTGTGTGTGTGTGTGTGTGTGTGTTATAATGGAATATTCCATACTCTCTCTCACCCATGTGGTCTGATTATATATATAGTGAGCATGGCATTATACTGGGCTGGCTTCGAGGAATAGTAGCGTACCTCACTATTCCTTGTCTGTCTTATTGTATCTCTCTGCAATAAAACCCTCTATCTTAAATCTACAATCTACAAATTTTTTCACTCGACTACAACCTTGTCTGATTGTATCCATTTTAAGGACACAACAATATATATATATATATATAATATATATATATATATATATATATATATATATATAAGAAGGTTCCCGAGTTTGAAAAGAAGGTTCCCGGGTTCGACAAGAAACATCACCTGAAGAAGGCCGGAAGCCACACCGACCAAAACGTATATATATAACAATAAAGATGTATATAACAATAGAGATGAGGACAATAGTCCTAAAAATCCAAATAATACAAATAAAGGTATATAGGGCCGGGTTAGCTCAGTCGGTAGAGCGTTCGGATAGAAACCACAAGGTTCCTAGTTCGATACCCGCCCTCGCCAACTCAGCGTATGAGTAGCACAGGGATCTGTGCGGTAAAGTAAGGAGCTGATGGTAGGTGTGCGCTCCACCTCAGACGCTAAAATAATCTCCTTGGTCTAGCGCTAGTGAAAAGGGGATAGACTTCCTCGCTGACTGGCTGATACCGACATTAGGCCGCCCCGACGACTTTACTTACTTACTTGTTCCCAAGTTTGAAAAGAAGGTTTCCGAGTTCGACAAGGAACACCTGAAGAATGTCGGAAACCACATCGACCTAAACATGAAGATAAAGGTTGTACCAATTGTAATTGGTGCCCTTGGAACGATCTCCAATAGTCTGCAGGAACTAGAATAAAGATGAGGACAATAGTCCTAAAAATCCAAATAATACAAATAAAGGTAATCGATACTTACTTTGTTTTCGGTTCTCTTCGATCGCAATGTGCAGCCCGAAAGCATCAATCCATTCTCCATCAGAAGGATATTTATATTTGTCATGGGTTAAAGACGTCCTCTGAAAGAATGACAAACAAAATCAATACATCACAGATGACTGAAACGACATATAATCGATAAATATTGATTTCCTATTAGCAAATTCTAAACTCTTTTGGTGGTTCCAACCAAATTCTATGAATCGCCTCATCGTCCTGTGCCGGCCGAACAATCGGCACATTACTTTCCAATCATCACGAATACAAAGAAAGACTAAATGAAAATATTTTCTCTTTTCTGTTATCTCCTCGTTTCTCTTGGCGTCAGATGTTTCGTAGTATGTCGTCTTAATTCTTATGGTAATGTTGATGGCCGCTGCTAAAGATAGTCTAAGAAAAAATGGGACAAATACACTTACAGACACTTGTTAATACAAAACATACACTGCAGTATTAATGGGGTAGATGGAGCTCCTTAGCCTTGGACGGCTATTCATCTATACAAGGAAAAGCCTGTAATAAAACCCTCCGCTGTCTAGAGGCTACACCTCATTCTAAAGAAAGGCTAGGGGAGGAAACTTCAAATCATATCCGGCGCTGGAGTCTCTAAAGTGGTGTGATGCTGAACTTCATGGCTATCCAGCAACTCCTGCGACACCATCGTTGCCAAACTGCATTAGTTTTTTGTATTTTCCTTTGGACCACAACGGAAGTGTGTAGAAGGAGACCTGCTGCATTGGCGACGGCTCATCCTCCATGTCAACCCACCCAGACTACAAGGCTCCACGTTTTTGGAGAAAAAGCTAGAGGGTATCTACACAAGGATGCTATATGCTGTCTTGAGGAAGCGCGTGGTGTAATGGTTAAAGTCATGGGAAATGGACTCGTCGCCCCGAGTTCAAATCCTGGACGTGGTAATGGCATTTCACTTTGCGCTAATACCCTTGGGAAAGGTATGAATTCTACTCTCCCTCCAGCTATGGGTAAATAGTAGGGCAGACTGGGCTCTTTAAGCTTGGTTAGGTAACCGGTCTAGGAGAAGGAAAACTCTGAATTCAAACCTGTTAAACTCCGCTTAAGAAATTGACCTTGTGTCGTATCCTGCTCGTGCGGAGGTGTTGGTAAATATGTATATGCTGTCTTGAACGAATCTTTGAAGCAGCACTCCACAAGAAAGCAGTTGTACAGGTCCTGCTAGTATGCTCAAGTGTACAGCTGCACCACTTGGACTCTCACAAAGTACCTTGAAAAAACTTGATGGGAGTTACACAAGGATGCTGCATGCAGTCTTGAACAAATCTTAGAAGCAGCACTCCACAAGAAAGCAACGTTACGACCACTTGTCCACTATCACACAAACCATCCGAGTAAGACGAACAAGATATGCTAGACACTGTTGTATAAGCGAGGACGAACTCATAAGTGACGTTCTCCTGTGATCACCAACACATGAACACAATAGTGTAGGCTGACCAGAAAAGAACCTACATCAATCAGTTCTGTGTTATTCAATAACTCCAGCGACATTATCGTTGCCAAACTGCATTGGGGTTTTTGTGCCTTTTCTTTGGACCACAACTGTAGCGTGGAGGGGAGGTCTGCTGTTTATGCGACAGCTTATCCTTCATATCAATCCACCCAGGCTCTAGTAGATGGATGAATGCCTATGATGCAGTAACGGAACTACACATAAGCATTATTCAACGTACTTGCATTGTTTCGATTTCTTAGTTTAATGGCATATCAACCTTCAAGGGTTATTTAATGGCAAAGCCATCCTTGTAGAAGAACATAGCTGATGAGATGTGGGATCATACCTTTCCTAAGGTGATTAGTCCGAAAGTGAACGTATAAGTGCGATGGAGTTCGAACTTGGTTATTACAATGTCGGTGGAGTCACAGATTCCATGTCAATGCGACCTAATGATATATATATATATATATATATATATATATATATATATATATATATATATATCAAGCCCTCGCACGAGCAGCATATGACGCAAGGTCAATTTCTTAAGCGGAGTTCAACAGGTTTGAATTCAGAGTTTTTCCTCCCCCTAGACCGGTTGTCTAACCAAGGTTAAAGAGCCCAGTCTACCCTAATATTTATCCGTAGTTGGAGGGAGAGTAGGATTCATGCCTTTCCCAAGGGCATTAGCGCTAAGAGAAATGCAATTATCACATCCAGGATTTGAACTCGGGGCGACGAGTCCATTTCCCATGACTTTAACCATTACACTACGCGCTTACACACACAACACACACACACATATATATATATATATATATATGTGTGTGTGTGTGTGTGTATGAGTGTGTGTGTGTGTGTGTGTGTGTGTGTGGTTGGCACTATTACACTTGAAGAGGCAGTTGTGAGCCAACGTACAGTATTATTAGAAGAGTGCTCAATATCTGTAACAGAGCATTAATAGATAAATAAATATATTTTTTAGTATATATTTATTGGTATGGAAACAAGTCTGCTACCATTGGTTTCATGCTATACAAGCTTAATTGTTTAAGCGGAGCAATCGTCGGGTAGCGAAACATTTTTGAAAATGATAAAAAATATGGTCAAATATATTGTACGTTTGATTAACTGTATCCACGTGACACTTGTTTGTTTACGTGTTTGTGTGTGTTCTGTATAAAGTGGGATGCACCTGTTTTGTTCGTACGTGTGCGTATGGCTGGTAGCCACGCACACATAAACGCACGTAAAAAAGTGCGACGTCCTGATCACATCTACGCATGTGCGTATGAATTTTTGTGTTTGATATTCGTGTTATATATATATTAGTAGCTTCCTTCTTGTATAAATACGTCAAAAGGATAGTTCACATTTGAAAAGAAATCACGTACGTCAACCATTTATTATTCTTAACTCTTTCAAGACATCCTAAAACGGTAAACATTTATAAACTGAATGTTTGCTTTTTCTTTTTCTTGTCTAAAGTAAACATTTAGATGAGTACCGAGATTTTTAAAAACGTGATGAATGCATTTTTTTCTTTATTAACATGTCCATTGTTGAAAGCACATACTGTTAAGGTGAATATCCGGCAACGCACGCAGAATAAATATTTGTGACGCTTAGATTTAAATAAATAAATAAATAAATAAAAAAACAGCGCTAAGATAACAGAGGAGTCGAGTGAGGATCGAACTCTGAAGATCAAAAGACTTTTTTTATTATTTTAATTTTTTTTTTACTTTACACCAAGAGTATCATCCCAGCTGAGTTGGCGAGGACCAGTATCGAACCTGGAACCATAAATCCAACTATTCTCCCTCCAGTTATGGGTAAATAATACGGATGACTAGGCTCTTTAACCTTGGTATGGCAACCGATCTAGGAGAAGGAAAAACCGTAAGTAAAGTTGGCGATATAATTTGCTGTGATGGAGCGCCACACCGACCGTTAACTCTCCAATTTACTGCATAAATCTGATTACCCAAGTCGTGCTGCTCATGCGTTGAGTTGATGGGGACCGGTATCGAACCCGGAAGCTTACGATTTCTCGACGGGTGCTCTTTCGACTGTGGTAAACCGGTCCTGATATTGTGATCTAGCTATACCTGTTGTCATGTTATAAATAATAGCTTAGATCCCTTACGAGTTGCCTCCCTTAGCGGCCCTTTTTTAACAGTAGTACTATTCCTAAATTATCACCGGTCTAGCAAGTCATCTTCAGAGTTTTTATTACGGAGAAATGTTAACTGAGCACTATAAAGACGATTTCGACGCTTCGAGAAGAACTAGGAATGTCTATCCGGGGACGCGATATCTGTAGATGTAATTTGGATTACCGTATTTGACGGCATATAGGACGTACTTTTATCCAAAATTTGGGCTCAAAAAAATTGCCCTGCGTCTTATACATCGTCGGTGAAGTTTGAGACCTCCCGTAGGCCTAGGCTAATCTTCTCTATGATGCTCACTAACCCAGCTTATGCTCAGTACTTATTGCTTGCCTGTACTGTCAAATTGTTTTTATACAGCTATGTTTCTGCTTGTGTAATGCACAGCTAGACTGTTTTCAACAATATATGCTTAAATACACTAAAAACTTTTTTTTCCTGAATCTGACCTGCTGATATGGGGGTGCGTCTTATATGCCCGTGCGTTTTATATACTGTTAAATACGGTCAATTGAAACGCATATCAAGGATGTTGCAATTTTATTTTTTTGTTGCATGATCTTGTGATAAGTAATTGAGAGTTATCTCCCCGATTTTATTATTACCTCCCCTTTGGAGAACTCTCTAGGGAATACTAGACTATATAAACTCTTAATAAGTGCACCAATTATTCTAAGTGGAATAAAGCTTTCCAAAGTCTATCGGGGTTATCATTTGTCATTACACAAGCCAAACCAAACTGTAATAAGTAATTGAGAATTTTCTCCCCTATTTTATGATTACCTCCCCTTTGGAGAACTCTCTAGGGAATACTAGACTATATAAACTCTTAATAAGTGCGCCAATTATTCTAAGTAGAATAAAGCTTTCCAAAGTCTATCGGGGTTATCATTTGTCATTACACAAACCAAACAAAACTGTAATAAGTAATTGAGAGTTTTCTCCCCGATTTCATGATTACCTCTCCTTTGGAGAACTCTCTAGGGAATACTAGACTATATAAACTCTTAATAAGTGCACCAATCATTCTAAGTGGAATAAAGCTTTCCAAAGTCTATCGGGGTTATCATTTGTCATTACACAAGCCAAACCAAACTGTAATAAGTAATTGAGAATTTTCTCCCCTATTTTATGATTACCTACCCTTTGAAGAACTCTCTAGGGAATATTAGACTATATAAACTCTTAATAAGTGCACCAAAGTAGAATAAAGCTTTCCAAAGTCTATCCGTGTTATCGCTTGTAATTACAGGGGTATATTCTTTATTCTATGCATAAATCCGGGTGGGGTGCCTACTTTTATATTGACATATATCCACATGAATGCCTATTGGTGAATACATGTACGCATGCGCGTTAAACTCTCCAGGAATAAAGTGGGATGTTTTGTCAATATAAATAAAGGCGTTAAAGAATTGGCCAAAATGCGAATAGCACACGGTGTGCGGTATGTGGTGTGCGGTATGTGGTGTGCGGCCTGTGTACTCACGTTAACCTCAGTTGGCAGGTGATCTGCATTTCTGAAAAGAGAAATGGTACATTTAAGAACATCACATCATCAACGCCCAAAATGTTATCACCAAGTAAACAAATATTTTTATTAAACAGAAAACTTTTCTTCTTCTTTTAAAAAAAGAAAAAGAAAATTATTTATTTGGCCAAGCGGACGAAAAGCCTGGCTTTGTTCGGCTAAACGGATTAGATTAGGTTTGTCGGTGGCTTTCGACAATAGGGACTTGTTTTCCGGTTTTCGGATTTAGACGTCTGGCTGGAATGAAAAAACGATTGAGTGGAAATTGCTACGGAAGCATCTTGTCAGCAAGATATAAAAATGACAAACAAATAAACAAAACAAAAATAGGAAGAAAAAACAGAAGAAAAAAAAATACACTGAACTCAGATGATAAAGAACATTAATTAGAAACACAAACTCTTCCCAGTTTTATAACTACGGCATTATTTTTGTCAAAAAAGACCAGTACCACCCTTTCACCTCAACACGTGTTATTTTGCTCTAGATATTACCGTAAATTGAGTCACATAATTACTTCCGCGTCAATAACAACGTACGTACTAAATAAGCATAGAAAATGACTTGATCAACGGTGACCCCCCCTCCACCACCACCCTCCCTCTCTCTCTCTCTCTCTCTCTCTCTCTCTCACACACACACACACACACACACACACACAGACTTTCCACGGCATTTTGGGTAATCATTTACTAAGCTTAGCCTAGTTTGCCACAAGGCCAGAAATATAGAGCACCCTGTGAAAATCGAATTCGTAAATTTTAGCTAGCCTAGCTCCTTAACCATTACACCACCATAGTTTTCCGTTTCCAACTCTGTCTAAGCAAAGCTTTAAAAAAAAACAAGACTGCCTAATTATTTACATTTACCCATAGCTGAAGGGAGGACGCATGGATTCATATCGTTCTAAAGGACATTCACGAAAAGTGAAACGCAAACAGCCTTGTCTAGGATTTGAACTCGGGTCGCCGATTCCATTTCTTACAACAATAACTGTTACGTGTGCCTACCCACGGTCAGAATGTGACACAAGGTCATTTTTTAAGCTGGGTCTTTTTTTTCATCTCATAAGACTCTTTGTTTGCCAAGGCTAACAAATCTAGTCTGCCCTACTATTTTTCGGTAAAAATAGTGAATTTTCCGAATTTAGTCTCGTACTCCATTATTAGTAGCTAGCAGCGACAACCTGGCGTCGCCTGAGTTGAGGGGAATTTTTAAAGTTAGTCCCGCAGATCCATTATTACTGAATCGTGAGTTGAATCCTCGTGGGATGCCCCATTTAAATCCCTATGTAAAAAAAAATAGACCTTGCATTGATCCAGCTACTCTGAAAAGAAATGTTAATGTCTACTATCTAAAATATTAAATGAAAGAAAAATCCATGCTGTTATCATTTAAATTTTATCTTTTAATTATCTTCACGAATATAAATCAAATCTCTATTATCTTTGCTCAAAAACCAAGCCCTGGTGATATCTAATGTGTGTATATGTTACATAATCTATGCATAAATTATTGTCAACCCCCTGTATTTCTAAAGGGATGGGCCTTTTTCATATCACGGGCGGGACTTTCCATGGAATATTAAAGAAAGCCCGCGAAATACGTGAAGTCACGTGGGACCTGGTTGGCTCTTCAGTTTCAGCTTGGATGGCATGCAGATAAGGCCTTAGTTGGAGCTCACTGCACACGCGCGTTATGTTAGTTAGAGAAATATGTTTAGTTAAGTAAATAAAGGTTTAAATAAATAATATGGTTTTGTGGTTGATGAATGTCTTGGCAACAAGACTAACCTAGAAGAAGAAATGAATCAAAGACGACCAGCCACCAAGACGAAGTCCAGACGCTAGAAGAAGAACGTAAGATACCAAAGATGAGCAGGAGAATAATAGAAGTAAAGAAGGGTTATACAACATATATATTTACTTTGTTGTTAATTGTTTTATTTTCGAAGTTTCCTCCGGACATACACATACACACAACTGCCCTTTATATGTGTATAGATAGATTTAGAACCTCACTGGTCACTCAGCTTTCCGAATTTAGTATCGTACTCCATTACCGGTTATTTGATCAGCGACGATTTGCAGCCATCAATTCATAGCCATAAAAAATTCATGCCTAATAATCCCCCAAAATTCATAATAGTGGATTACGGAACATTTATCACTAATAAACCATAGTCAAAGGAAATTCATCTGTTGTATACTCTCTTTTCTTTCTTACTTCTATTATTCTTCTGCTCATCTTTGGTATCTTACGTTCTTCTTCTAGCGTCTGGACTTCGTCTTGCTGGTTGGTCGTCCTTGATTCATTTCTTCTTCTAGGTCAGTCTTGTTGCCAAGACATTCATCAACCATAAAACCATATTATTTATTTAAACCTTTATTTACTTAACTAAACATATTTCTCTAACTAAACACAACGGGCGTATGCAAGTGAGTCCCAGCTAGGACAGATACATCTTATCTGCCTGACGTCCAAGCTGAAACTGAAGAGCCAACCAGGTCCCACGTGACTTCACGTATTTCGTGGGCTTTCTGTAATATTCCATGGAAAGTCCCGCCCGTGATATGAAAAGGGGCCATCCCTTCAGAAATACAGGGGGTTGACAATAATCTATGCATAGATTATGTAACACATCTCCAACAATTTCTTACTCAACCTTGTTTAACAAAATTAATACCAACATTACAAAAAAAATTAATCTTATTATAATGGAGATTCGGTGTCTGTAACCAAAACTATATCACTGCTTACAGCACAATACCCTCTGGAATTGCGTAAATTTATCAATGAGCATTTAATTTATTGTCAAAATCTTTAATAAATAGAAGAAATCTGATTTATTAACGATTTCTCAATAAAGATTTCCTTCAAAACAGCCCATGTTATTAGGGTATTTGCCTCTCACTTCACTTATGAGGGCGTGACACAAGGACATTTTTATGTGGGTCCACCCACAAGCCGAAGCTCATGGGTAATAGACACAAAAGAATGCGTCGATCCCATCGGTATTCCCCCTCGAGGGGGGCGCCTCGGGCGCTGGGTAATAAACCCAGCCTTGTCCCTTTAATTCAAGGGGGTAGGTATTGCCTGGGGGATAGCCCCCTGGGATCGACGCTGTTAATGTAAATTAACAGACACAGATCCCGAAAGGCCCGTGCTATTAGTGCGTTTAAAATCCTGCAATGTGTCTTATATATCACTAAGAAATAAAGGTTTACACAATATATGGGGGTGGTTAATTTGATTTTGGTTTTTAAAAAACCGAGTTTAATAAAAGTAATTGGTAATTTGCTTGAAGCATTGTTAAGTATGTTATAATATATTAATGATTTGAAGGCAATTACAATGTGTATAAAAAATAAAAACAAAAAGATGTTATTTTTGTCTTATCGATTTCAAAGTATAAAATTTTATCTTCAGAGATTAATATCAGAAATGTACGTGCTTAAGTTTTTTTTGTATGGTTATATTTTTTATTCTTTTTTTTTGCTCTTCTTTTTTTTTTTCTTTCTCCTCCTTTCTTTTTTCTTTATGTTATGAATGAAATGGGCGAATAACTGTAATTTCTTTTCTTTTTTAATATCTGTTGAGAACGAATGTTTGAACCCTTGCTTGTATATGTATTCAATATTGTCTGTTTATCTTCTGGCGAAATATTGCAACAAAGTAGCCATGTTGAATTCAAAATAAAAGCGGTCACATAGAAAAATTCATATACTTAGCTTTTATTTTTTAAATTTTTTTTATTATTTTTTTTCTCTAATTTTTAATTTTTTAATTTTTTTTTCAATTGTAAAAAATAAATAATTACTTGGTGTTATTGATCTCTAATATTATTGTTTTATTCTCCAATGTATTAAAATCAATCCTAGGAATAATTTTATATAGAAACCAATTAAAACATAATTAAAATAAACGTAATCTTTTTATATCCATTCTCTTCTAATTTTGTTAGTCATTTTAATTTAATATATTTCATTATATCAAAAATTAAATACTTATGCCTGGAGGGCGCATATTCTTGTTCGTTTCACTAATTTTGTTGTTATACAAACACGTGTCACCGTTGACAATTGGGGATGAATACATAATGAATGATGGATTATCGGGTGATGAATAGTTGGCTGTGAGTCTACTGGGATGTATGTGTTAATAAAAATGAAATTATATAGTTCCGGCTTTTACAACCACAGACAATGACGTCATCAAAATACGAAACCCACGCGGACATTAGTTTGCATTAAATTACTAAACAGGAAAGACCTGTCGGTAAAGTAATCTGCTAAAATCCTATTTTACAACATAAGCATGTGTAAAGTATATATATATATATATATATATATATATATATATATATATATATATAATCCAAAAGTCCAGAGAAGAAATCTTCCTTACGACACTTTATTTAAAAAACCTGTCGCAGTTTGAGAGCTCAATGTGTGCTCTTAATGTTAGAGTCACAGAGCAAATATATAAGTAAAGAAATAACAAAAGACTTAGAGATTTAGCATTATAGTCTATTTCAGGGAGCTTAGACAAAGTGTCTAACTCTCCCGACGCATCTGATGAGTCGGGAGAGTTAGACACTTTGTCTAAGCTCCCTGAAATAGACTATAATGCTAAATCTCTAAGTCTTTTGTTATTTCATTATAATATATATATATATATATATATATATATATATATATATATATATTATAGTATTAAGGTTTTATAGAAATAACCTACTCAAGTTTCACCATAAGGATCTTCAGGGTTGATTTCATTGAATTAATCAAGATATTGATTAATTACAGGAAACGAATAATGCAATTGTGACCGTTGAAATCAGTTTCGCAGTGAACACTATGTAATTGATTGCATCATTTGAAAAGTTAAATGTCAAACACGATGGTATTGAATGCTGAATGTGAATGTCAGTATCAGCCAGACAGCGAGGGAGTCTATTCCCTTTAGGTTTGTGCTATTACTAAAAACTATAAATGACACAAGGCAAGATGTCCCCGAGTACCCCAAACATCCAGGAATTTTCAGTCAGCAGAATTGAAATAGATCATTACTCAGGACTGAGCCTAATTCTAATAGTGACCACCCCAAGCAGAGTTTAACAGGTTTGAATTCAGATTTTTCCTTCTCCTAAACTGGTTACCTAACCAAGGTTAAAGAGCCCAGTCTGCCCTACTATAGATCACTAATTAGGACTGAGCCTATTCTAGTAGTGACCACCCCAAGCTTTAACAGTTTAACAGGTTTGAAGTTTAACAGGTTTGAATTCAGATTTTTCCTTCTCCTAAACCGGTTGCCTAACCAAGGTTAAAGATCCCAGTCTGCCCCATTATTTATCCATAGCTGGAGGGAGAGTAGTTGGATTCATACCTTTCTCAAAGGTATTAGCGCTATGTGAACTGTAGCTTCGTCTAGGATTTGAACTCGGGTCGACGAGTCCGTTTCCAATTACTCTAACTATTAGACCACGTGTCTCCATCGGACCAGCAAACGGATTCAAGCCTCTCCGCGTAGCACAGAAGATTATATAAGTATACAACTACTTATTCTACTATTAAGACGTCGTCACTCCATTCCGAAATGAGAGCGTAACGTAACAAATAGAAAGAGAAAATCTCGATAAATAGACGAAAATGAAATGTTTGAACATCAAAGAAAATTTCGTTCAAGTTAAACTGGTTCTTCCAATTCTGTTTCATTGGCTTTAGTGAAAATAGGACAAGCAAATATAATATTACTGTAAGCATTCTTTTTCATACGATCAAAAGTGGGACAAAATACCATACCTTTGAGATTGAATTTAATCTATCTATCTATATACATAAAAGAAAATGTGTTATGTACGTGTCGACTTATAACTCCAAAAATAGACGTCACTCAGATTCGAATTCGTGGATACACCTTAATATCTTTCTAACTAAGAAACACCAAATTTGGTTATTGATCTTTTTGATTAGGAGATATAATGACCAGACGAAAACATTTTAGGAACACCAAGGAGAGTTGATATAACTGGTAAGTAGCTGATAAAGCCAGCAGGCAAGCCCCTGCTGATATAACAGCAGCAGCAGCTATATGATGCTTTCTGAAAATCGTTTGATTTTTGTTTAATTAATTATATTAAACAAAAATCAAACGATTTTCAGAAAGCATCATATAGCTGCTGCTGCTGTTATTGTTATATCAGCAGGAGCTTGCCTGCTGGCTTTATCAGCTACTTACCAGTTATATCAACTCTCCCTGGTGTTCCTAGAATGTTTTCGTCTGGTCATGGACCAGGTACATTTGCTAGTACATATATAAAGGACAGTTGTATGTATGTATGTATGTATGTATGAAACTAGGAAAATAAAACAATTAAAGACAAACTATATATATATAAAGGGGCCGGATTAGCTCAGTCGGTAGAGCATTCGACTATAAACAACAAGTGTTCCTAGTTCGATACCGGCCCTCGCCAACTCAGCGTATGAGTAGCACAGGGATCTGTGCGGTAAAGTATGGAGCTGATGGTAGGTGTGGCGCTCCACCTCAGACAATCTCCTTTGTCTAGCGCTAGTTAAAATGGGACAGATTCCCTCGCTGTCTGGCTGATACCGACATTAGGCCACCCCGACGACTTTACTTACTTTTTACTTTAGATATATATATACACCTTCACTATCACCATATCTTGTTTTTTGAGCTAAAGTAATGAAGATTTGATTTATATTCGTGAAGAAAATAAAAAATAGAATTTGAATAGTTACAGCATGGATTTTTTTTAAAATTAATATATTTTTAAATAGGAGACACTAATTAATTAATATATTTAAATAAGAGACACTAATTAATTAATATATTTTGAATAGGAGACACTAATTAATTAATATATTTGAAATAGGAGACACTAATTAATTAATATATTTAAATAAGAGACACTAATTTTTTAATATATTTTGAATAGGAGACACTAATTAATTAATATATTTGAAATAGGAGACACTAATAATTAATATATTTTAAATAGGAGACACTAATTATTAATATATTTTTGAATAGGAGACACTAATTAATTAATATATTTGAAATAGGAGACACTAATTAATTAATATATTTAAATAAGAGAATAGGAGACACTAATTAATTAATATATTTTAAATAGGAGATTAATATATTTTAAATAGGAGACACTGAGAACACTAATTAATTAATATATTTGAAATAAGAGACACTAATTGATTAATATATTTAAATAGGAGACACTAATTTTTCTTTTCAGGGTGTCTGCGCACTTTTTTTCTAACGCCCCACAATGCCGAATTAACACAAGTGGGTTTTTTTACGTAGGGATTTTTATAGGACATTATGCACGGATTTAACCCACCATTCAGTAATAATGGATCTGCGAGACTAACTTTTTGCTCCCCTCCCACTATCCAGGCGACGCCAGGTAGCCGCTTCTAGTTGACATATAAAGGACAATTTTGTAACGACTCAAACCTCTTTGTTTATTACTTGTACTGTTACATAATTTGTGTGGTGGCGTGGGTTGTTGACGGACCCTGTAGCGAGAATTCTAAGGGGCCATTGTTTTTCAGATCAGGGAATGGAAAACTACCAGGATGGTTATAGCCACCTGACGGGAATCTCATACGTCACGTTTTTTTAGTTAGTTTAGATATTAGTTTCAACCTGAGAATTGAAGCAGAGTAGGCGGCGATTAAGAATGGGCAAAAATAAATCTTGATCAAGAAAATAAAAGTCTTGTGAGTTGATTAATTTGCATGACTAAAAAAAAGTAGCCCAAAAGAAGCCCTTAGAAGAGACTAAACAACATGACGGCCAGAGAAGAAGAAAAGGAAACAGCCACACAAGATAGCAGGAAGAAATAATGAACAAGTCTCCTCTCTCTCTCTCTCTCTCTCTCTATATATATATATATATATATATATATATATATATATATAAAGATAAATCTAATGAGTCAGACGAACCTACTATTAGTTTCGCTTAATGCTCTTCAGAGCTAAGATCTGACTACAGAGACAAGGAGCAAAACGAATTAAATAATACTAACCACAGTAGTCATTTAAATTAGCTGAACTAGACCGACCAATATTCTCCTAGCGGTTATATGAATATATATATATATCTTATATACATATAAATACATATAAATTGTTTTTTCTTTTGGCCAAATACTGTACCAATAGATTATTTTTTGTTGGTACGATTATCTTGGTCTTTTCTTTTTTCCAAAATTTTTTTTCTCCCCGGTTGATGATTGGTAGTATTTTTACAATCAAACTATTTGCTGGTTTTTTTTCTCACCGCGAGGATTTACCAACACGCTTGGATATTATATATATATATATATATATATATATATATATATATATATATATATCCCCCGAAGCCACTCTCTCATTTATATACCCGACGATGTGAGTATATATGGCCATATAACAGTATTGTTTTGCTTGTTCCTTTTATGTTATATTTCACATAAAAATTACCTCCAACCGATCTACAACTAATTGAATAGAGAACGATGTTTCAATACAATACATTCATTGATGTTTGCTCACATTCGGTGTGTTATCTGGTATATTGAATATCGCGCCAGATCTCGAAGTGAAGTGTCCCAAGATATATTACTACGCTGAGGGGTTTATTCACATCACTGTGCGTAAGAAAGTAGGGTAATTTATGAGGAAGTGCGTCACGGTCTCCTGCCTCAAAAATTGCTACCCGGTGACTATTAAAATAACGACCCAGCTCAGTCTATTCAAAACTATCCATCTTCATATCTATCTATCTATCTCAATTTGTTCATATTTATCTATATTACTTTAAATACTAAGATTTTTTTTTTCATGTTTGTTTAATGTCTTGTTTTTAGTTTAAATAAACAAGAATTACGACAAAAAAAGATGCGACCCCCCCCCCAAAAAAAATACATTTACTTGTCGAAAATATCTATCTCCATTTGTTCATATCTATCTATATTATTTTGTTTGTTTATCTATCTATCTATCTATCTATCTATCTATCTATCTCAGTCTATTCCAAACTATATATCTATCTTCATATCTAAACAAGAATTACGACAAATTACGATAAATAAACAAGAATTACGACGAGCTGGGGTTGTTATTTTGATAGTCACCGGGTAGCAATTTTTGAGGCGGGAGACCGGGACGCACTTCCTCATAAATTACCGAAAGTAGTTACATAGACCAACTGGTGTGCCTACAATTTCCAGCTACCAAAGTCAACAAGTAGCCTCCCCCCAGGAGGGGGTGGGACATTATCGGATGATACTCGAGTATAAGACGGTATTTCCGATAAAAAAAGAAACGCTGGATGTTAATCTATGTCAGCTGTTTGTTTGGTCTTTTTTGTTTGTTTTCTGTTTGTTTGTTTGCTTGCTTTTTTCGTGAATTAAGAATGCTTTTCAAGTTATACTGGGTCCCACAGATTATTAGATTGGCTAGAAGAACTGACTAATGCATTGGCGTTTGGAAAAAGGGTCGAGGGGGGTTTATAAATAACATCGTATCTGATAACGACACAAAGGCCAATTCTAAGGACTAGGCCTGTAAAGTCTATTAGAGTTGCATACACAAAATTCTGATAACACGGCAGAACGGCGTCAAATTCTTTGCTATTCTTTTAATATAGTGTAATTGGCAAGTATTGCTTTTGTTGGAAAGATAAAAAAAAATATTTCTAACTAGGGCAAGATAACTTCGGGCATACTCGATCAACAGGTGGACGCCGCTGTCCACGTATTTGGCCACTCCTGATGTGTCTAACAGAGATTATTTGCTAAGCTTAGCGGAATCGAGGGTTGTGGAAGTGCAATCATTGACAATCCGATTTTCAAATCCTGGACGAGGCTGTTGGCGTTTCACTTCGCGTTAATGTTCTTGGATGAAAATATAGATCCATCTCTTGGTAATTTTCACCTTTAGTTGGCTAAATTCCTAGCATATAATTGTGCGTGCGCATTATCTGAAATTAGCTTAATTGTTATTAAGAACACATTTTATGATATTTTTCTATGTTAAAGCATGCAGTTGTATTGTTTTCGAAAAAGTTTCTAAGATTTGTTTATTTCGCACGGAGACTTTCAAAATGGCTACCGGCTTGTTGCAAAGTGAAAGTGAGTTGGCTAAATTCCTAGCATAAAATTGTGCGTGCGCATTATCTGAAATTAACTTAATTGTTATTAAGAACACATTTTGTGATATTTTTGTGTTAAAGTACGCAGTTGTATTGTTTTCGAAAACGTTTCAAAGATTTGGTTATTTCGCACGGAGACTTTCAAAATGGCTACCGGCTTGTTTTCAAAGTGAAAGCCAAGGGAGGTTACTCTAATTGCATTATTTGCTATGAATTTAACCAACTAAAGGTGAAAATTAACCATCTTTTTTCCCAACCTCCATCCATGGAAGTCCTCGTCGTGTAGTGGTTAACATGCTGTATTGTGATATCGTGGTAAGATAGTTCGAAACTCCAATCGAGCTATTACATTCAGTTTCGGACTAATACTCTTGGAAAAGGTATAAACCTCTTCAACCCCCCAACTATGGGTTAAATAGTACCACTATTGTTCTTCTACATGTATGGCTTTGGCATTAATATAACCCATGAAGGTTGATATGCCATTAAACAAAGAAACGAAAAGGGATAAATAAGCCATGAATAAGCCATGCAAAACAAAGAATAAGCAGCAACTGGGGAGTAAAGAAAGATGGCAAATTATGAAAATGGATGCCAGAAAAGATCTGTAAACGAAAAAGCAGAAGAAAACAAAACTAAAAAGAAAGAGTTTCTAAAATTAAAGAAATGAAACAGTTGGTACTGTTACATAATTATTAGATTCTTAATATCTATGTACAGTAGTGTAGAAATCAAAATGGCTGTTATAAGTTGCAGCCCACGGCCTTGAAGGATGAGTGACAAGGCTTGACCTCATCCTGATCCTTTCCGGTGGATACCGTGAGAATCGGTGGAGAAAACCCTCTTCCGGTTTAGATTAGAAATAGATTTTTAGTCAGATCGGCCAAGACCACGACTGTGGTAAGTTGTGTTATGCTCGCGGCCGACTCGATCTGCGCAGGTAGTCTGGTGGGGATTTCGAAATAAATATGATATAAGTTAAATCGAAGTCTTGTGTTATTATCTAAAAACTACCAATGACACAGGGCTTCTGATAAAGAGAAATCCCCAATGAAAGACCAGACACGAAGTCCCCAAGAGAAGTCCAGACGCTAGAAGAGATGTTAGAAGAAGACGTAAGATAGAAAAGACGTCAGAAGAAGAATAGAAGTAAGTAAAGTAAAGAAGGGTATACAACAGTACAAGCTAACATATTACGAATAAATGACCATGAAAAAAATGCCTCACCCACCCGTAACCAATACAGTAAAGCTCGTGAAAATCCCACTCGAAAGATTTCTATGTTCTTAATCGGTTAGATAGACTTTCCAGTTAAAATTGCAAATCGTCGTCAAAATTAAAACGCAAAAAATTGGCTTGCGCATAGACTTTAATGAATTTAATCATTACTAAGGACACGATTTATATTATTTTTAACTTAGATTTTAACCTTTAGTTGTGTTTAAGGGGGAAAAATATATAAAATAAAACAGATGAATAATAAGACTAGTCAGAATTAATAAACATGTACAAACAAAAACCGTACTTTCTATTTCAATATTACAGGTGACGATAAAGAACCCAGTCTGTCCTACTATTATGTCCTCGTGGCTAAGCTTGCTCGACTGAGACATCGTAGTAAGTGAGTTCGAATTCCACTCGCGTTATTACGTTTATTTTTGGACTAGTTCCCTTGGGAACTGTGTGACCACTCCTCATCCCCACATCTACTGTTCTTCTACAATGATCGCTTTGTTAAAACTAAGTAAAGTAAAGTGGTCGGGGCGGCCTAATGTCGGTATCAGCCAGTCAGCGAGGGAGTCTATCCCCTTTTCAATAGCGCTAGACCAAGGAGATTGTTTTTTGCGTCTGAGGTGGAGCGCCACACCTACCATCAGCTCCTTACTTTACCGCACAGATCCCTGTGCTACTCATACGCTGAGTTGGCGAGGACCGGTATCGAACTAAGAACCTTGTGGTTTCTAGCCGAACGCTCTACCGACTGAGCTAACCCGGTCCCAGGTTAAAACTAATTACTGCAAAAGTGTAAATATAGATACACAACATATATTACTTCCTGTCCGCTAGGCATGACATAACCCAAGACGGATTGATATGCCGTTAAAATCAATCAACCAATCAACCAAGGATGGCTTTGGCATTAAATAACACATGAAGGTTGATATACCATTAAACAAAGAAACCAAACCAGAAAAAAAAGTGTGTGAAATACTTACTCGGAGTCAATTTTCTTTTCGGCGAATATTCGCAAAATAAAACGGGATGCTTTTCCGGCCAGTTGTGTGTAAGGAATGATGACGTATTTACCAGGATCGAGAGTCACACACAACGTGTTTTCCCGCCATTCCGTCTCTGTGGCGCGTTTTTGAAAAACGAGATTTGCCTTGTCGTAATTCTCGTCGTCTAGCGGACATGGAGTTGAACTATCAATCTAAAAAGAAAAAAAAAGAAATGTTAATTAAAATTTTTAAAAAATACACAAGAAACAGACTACAGAAGAAGTAAGGTACCATCCAGCTACCCCAAGCAAGTAAGTAGAAGGATTTGAATGTGAGGGCATAACCACGGATACCCTCATAAGAAGAATAGAAACGAACTTTCTCTTTTATATTACATACCCAGCAAAGAGGTAATTCTAGGGGAAATATAACTGGTTCACTGCGTATTTGTTTGTGATCATGTTAGTAAGAGCAAAGAAGGTGATAAGTAAGACTAGATAAAATCAATTAAGTTCATTGAAGGGGGCGAACTTACCGCAAGCGGAATCCGTGGAAAGTAAACCGGGAGGAAGAGATTATTCCATTATATATTAATAGTAGGGGAAGGTGAACTTTTTCATTGTCTCATACTGACTGTGGTTTCTCGGTCTAAGAGATCGATTTTTTCTTGTGTAGTTTATTCGTAGCAAAAAATGTCAATGCTATCAGCACGTAGCTTACAGGGTGGCAACTTGAAGATGCCGGATTCAAGTTGGAGTTGCTATCGGAGCGGAATCTGTGGAAGATAAACTAGACTGAAACCGGGAGGAATAGATTATTCCATTATGTATTAGTGGTAGGGGGGTGGACACTTTTTATTGGCTCACACTAACTGTGGTTTCTCGATTTAAGAGGTTGATTTTTTTTCTTAGACTGAAACCAGCAGGAACTATTGGAAATTCCACGGTTAATTATCTCCCCCTGCCGCTAGGGGGGGAATCGCCATCATCATATGTTGGCGCCAATATCAAAAACTTTACTTATCACGGAGCACCCACTGAGAGTAGTCGCGTAAATAGCGGTCCCTACACTTCATTCATCACTTAGCCCAAAAACAGGGCTTACTTATCGCATAGCAGTACTGGAGGAGAGATGTAAAAACATCAAGCTCTCATTACCAAGCCCAAAACAGGGCCCACTTATCACAGAACTCTACAACCAGCTCCCTTCTAAGGCATTGTATCAGCATACGTTAAAAGGCGGGTACAATAGCACACTTACTGAAGGACGAGAAACTACCGAGACGAAGCGTCTTATCAACATTTCCTACCGACGAACAGAATACCCTGTTATCACCACTACTCCAAGAAAATTACTAACTCAGATAAGTCTCGTAGCAAATATCATTAGAATTTGCAACAATTTTATGTAATTTTTGTCAATACAAGTGTCTGCATTTACTTTCGTTTTGTTCCTTCTTTGTCCAACAATTTGCCTACGACTACAGAGAAATAAGAGCTCCTTCGAAATCCGTAAATACTCTTAGAACAGATTATTCCATTATATATTATTAGTAGGGGAGGGTGAATTTTTTCATTGGCTCATACTGACTGTGGTTTCTCGGTCTAAGAGATCGAAATGTCAATGCTAGCAGCACGTAGCTTACAGGGTGGCAACTTGAAGATGCCGGATTCAAGTTGGAGTTGCTATCGGAGCGGAATATGTCGAAGATAAATTAGACTGAAACCGGGAGGAACAGATTACTCGATCTAAGAAGTCGATTTTTTTCTTGTATAGTTTATTCGTAGCAAAAAATGTCAATTCTAGCAGCACGTAGCTTACAGGGTGGCAACTTGAAGATGCCGGATTCAAGTTAGGGTTGCTATCGGAGCCGATAGGATGCACAAGAACCCGTAATCGGCGATGAAGATAGTGTATCACTGAGGACCACCCTGTACGCATCCATAAGATGTATCGTACGACAATAACACTAAGAGAATCTGTTTGAAAGCCAAATCAATACAGAATTAAAAGTAAAAGTTTTAGGAAACAAATAACACTGACCTTATAAATATCAAATCCAGTAAAGATATCCATTCTTGTTTTATTCTTATCCATAATTTCCATCAAGGAGACAATCGTTTTAATCTTTCCCGTTTCCTTGGCAAGATCGATTGAAAATTGTGGATTATCCCAGTAAGATTCTAAAAGAGAAAACAAAATAGTAGATAATAATACAAATACAATTAGATACAAAGAAAAAGATAATTAAATAAACAGTTATTATTAGTAACTAGTAATTAGTAATAGTAAGGGTTAAAAGAAAAGAGTCATGAAATGACAATAAAACATTTAGTATTATCTGCGTCATTCGGACCATTGTCCCCATCTTCATTGTTATTTGTACAACGTTTATAAATAAAGGGTTAGGTTCAAAGTTCCGTGATGGCTCCCGATTACGACAAGAAAGCTCCCGAGTTCAAAAAGAATGTTCCCGAGTCCCGAGAAGATTCCCGAGTCCGAGAAGGTTCCCGAGTCCGACAAGAAATACCTGAAGAAGGCCGGAGGGCTTATCGGCCGAAACGTTGTACAAATAACAATGAAGATGGGGACAATGGTCCGAATAACGCAGATGATACTAATCTTCAAGCCTCATCTCAAACATTCAGAGAAATAATAAAACATTAATATAACAACAACAAAGAGAAAAGGTTATACTTAAATAAATAAAAAAAATGAATCGACTTATACACGAGTATGTACGGAATTTGAATACACACACACACACACACACACATATTAAATTGGATTAATTTTGAATATAGCAGCAAGACCCTAAAATATCTATAACTAATTTCTCGCCAATTCTCCTCTTTCCAATCCCTACACCCTTTCATATAATTTCAATGTGACTTGACTTGTGTCATTAGGACGGTAACATATTTTAACTTGTGTCATTAGGACGGTACATATTTTAACTTGTGTCATTAGGACGGTACATATTTTAACTTGTGTCATTAGGACGGTACAATATTTTAACCTTGTGTCATTAGGACGGTACAATATTTTAACTTGTGTCATTAGGACGGTACATATATAACTTGTATCATTAAGACGGTACATATTTTAACTTGTATCATTAAGACAGTACATATTTTAACTTGTATCATTAAGACGGTACATATTTTAACTTGTATCATTAAGACAGTACATATTTTAACTTGTATCATTAGGACGGTACATATTTTAACTTGTGTCATTAAGACGGTACACATTTTAACTTGTATCATTAGGACGGTACATATTTTAACTTGTATCATTAACACGGTACATATTTTAACTTGTATCATTAAGACGGTACACATTTTAACTTGTATCATTAAGACGGTACACATTTTAACTTGTATCATTAAGACGGTACATATTTTAACTTGTATCATTAAGACGGTACATATTTTAACTTGAATCATTAACACGGTACATATTTTAACTTGTATCATTAACACGGTACATATTTTAACTTGTATCATTAAGACGGTACATATTTTAACTTGTATCTTAAGACGGTACAACATTTTAACTTGTATCATTAAGACGGTACACATTTTAACTTGTATCATTAAGACGGTACATATTTTAACTTGTATCATTAAGACGGTACATATTTTAACTTGTATCATTAAGACGGTACATATTTTAACTTGTATCATTAAGACGGTACACATTTTAACTTGTATCATTAAGACGGTACATATTTTAACTTGTATCATTAGTACGGTACATATTTTAACTTGTATCATTAAGACGGTACACATTTTAACTTGTATCATTAAGACGGTACATATTTTAACTTGTATTATTAGGACGGTACATATCTTTACTTGTATCATTAAGACGGTACATATCTTAACTTGTATCATTAAGACGGTACACATTAAATAGTGACATTAGAATCCGTGGCATAAAAATAGTGCTGATTAAATGATACCGTTAAAAGGCGTGTCATTAATTACTGTGGTATATGCACAGGTCGTACTAGTTCCAATGTATAGCTTTTACGTGTATTCAATCTCAGAATATGAATCTGCCAAAAGGCTGGTGTATATGGCTCATTTAGTTAAAATACATGGGAGAGGTACCCTATATTTTTGATTGATACATAAGTTTTCATTGGGGTAATTCCATGTCAAATCCAGAAAAAAAGTAAAATTGTCACCCACCCCCTTCCATTTTTCTGACATGTTTTCCAGGTCTGAACTAGGTTAACCTTAGACAATCCTCAAAATTTGAGCTTCCAAAGATTGGCGGATTTTTGTCGACTTTTAAGCTCTCGAAATTTGCTGGGTTGACCGTTAATATGAGTCTGATTTAAATAGTGCCTGTAGGGGAGCGTTTCATAGTCTCTTTAATTCTTTCTTTCTTTCTTTCTTTCTCTCTCTCTCTCTCTCACTCTCTCTATCTCGTCTCTCTCTCCTCTCTTCCTTTCCTTTTCTCCTGTCCCTCTCTATCTTTTTATCTCCCTATTTCCTCTTATGCATCCAAATTTAATCTTTCTTTCCTCTCTCTCTCTCCTCTTCTCTCTCATTCTCTCTCTCTCCTCTCTCTCTCTCATCTCTCTTCCTTTCTTTTCTCCTGTCCCCTCTCTATCTTTTTATCTCCTATTCCTCTTAATGCATCCAATTTAATCTTTCTTTCTCTCTCTCTCTCTCTCTCTCTCTCTCTCCTCTCTCTCTCACTCTCTCTCTCTCTCTCTCCCCTCTCTCTACCCCCTCTCTCTCCCCTCTCTCTCTCTCTCTCTCTCTCTCCATGTATTCATTGTTTTCTTTTTCTGTCTCTCTCTCTCTTAATGCATCACCATGTATTCTTTCTTAATAGATACCATTTACTCTTTCTCTCTCTCTACTCTCTTCTCTCTCTCGTCTCTCTCCTCTCTCTCTCTCCTCTCTCTCTCTCTCTCTCTCTCTCTCTCTGCGTCACTACCATGTATTATTTCTTTCTCTCCTTTTTTCTTATAGAGGAATCACTCAATCCCGTTAATTTATCGTCATGACAACGTCATACTCACTTGAGTTTCTATCGGATCCACCATCCGAGACACCACACACCCAATTGTCGGTGTAGGTGAAGGAATCCCAATCTTTCCGCTGAAATTCAAAATGAGACTTTCTTTATAAAATGCATTATCAGATTTAAACACAGAAACAGAGAAGAAGAATGTTTGTTGTATACTGGATCATACAGTATACAGTATACTAGTACTGTTGCATATCGTGCAACGGAAGAGGAAGCTTCCGGCAAAAATACAAAGAGAAAGATAAAAATATATATTTAAAAAAAGGGAAACGGAAGAGAGGTTTTCCGGTCAAGAAGCAGGGAGAAGATGAAGAAATAGATAAAAGAAAAAAGGAAAACGGAAGCGGAATTTTCCGGTGAGGAGGCGGAGAGAAAGATAAAGAAATATATATGTCCGTTATCAGATCAAAAGATAAAAATTCGTGGGCATATTTATTGTATATAAAGGCTAGCGGACGAAGGGTGCCATTCAGTCCCCAGCAAGCAGCCGAGAAGGTAACCTCATCGCCTCCCGTCATCAACCACCCTCGGAAGTTCATTGTGAACACTGCGCTTTTCACCAACCTACCCAGACATTTTCACTGTGAACACTCGTCGCCCCTCACCACCCACACACCGAAGAAAATAAAAACGGGTCATATTTTTATATATACGTGTCTGTGGTTTTATTGAAGTCCAGTAGTCGGCTATACAACAGTACATTTAAACTACGTGCGCCACACATAGAGTAACTCGCATCAGAGTGCTAAAACCTCGAGGTAAACGGTTCGCGTGATGGTTCCGTATTCCTTGCAGTCTCAGGATATTTGCCTCTCATCCCACTCAAGAGGGCGTGAAACAAGGACATTTTTATGTGGGCCCACCCACAAGCCGAAGCTCATGGTTGGTAGGCACAAAAAATGCATTGAACCTGTCGGCATTCCCTCTCGAGGGCGCCTCAGGCACAGGGCAATAAACCCAGCCCTGTCTTGCCCTTTAACTCAAGGGGGCAGGTGTTCCCGGGGGAGGGATATCCCCCTGGGATTAACGCTGTTAATTTTACTTAGCCGAAGCACTCTGAAGCAGGCTCCGTAATCACTCCGATGTTCTCGGTCTGGGATTCATAAAAATAAAATATGAGCTCGAAACAAAAAGAAAGTCTTGTGTTGTTAATTAAGAACAAAATCACAACACAAGATCCATCCCAGATCCAGATAGACGAGCTTGAAACAGAAAGATCAAGCAGATCAGATCTAGAATAGATCAGCCACCAGTCCGGACCCGCCCAGAGATAAACAGATCCAGCCCAAGCTGAGATGGCTGATAGCAACATAGAAGAAACAGAAGTTAACTATCTAAGCAAAGACAAGTATACCTGTATACAACCACGGGTATACGGGTATACTATATACGACGAAATAAGGTATACTGGATTTGGTACTTCCGTTTTCCCTATACAATGGCGGATCTGGTATTTCCGATCTTAAGAGAAGGGATATAGAACGGTCCCCTCCCCACAAAAGTAATTTCCGAACATGGTTAATGTTAAGTCTACCCGGTGCATTGAATAAATTGTTCGGTTCGAAGTTTCGTGAAGGCTCCCGATTGCGACATGAAAGCTCCCGATTTCGAGAAGAAACACTTGAAAGGGCCGGAGGGCACATTTGCCCTATACGTTGTGTATATAACAATAAACAAAATAAAGGCCATTTTTTTTCCAGAAACACACCTTTCAACGTGTTAGATCCAGAAGGTAAAAATTTGAGGAATCGGTTGTTCCCTCTTTTATTTCTTCACATCTGAGACAGAAGTGATGTACTTCGTTTCTTATTGGTCACTCACCGTTTATA
Organism: Doryteuthis pealeii; assembly: GCA_023376005.1. Taxonomy (NCBI): domain Eukaryota; kingdom Metazoa; phylum Mollusca; class Cephalopoda; order Myopsida; family Loliginidae; genus Doryteuthis; species Doryteuthis pealeii. Next base: position 88,429,585 of record CM042156.1, on the reverse strand, counting down.
AGATCAACAGGAGAGGCAATAGCGTATGCTGAACGTTATTATGCTAAGTGGACTTTTTTGCTACTGGACTGCCTGCCGGAATTGTATTTTCTGTAGGGTCGCTTGGGAGAACAATAGTCCGAAAATCCAACTGATACAGGCTATAGAACACATGGAAATTTGCAGTACTAAAATCATTCGTTTTGAGCCAATACGGATGTTGAGTTGACGTAATCTTATGTTAAATATCTCCTTACCTTATCTTTATCTTGTCCCAAAATAGCCAACATTGCCCCCTTCTCTTGGTGGCACATGTCAAGAAGATCAAAATGTTTCTTAACATCCTGAATAGACATCCTGAAAGATATAAGAAAAAGATTTCATTTTAACCGTTTTCATTCATTCATTTCATTTTGTATCAATTCTTTAAATAAATTAAAAGGTTAAATTGAACTTAACGAACCTAAATTCAACCATGTTTATCACCCGCCGAAATATTTAAAAATAGCAAAAATCAGCGAATTAACCGAATTTAATGAAATTTTCAGTGTTGATATATTAATGAATAAAAGATATAATGCACCAGTTATTTCATTTAAAAACTTATACATTTTTTCAAGTCAGTTAACTTGGAACCACGTATCTTAGAGGCGTAACACAGATTCTCAAGGGCTGAGGCTTGCCATAAGGGCAACAGGTTTAAGGCAAACATATCAGTGCTAGGGTTTGACATGACCAGCCGATTGATCGAAGGGGGTCTCTCCGCTCGCCCGTCCAGCCCAAGTAAAGCCCAAAGTGGAGAAAGGTCGCAAGTTTTGGGCATCCAGCGAGTAATGGATCTGCAAGACTAGTTAACCCTTACACCACGATGGGTCACCCATTTCATGAGACAATGTTGGTCAGGCAATGTTCATAACGAGTCAGACCAAATTCAATTATGATTTTTCAACGGTCAGATAATTGTTAATATTCTATTTGGCTATTTAAGAATTTCAGATGTGAGAAATAATTTCTTACCAAAATTCTCCTTCATTCTCAATTATGACTCCTGTCTTTTCCTTGTCACTTTCTGATAAGCTGGACCATTCCTTGGATCTGGAAAAAAAGTAAAAAGTTTTTCTAAATTAACAAAATATTTTACAATAAACATAAATTTAATTTAGCAGTGTAAATGTGTCAGTAGCAAAACAGCCAAAGAAAACCCAGGAACTTTCTCTTAAAACATGGGAACCTTATTGTCAAACTCGAGAGTCTTAAAGTCGTAATTAGGAGCCTTCACGGAACTTCGAACCGAACCTGTTATTCAATCCACGGGGTAAACTGTTCCAATTCTGTTCACCATGACCGGGTACAAATGTTAAGAAATCTTAAATACTCTACGTTATCATCGCCTTTGGTCAGAATTGAACAGAGAAGGTCCTCAAGTTCGACAGGAAACTCCTGAAGAAGCTAGGAGGACACATCGACCGGAACGTTGTGTATGTAACAATAAGTAAAGTAAAGTCGACGGGGCGGCCTAAAGTGTGTATCAGACAGTCAGCGAGGGAGTCTATCCCCTTTTCAATAGCGCTAGACCAAGGAGATTGTTTTGGCGTCTAGGGTGGAGCGCCACACCTACTATCAGCTCCTTACTTTACCGCACAGATCCCTGTGCTACTCATACGCTGAGTTGGCGAGGACCGGTATCGAACTAGGAACCTTGTGGTTTCTAGCCGAACGCTCTACCGATTGAGCTAACCCGACCCGTCTATGTAACAATAAAGATAAGGATAATAGTCCGAATGACCCAAATAACCCAAATTATCAAGCCTCATTTTAAAAGTTCAGAGAAATACGGTATTGAAACTACAATTAAACATCACTTCCATTGACAGTATACACTGGTTGGTTTTAACGGCATATCAAACTGTCTGAGGTAATTTTATGCCAAGAGGTTAGAAAATTGCAGACTTGATTATTTTCATGGATTTCAGAGAAATTAAAAGAAAATTGTGAATTTTTTAATGAATGAAAATTCTGAAATATTTAATGAATGAAAATTATGAAATTTTTAATGAATGAAAATTCTGAAATATTTAATGAATGAAAATTATGAATTTTTATGATGAAAGCTTAGAGAACTATTTCCTCAGAACTATATCTATTTCATTACTTGACACTTTTAGTAATACTTTCTTTCCTATTCTTTGCCGCCACTTCCGTCAACCAAAATTAATAAAACTCAACTGATGAATTTATAACACCCTTTTAGAGATCACATTCTATCTTGCGCACAAGTTTTTTGATGTGGTACGAGTGTGTAGACTTTGATCTAGTGTGAACAAAATACTACCAAGCAAATAATTTGAAAAACAACTTTTCATGAAAATAAGACCATCCAGGATATTACATTTCCTAAAAGAAGTGGGTTTGTATTAAAAAAATATGATTAATTGAACCATAGTTAAAATTTATACATAAATACATTTGTTTTCTGTCAAGATATCGCTACGAATCCAAAACTTAGTCAGCATCAAATGACCCACTGAGGTTGATATGCCGCAAAACAAAATAAACCAAACCAACGTGGTACGAAACATTTTTGAAAAGCCAAGAGACTGATAAAATAATTACATAACTTGGATATATAGAAATTAGAAAAACAAAATGTTCAAAGAAAAAAAGATGAATTTAGTTTGATGTTGACGTCGACGCTTAAACGTTTCGGTTTATGTTAAGCCTTCCTCGGGACAATATAATAAGAAAGAAAAATATTTTTTTGTTGAAACGGTGATGGATTTTTGTAAATTACTAGATTTGTAAATGTGTATAGAGTAAAAAAAGGCCTATAACAGTTTATTGACCAGCGTTCATTTTGAAAGCTCAAGACGTGATTGGTACACGCGAAGACGAAAGTGAAGACGTGATTGGTACACAAAAGTCCAAGAGGTGATTGGTATAACTTATATATTATATCATTAAAACAAAAAATAATACAATTTAAAACATATGTAAGGGTGACAAGACATTTAGATCACCCTGTATATATTACAGAGGTACCTTGAATTACGAATATAATTCGTTCCGTTTGTAACTCAATTTCCTCGTATATCAAATCAATTTTCTCCCTTGAAATAAACTGAAATGACATTAATCCGTTCCAGCCTACCTAAAAAAAAAACATTTTTAAATAAGAAAAATAACGCTGGAATGTAATGAACGTAATACATTTAGCTCAGTCGGTAGAGTGCCAGACTAGGAACCACAAGGTTCCTGGTTCGAAACCGGCCCTCGCCAACTCAGCGTATGAGTAACACAGGGATCTGTGTGGTAAAGTAAGGAGCTGATTGTAGGTGTAGTGCTCCACCTCAGATGCTAAAAACAATCTCCTTGGTCTAGCGCTAGTGAAAAGGGGATAGACTCCTTCGCTGCCTGGCTGATACCGACTTTAGGCCACTCCGACGACTTTATTTACTCACTTGTTAACACAAGCGTATCTGAAGTTCGCTCATACCTCAAATCTTTGCACAAAAACCAAAGCAAAAAGAAAACAAAAAAAAACAAAAAAAAACGACAGAGTGTGTTGAAATTTTTTAGTATATACATATTTACTAAGCATAGCTTAGATGTGGCACAAGGCCAGAAGTGTGGGGCACCTAGTGAGAATCGAACTCACTAACAATGGTCTGCTAATCTTTAGTATATAGGTATTTACTAAGCTTAGCTCAGATGTGGCACAAGGCCAGATGTGTGGGGCACCCAGTGAGAATCGAACTCATTAACAATGGTCTGCTAATCTTTAGTATATAAGGTGTGTGCTAGACGCCCTCTCTTACTTATAGACTAGGTGACAGTCATGTGACCATATTCTTGGCCAATCACTGGCAGTGCTCTGCTGCTGATAGTGTTACTTATACTGGCTGTTTTAATCTTAGCTACTCACAACTACTTGAATCTGCGTGGGCGATGGAACATAGGATTATATCACAGGACTTATTCACTTACCAAAGGATTCTATAACTCAGGACTTATTCACTTACCAAAGGATTCTATATCACAGGACTTATTCACTTACCAAAGGATTCTATAACTCAGGACTTATTCACTTACCAAAGGATTCTATATCCCAGGACTTATTCACTTACCAAAAGGATTCTATATCACAGGACTTATTCACTTACCAAAGGATTCTATATCACAGGACTTATTCACTTACCAAAGGATTCTATATCACAGGACTTATTCACTTACCAAAGGATTCTATATCACAGGACTTATTCACTTACAAAGGATTCTATATCACAGGACTTATTCACTTACCAAAGGACTTGATTCTATATCCAGGACTTATTCACTTACCAAAGGATTCTATATCACAGGACTTATTCACTTACCAAAGGATTCTATATCCCAGGACTTATTCACTTACCAAAGGATTCTATATCACAGGACTTATTCACTTACCAAAGGATTCTATATCCCAGGACTTATTCACTTACCAAAGGATTCTATATCCAGGACTTATTCACAGGACTTATTCACTTACCAAAGGATTCTATAACTCGGGACTTACTTATTTACTTTAAGTTCTTTACAACTGGCCAAGGATGGCGGCCAGATACTTAACAGAGTAACAGCTCGTAACTCAGAAAACTCGTAAGTTGGGTCACTCGTAAGTCAAGGTACCATTGTATTACAACTAATTACAACTAATAGTTATGTACTTACCTATCACTCCATCTTCCATTCCATTCTTTTCGTCCCCAAGGATTTCGAATTCGAAGTAAATGTTCCGTTTTTCCCTCATAATTCACCTAAATGCAAATTAAAACACTTTAGTATAAAAACAATGAAAAATCGTTGTAATAAAAAAGCAAAGATATTTCATACTGAGTTATCTTTCATCAGTTAATTTACAAGATAATCATTTTGCCTGCGTGGACACATTTTAGCTGAGACGCGCGTGGTGTACTGGTTAGAGTCGTAGGAAATGGACGAGTATAGGATTTTTTTTTGTATTACTGATAGAACCAGGAAACAATAGTTTGACCTTATCATAGTATTGTTACATAATTATTAGATTCCTAATACTTATTTACAGTAGTGTAGAAACCAAAATGGCTGTTATAAGTTGCAGCCGGCGGTCTTGAAGGATTGAATGACAAGGCTTGACCTCATCCTGAACCTTCCGGTGGATACCGTGAGAATCGGTGGAGAAGACCCTCTTCCGGTTTAGATTAGAAATAGATTTTAGTCAGATCGGCCAAAACCCACGACGGTGGTAAGTCGTGTTATGCACGGTGCCAATTCAATCTGTGCAGATAGTCTGGTGGGGATTTTAGAATAAAATATGATCTAAGTTAAATCGAAGTCTTGTTTTATTATCTAAAATCTACCAATGATGCAGGGCTTCCGATAAAAAGAAATCCCTAATGGAAGACCAGACACGAAGTCCCCAAGACGAAGTCCAGACGCCAGAAGAGACGATAGAAGAATAGAAGAAAGAAAGTAAGGAAAGAGAGTATACAACAGTATTGGTTGTTCTGAAAGAGAAAACAGGTTTTCAGGTAATTTAAAGAAGGGGCCGGGGATGGAGCTATATTTGAAAGAAATTTGGTTACTATGTCTTCTTTCCTTCCTCTTTCTTTCTTTCCTTCCTTCTTCATACAAAACGCCGTGTCACAAAAGCACGCAAAAATCGCCATACCCTCTCTGCCCAAAATGGGCCACTTTTATGGTGAAAACAGGAGTTGCAATGCACCATGGGCCATTACCCATAGTGCCTTTCAATACCAATAAAAGTGTCTTCTCTGCCCCCCTTCCAACTTTTCAACATTTCTCACTCCGACCGGACTCCACGACACACCGCCCCGACCACATTCCTTTCTTCTTCGCTACATTTCTCCCTGCAAGCCATGCACCGGAACCGTTTCGAGTCAGGTAGGTTTGCCTCGTCATTACAGTTACGTGTGTGACATGAATTAGTTAGTTGGGTTTCTGGTTGTCTATCATGATGAATATGACTCAAAATGTTGCAAAAAGTTTTTGATGATGAATTTTGATAGTTTACAATACCTGCCCCCTCGTCTAAAAGTGACAGGGATGGGTTCATTGTCCAGTGCCTGAGGCATCTCAAAATAAGAGTACCGAGGTGATTCGTGATATTCTTAAACACCAGTTACCCACGAGCTTCGGTTTGTTCGTGAATACCCACTATAATTATGTCTTCAAGTAACCATTCTTAATACAAATAATCTGGACACACTTTGGGGTCACAGAAAACATGGGAATAAGGACAATAATGGGGTGACTCCACAATCCATAGATATCCAGAACTGGAGCCTCACCACTAGATTAACTTGTATGATACCCAGGACACCCTTTTTGGGGAGGTTCTTTAGATGAAGTATTCTGTTTTTGTTTTTTCATTCTATATCATTAAAAGTTACTAGCAACAGAAAACATCCTCCGGGCGTCGTAAAAATTGATTTTTAAAAGACATTGCCTGAGAGGGTGGGAGTTAAAAATTCAATGTCAGAGGGTTTGTATCATAAGTAAGCAAATTCCTCATATTTATTAAATGAGTAAAAAAATTAAAAAATAAGACAATTTGAAATGAAAACTGAGCCCCGTCGAGGAAACTTCGAAAATAAAACAATTAACGACAAAGTAAATATATATACACATTAAATATCACCAGGGCTTGGTTTTTGAGCAAAAATAATAGAGATTTGATTTATATTCATGAAGATAATTAAAAATAAAATTTAAATGATAACAGCATGGGTTTTTTTCATTTAATATTTTAAATAGTAGACATTAACATTTCTTTTCAGAGTAGCTGGGCAGTCGGAGTATTCTGAGCCTGGGTAACAGGGCAGCATAAAACTATGGTAAATGTTGCATGATTTAAAAACATTCTAAACCTAAACAATTTTGCATGATTAAAAACTTAGATGATTTAGTGCAAACGCAATTTAATTAACATTTTTTTCAGCCCTTCTGTAAAATTCTGAAGGATTATTTTACTTCTTGGAATAAAACTGGAAATTGTCGTAAGATTTTTAAAAGCATTTGTAAGTTTTCAAGATACAACGGGATCACATTCCAGAAAACAAATAAACAGAATCTGTCGTTTCTTTACGAAAACCGTTGAAGAATTTACAATTACGTGAAGGAATTTGCGGATCCTTTAAATCTACAAAATGGTATGTTTAAAATTTCAAAAAGAGATATCAGTTCAAACGCCATTACCACAAGTGACATGATACCCATAGAAAATGCGGTTTACCCCTGCCAGTCAATGTTTCAAAATATATCTCTTTGGTTAAATGTCGCCAACGCTTTTGCATATTTCTCGTCATATAAAAATGTTTCTATACAGGGTGGTTATATGACACTCCAATATGTAGACAAGGTGGGCGAAGCTGTTGGCATTTCACATGGCGCTAATACCCTTGGGAAAGGTATGAATCCAATTCTCCCTCCAGCTATGGGTGAATAGCAGGCCAGACTGGACTCTTTAACCATGGCTAGGTAACCAGTCTAGGAGAAGGAAAACTCTGAATTCAAACCTGTTAAACTCCGCTTAAGAAATTGACCTTGTGTCGCATCCGGCGCGTACGGAGGGGTTGGTAAATATGTATGTATATGTAGACAAGGTGGACACCTCACGTGCTGTAATGGTTACAAAGATGGATTTGCAGACCATTGTTAGTGATTTCTATTCTCATTGGGCGCCCATACGTCTGGCCTTGTGCCACATCTAAGCTAAAGTTAGTAAATAACTATATGTAGACGAGGTGTAACAATATAAATTTAGAAAGGAAGGAGGTCTAATTTGTATTATTATTGATGTTTACTTTCAACATAGCATTAGTCCTCTTAATTAGTGTTACACACTAGACCCGTCAAAGAACACAAACACTTGTATTTAGGAAAATATAAGATGAGATGTTTATTCCCTCGGTTGTGTACAGCTGAGAGTCGTTGGCAGGGTTACGCAAACGTGGAGCCTTCGGGAGTTCTTTTCAAGTGATCTCGAACCTGATCGTTGTCTCTCTAATCGATCTCTACGAGCTTATTTTATTGTAGTCTGACCCCCGGTGTCACGCCTCTTTGTTCGTGACACCTACGCAGTTTTTCTGTAGACACGCCTCTTCGCCCACGCAGGCTGTTTTCATTGTCTATGGGCTACGCCTACAGATTTCTGCACCTAAATCATATCAAATGTTCGCCTGCATTTCCAGGTGCAAAAGGTCAGGTCCTGTTTTCGTTTCCAGGCTGCACCTGACCCCCGTGCACTGATCAGATAATATATTTCACTAGTGGTTCTCAACGGGGAGCCATATTGTTACAATTCATGAGAGGTTATGAATTGTGAACAGACCTGTAGCTAAGAATTCAAATTAAGGGTCGTTACTTTGGGATCAGGGAGTCTCCGTGGAAAATTACGGGTGACTGTTAATAACCATTAACCCTTAGAGACGCGCGATTTTGAGAGCCATGACAGACACGCGATAGTTTTTAGCCAGAGTTAGACTCGGCCCAGCTTTCAGAGAGCTTATATGTGCCCCGGGTCGATCACTCCACCGCGGTGGAATTAAATCATGGGCTAGAAGAAAATAAAGCTTGATCAAGCAAACGAGGTCTTGTTGTGTTTATTAAATTAAGACAATAACCAGCTTAGCCCGGCCCAGAAGAAGAATTAACAAATAAAAAAAACCAGCAGATAAGTCAACTAGATAACATGGCGGACCGAAGCAGAAATGAACCAGTTAGCAGCAAGCGAAGTTATCAAATAAGATAACCATCTCTAACCTAACTATAATCTATATCTCTGTCTCTGTCCCTATCTCTGTCTGTCTGTCTGTCTGTCTGTCTCTCTGTCTCTCTCTCTCTCTCTCTCTCTCTCTCTCTCTCTCTCATATATATATATATATATATATATATATATACCCGATGTTATGGTGATTGCTGCTTTTTCACAGAATGACATTTCTACAAGTAGTTCAGTTGTGAGCAGTTGTGAGCACGCAGATGGCCCACGGATCCAGCTTGTTTTTATGTACCCTGTCACACATATGAAACCCTCGACATACAGGCCCTGCCACACAGGTCAGACTTAAATGTAGGAAATGTTTCCATGGCGTCCGTCATGTGTCGCTTCAAGATGGAGGGCTCGAGTCACCTTACATCAAACTTCTAACAGCTACCATCGGCCTGTCTTTCCATGATGATGTGTATCCAGCCCACCCTCTTCTGTCAATTGGTCCTTATTGCTGAAATTGACTTCGGCAGGGCATCGATGTCGGCCCCATATCGAGATGTTCCCTTGTCACGATACCAGTACGTAGTTTGGGTTTCCCAATCTCTCAAGATTGGGAGGTGTCGAGACATTCTAGGTGGCTATACGGGTATATATACAACAATATGACTACCATTTAACATTTTTTTGGTAATAATAAAGAGTAAAATAGAAACCGGGGGGGGGGCATAGGTAAAAAAAGTTATCTAAACCAGTGATTCTCTTTAGGTTCACATGTGCACCTGAGAAGCTTTTCAGCTAGGACAGAAGAATTCACCGACTGCACCTCTGCAAAGGGATAAAATCCCCCCCCCAATTGGGCTACCCGTTGGCCGTGGGGGATGCGATCCGTGATGCTTAAGAATGGAACCCTGGTGGTTGAGCAGTCCATGACATGCAACACTCTACTCTGGCCCTTATTTAGGCTAGACAGGTGGTCGGGGAGGCCTCCTCCGATCAATCGTCTGGTCACGTCAAACCCTAATACCTATATAATTGTTCCAACCCTATTGCCCTTATGGCAAGTCCCAACAATTATTATCATATATATATATTTACCAACCCCTCCGCACGAGCAAGATGCAACACAAGGTCAATTTCTTAAGCGGAGTTTAACAGGTTTGAATTCAGAGTTTTCCTTCTCCTAGACCGATTGCCTAACCAAGGTTAAAGAGTCCATTCTATCCTACAATTTACCCATAGATGGAGGGAGAGTAGGATTCATACCTTTTCCAAGGGTATTAACGCTAAGGGAAATGCAATTACCACGTCCAGGATTTGAACTCGGGGCGACAAGTCCATTTCCCATGAATTTAACCATTACACCACGCGCTTTTTTTATCATATATGTTGCTAGAAGGCGGTGTCTGAGTGTCTTAATCTCCAGGGTATGACGTTAGACTGTATCTAATAGTGAAGTTGCAATTCGTGGAGCTGTGGAGAGTAGGAAGTAACCATTCAATGCCATTACTTCCATATCCACTTTGACCCGGAGTGGTAGCACCTTTTAGGGTCCCATCTATGGGTTAAATAGGAAAAATGTCTTCTTTTTTTTAAAAAAATGTGTTAATGAAATTGAGTTTTTAAAAATAGTTGAATGCCCATCAAACATGAATAGAACAAAACGTCTTCGGCATAAAATAACCCAACAATCATTGGCATGCCGTAAAATCCAACCAACCAACCAGCCTGGTCACGTAATGATCTGTATATGGGATTATTTACATTAATCTAGCTATATTATAGATGTAATTTTAATTAAATTGAAACACATATTAAGGATGTTGTCATTTTATTTTTTGTTGTGGTATATTCTTGTTAAGCTCCTCTTAAGAATTTGACCTTTGAAGAGGTTGGTTAATATGTATACAGGGTGGCCATAATGACAAGAGAGAGAGAGAAGAGAGAGAGAGAGAGAGAGAGAGAGAGAGAGAGAGAGAAATGACTAACACTCTTGTATGTAGACAAGGCGTAACAATATAAATTGTAAAGGAAGGAGGCCTAATATTTTTATTGGCGTTTACTTCCAATGTCCGTTACCGGTATTGGTCTGTGGGGATTAAAATAAAATTAAAATAAGAAAAAAAAAAACTCCCATGAGCCTTCACTGGAAGAACCCTCCGCGCATGTGCGAGAAAAGGGTCACACTTCCGACCCCTAAGATAATCTATCGGCCATTCGAGTTTAGGCCCTAACTGTGTCTAGTCGCTATTACTGACCAGGGAAATATCCTCTTGCTACTTGGCAGCTTTGACCGGTGAATAAAGCCTAAGTCATAAGACCACCCTCTGTCTTTGTCTCTTTCTTTTTCTTCTCTTCAATTCCTTCCTTTTTATCGCGACCACCAATTGAGATGGGGTTAAAAGCAAAACCCTAAGAACACACACCGATACTAACCACAGCTACCGTTTTAAATCTTAAAACATTACACCACCTGACACCCCATTGGTCCTCTAAACTAGCGATTCTCAATGTGTGCCCTTAGGCCCAAAAATGCACTTGAGTTTTTTTTTTAAATTGTAACTGGTGTTGACGTAAGGAAAATTATTGCTGTTAGGGCCTAAACTCGAATGGCCGAGAGATTATCTTTGGGGTCGGAAGTGCGTCCCTTTTCTCGCACATGCGCGGAGGGTTCTTCCAGTGAAGGCTCATGGGAGTTTTTTTTTCTTATTTTAATTTTATTTTAATCCCCACAGACCAATACCGGTAACGGACATTGGAAGTAAACGCCAATAAAAATACTAGTCCTCCTTCCTTTACAATTTATATTGTTACGCCTTGTCTACATACAGGAGTGTTAGTCATTTCTCTCTCTCTCTCTCTCTCTCTCTCTCTCTCTCTCTCTCTCTCTCTCTCTCTCTGCCTTTTGTTATTATGGCCACCCTGTATACATATTTACCAACCTCTTCAAAGGTCAAATTCTTAAGAGGAGTTTAACAAGAATATACCACAACAAAAATAAAATGACAACATCCTTAATATGTGTTTCAATTTAATTAAAATTACATCTATAATATAGCTAGATTAATGTAAATAATCCCATATACAGATAATTACGAAAGAGAACAAAGTATTGAGGGGAAGAATAGAAAAGAAATGATTGGTTGGGTTGTTTCAAGTAAAATCTTTTCATCATCCATTATTCTTTGAAAAGGTTGTTCCATTCTTATTTGGTTTCCCACCACCTGGTTGACAGAAGCGAGATTTCCTGCGGCAAATGATCGACTCACAAAGAAACGTTATTTATTGCAGATTGAAAAAGAGAAGAGAGACTTATGCCTGAAGCTGAACCAAAGTTTGAAAGTTTAATTTGACAATTTGGTGGAAGCAAGAGCAGTGGAGTCATTAGTCAGGATCTAGATTTTCTACTTCATTTTACTTTTGTAAATAAGATATATTTCCTGGAATTACATTACAAGTTTCTACTTATGCTTATGTAACGTAGCGGCGTCGTCACGGTACCAAATATATATATGTTACGTAGTTCCTTTTCTTTGACGGCACTAAATATCTATATGTTATATACCTTCTTACTTATTCTGTCGTCTATTCTTCTGGTCGGCTTCTGGTCGTCTATCTTCTACAGGTCTCGTCTGGTCTTCTATTGAGGATTCCGGGTCTGGTTTCTGTTGGGGATCGTTCCTTATCAGAAGCCTTGTGTCATTGATAGCTTTTAGTAATAACAACAAGACTTCGATTTACGATGATGTTACTTTATTCCATAAACCCCCAGACCAGACAATGCGCACGGATCCTTACATCTTGCTAGCTTTGCTTCTAAGTTCTAACTGTAACTGACTGAGTTGCTTACACCTTAAACCGGAAGGGGGCTTTCTATTGCCTTCCGATTCTCACGGTCCATTCCCGCAAGGCAAGGTCAGAGTGAGGTCAAGCATTGTCACTCACTCTCAAGGCCATCAGCTATACTGATCGCCATAATGATTTCTACACTATTGTCATAATCATTAGGTATCTAATGATTATGTAACAATTTTTTTACACCGAAAATGGGTCACTTGGAATCCAGCACACGTATTCCCGGGAATATTATTAGATTAGCTGATAGACGAGAATTGATTGGGTTATTCACGTGTGGTTATTTACTAAGCTTGGCTTAGATGTGACACAAGACCAGAACTGTGGGACCCCCCAGTGAAAATCGAACTCGCTAACAATGGTCTGCGAATCTAGCTTGCTAACCATTACACCACGTGAGGTGCTCCATTACACAATATAAGGTGACAAGGTAAAACTACGAATTCAACCAACTCTACCCCACTTAAAAATTGACCTTGTGCCACCACTCGCTCGTGATCCTCCATGCATAAATATCTACTTAAGGGAAAAGGAGAACAAAAATCACTGTTAAATTTTGAAGATATAATATTGAACGGTTAGTATTATCTGCGTTATTCGGACTATTGTCCCCATCTTCATTGTTTTTTGTACAACGTTTCGGCCGATATGCCCTCCGGTCTTCTTCAGGTATTTCTTGTCGGACTCGGGAACCTTCTCGGACTCGGGAACCTTCTTTTCGAACTCTTTCTTGTCGTAATCGGGAGCCATCACGGAACTTTGAACCTAACCCTTTATTTAGTCCACGGTGGTATCCTGTTCTCATTCCACTAACCATAGCTGGGGTAGGAGTTGTGTTAATTATTTTTCTAACTGCCTCTACTCAGGATTGAACTCAGGGCCCAGAGATAACTGTCACTTAGAACTGTCTTAACCTAACTACCTTATCCACTAGGCCATGTGTCCAATTGGACGTGATGGCTCCCGATTACAAGAAAGCTCAAAGTTCAAAAAGAAGGTTCCCGAGTCCGAGAAGTGCTAGGGCTTGACGTGACCAGCCGATTGATCAGAGAGAGTCTCTTCGATCACCCGTCTAGTCTAAGTAAGGGCCAAAGTGGAGTGTTGCATGTCATGGACTGCCCAGCCACCAGCGTTTCATCCTTAATCATTACGGGTCGCCACCTACGGCCAACAAGTGGCTTCATTGGGGAGGGGGTCTTACCTCTCTGCAGAGGTACAGTCGGGGTATACTAAAGCCCCATCCAACAGTACTGTAGATTTTTGGGTAAAGATTTGTAAAAAGAAAATAGTTTTGCTACAAACTAATAGTTGGATACATATACAAAGTAGGGGTTCAAACATTCGTTCTCAACAGATATTCAAAAAAATAAGAAATTACAGTTATTTGCCCATTTCATTCATAACATAAAGAAAAAAAGAAAGGAGAAAAAAATATATATACTTTACACATGGTTAGGTTGTAAAATAGGATTTTAGCAGATTACTTTACCGACAGGTCTTTCCTGTTTAGTAATTTAATGCAAACTAATGTCCGCGTGGGTTTCGTATTTTGATGACGTCATTGTCTGTGGTTGTAAAAGCCGGAACTATATAATTTCATTTTTATTAACACATACATCCCAGTAGACTCACAGCCAACTATTCATCACCCGATAATTCATCATTCATTATGTATTCATCCCCAATTGTCAACGGTGACACGTGTTTGTATAACAACAAAATTAGTGAAACGAACAAGAATATGCGCCCTCCAGGCATAAGTATTTAATTTTTGATATAATGAAATATATTAAATTAAAATGACTAACAAAATTAGAAGAGAATGGATATAAAAAAGTTTACATTTATTCTAATTATATTTTAATTGGTTTCTATATAAAATTATTCATTGGATTGATTTTAATACATTGGAGAATAAAACAATAATATTAGAGATCAATAACACCAAGTAATTATTTATTTTTTACAACTGAAAAAAAAAAAAAATAAAATTAGAGGGAAAAATAAGAAAAAAAAAGAAAAAAAAAGAATAGCTAAGTATATGAATTTTTCTATGTGACCGCTTTTATTTTGAATTCAACATGGCTACTTTGTTGCAATGTTTCACCAGAAGATAAACAGACAATATTGGATACATATACAAGCATGAGTTCAAACATTCGTTCTCAACAGATATTAAAAAAAGAAAAGAAATTACAGTTATTCGCCCATTTCATTCATAACATAAAGAAAGAAAAAAAGGAGGAGAAAAAAAAAAAGAAGAAGAGGAAAAAAAAGAAGAAAAAAAGAAATATAACCACACAAAAAAAACTTAAGCACGTACATTTCTGATATTCATCTCTGAAGATAAAGTTTCTTTGAAATCGATAAGACAAAAATAACATCTTTTTGTTTTTATTTTTTATACGCATTGTAATTGCCTTCAAATCATTAATATATTATAACATACTTAACAATGCTTCAAGCAAATTACCAATTACTTTTAATAGTTGTTAGTTTTTATTTTTAAAAAATGATTCTTACCGTTGCAAGCTTAGTAACTGCATAGGCATGATCTTCGATAAGACCCTGGGGAGTTTCACTTTGTATAGGGGAGCCGTCTTTATCCTGAAATGTTCACAGAAAACATTTGTAATAAAAGAAATTGCTATATTTATAAGTAAAGAGTTCATGATATCATCGATAGAGAATATATATATATATAATATGTATATATATATATGTGTGTGTGTGTGTGTTGTGTGTGTGTGTAATATAATAAAAAAATTGAACAAACACAGGTTTAAATGAGTTAAGTGGTGAGTTTATTGGCCGACGCTGCAGTGTTTCGATCTATTAATTAGATCATCTTCAGGGCTTTTGTTGGTATGTGGAAGGTGATAAAAAATTTTTTTATCTCAGAATAAGGAGAAAGGCGAGTAATAGTCCTTGTTTATCGGTCTGTTTAAAATTTGAAGTCTTAACTCATTTAAATCTGTGTTTTTTCAATTTTTTATCATACTACATACCGTCGGATTCACTTCCTTTTATTCCCCCCCCCACACACATATATATATATATATTATATATATATATACATATGTGTGTGTGTGTGTGGAAATACGATGAGGAAATTAATCCGACAATATGAAAAGAAAATATTTTTAAAATATAACAAACACAGGATGTTACGATCAGGAATTTCATATAAAAATTAACGGTTAATAGCATCAGATTCACACAACCACTATACACTTAACATCTTTCATTTTGTTCCTCACATAAACATTACCTAACAGTGTCCTGAAGATGGTATAAAATACCGAAATGCTTAAGTATTGACACTAAAAATTGTTTCCTGATCGTAACATCCTGTGTTTGTTATATTTTTAAAATATTTTCTTTTCATATATATATATATATATATATATATATATATATATATATATATATATATATATATATATAACCTGGAAAGTAAGAAGAATTGCTTCAGTTTACAACAAAATCTCAAAACAGTGTAACATTTGCCTAAAAAAATAGCTATAATTACCTTCCTGGAACAAAGTATTTAACAAACGTTCGGAACTTATATCCAAATATAGGCATGAAAACAAATTATTATAGTAATCTTTTAATATTACCAGATATTATTATTATTATTATTATTATAGGTCTGGTATTTAGGTTTTCATAGCTGCCGTAGCCGGTGGTTCAATAGAACTAAGTGACAGTAAGTCTCCTCAGGTCTCCAGGACTCTCCTGAGTATTCTAGCCGATCCCAACAGTGCCGTAGTTTGGATGATCTCGATTCTTCTTCTGATTCCCAATTCACCCAAATTCTTTTCCAGGGCTTTGGGGACCGTTCCAAGGGCACCATTTACAATTGGTACGACCTTCACCTTCATGTTCCATAATTTCCTCAGTTGTCTAGCAAGGTCTAAGTATTTGTCTATCTTGTTGCTTTCGTTCATTTTCAGTCGGTGGTCGGCCGGGATGGCAAAATACACTATTATTATTATTATTAGTAGTAGTAGTAGTAGTAGTAGTAGTAGTAGTAGTAGTAGTAGTAGTACAAAATAAAAAACACCCTCCGGGCGATGTAAAAATAGATTTGGAAACATATTGCCTGAAGGGTGGGAGTTAAAAATTCAATGTCAGCGAGTTTGTACCCTAAGTAAGTAAAATCATCAAATTCATTAAAGGATTAAAAAATAAAACAATTTGAAATGTAAACTTTAAATATGTATTAAAATAAAACAAACTATATATAGATATATAATACCAGTCATGTATTTATTAAAACTCGTTTTAAAAAACAATGAGGACTGTCTAATGTTTCATGTTCAAATTTTGAGTGTATTTATTCTATGTTATGACGATTTTGGGTAATGTGACGTAAGCAGTGACGTAATTTTTGTTAGAGACAAAAACCGGAAGCGAATCTCCATTACTAATAGATTTAAGATATTGTTAAGGAAAATTTATTAAATGCTGTTAATTACTAATTCTTAGTCCTTGATTATTTATGGTTTAGATTTTTGTAAATTTACTTACAAAAATGAGAAGCCCAACCATTGTGCTCATGGTCCACATCTTTGATAGAGTTTCAAAGAGATTTTCTGGAGTTAGCTCCCCTTTGTTCAAGTCAATCTTTTCAGATAAACCGCCTGTCATATCCACCAAAGCATTATGGATGCTTCCGCTGTCCAAATGCTCGTAACTGCCATGCAATCTATAAAAAAAGAAGTGAAAAGATATATGTAACGTAGTAATATTTTCACAAGGGCACCTCATTTGGTGTAATGGTTAGCAAGCTAGATTAGCAGACCATTGTTAGTGAGTTCGATTCTCACTGGGCGTCCCACACTTCTGGCCTTGTGCTATATCTAAGCAAAGCTTAGTAAATAATTGAGTAATCCCAGCTACTCGTCCTTCGGGACGGGTGAGATGCTAAATTAATAGCGTCGATCCCAGATACCTGCCTCATTGCACTTAAAGGGGCAGGGCAGGGATCGACGCAATTTTTCTACCTACCACCCCATGAGTCTCGGCTTGTGGGTGGTCCCCATATAAAACGGCCTTGTGCCATATCGTGTGAAAGTGGGACACATGTAAATACGAGTAATATTTTCACAATTTTATCTAATAATCTAATAATCTATAATCTAATGTTATCTCTTCCGCGCTATTCTGCATTAGTATCATGATTTTATTTGTATTTCTAATATTAAAATAAATACATTAATGCGAATGGCTAACATGGGAAAAAAAAGTATGTACTGTCGATTATCCGCCGTTCGCCAATGTAAAGCCTTCACCTTCATGTTCCACAATTTTCTCAGTTCTCTGGCAAGGTCTAAGTATTTGTCTATCTTTTTGCTTTCGTTCATTTTCAGTCGGTGGTCGACCGGGATGGCAAAATACACTATTATTATTATTATTAGTAGTAGTAGTAGTAGTAGTAGTAGTAGTAGTAGTATTGACATTGACGAACGACAGAAAATTTTTATTTAAATGCAACCCCCCTCCCCCCCAAAAAAAAACTAAAATCTCATCTTTTTAGAAAATCAACTCACAGTAATAATTATTTCGATGTCAAAAGTGTAACTAAGTGATTAATTCCTAAACTGTCCATAAAAATTGTATAAAAAATAGATTAGATAAACGATGGCTTATCCTGTACAATGAAAATATTTACTACAACTTTGAATCAGTAAAAATGTAAATTTAATATGACAAAAAAAAAAATGAAAAGAAAAAATTGATTGAGCTGTCATATTGCTACTACTACTTTGTTTACTTTTCAGCAAGAGACGCCGAAAAATGGCAGTATAATTTTAACGTACCAAAATGTATATATATAACGTGGCGGTAGCGATATATATCGGGTTGTAAAGAGTTTTATACTTTTTGAATACTTTACACTATTGCGCTATCAAATATCTGGCTACGATGTACCATCATATACATGCAATATATATAATGTTCAGCTAAGTGCGTCGCAGACCCCACACTTATTTTTTTTTATCTACAAATTGGGTTATAAAGAGCTTTATACTCTTCGAACATTTTACACTATTGCGCTAACAAATATCTTGCTACGATGTGCCATCAAATAGATGCAAAAATCGGAGAATTATGATAGAAATTAATTGATAAAAGGTTGGGTGAGGGGTCTTACTTAGCGTAGGCTTTTTCCAGCAAGGAACACCAAAATTCATCCGGTTCTCTCCGGTTGTAACAATAACAAAGTTTTCCGGAAACTCTGGATACTGGCAGGAAGTCGTCAATTAAGACTTCCGTCCATTTTCCATATTGCCAAAAATTAAATCGAAATAAACCTGAAATAAAAAAAAGAAAAGAAAGAATAATCAATTAATTCAAATTTGATTCTTTTAAACCAGGGACCACCAAACTTTTTTTCACGGTTGGTCGGACAATTGAAAAAATAACGAGCGCAGGCCATATTATTATTGTGTTCAATACTTGCTAGCCAGAACGAAAGCTTTGAGAAGAATATATAAAACAAAACTTATCTTTCCATGTTATATTCATGGGTGAGTGGCACAAAAACAAATTTAAACAACATATTCATTTTTAAAACATTATCAAAGGACGCAACATTAGCAAAAAGGTTTAGTGAGATTTGTGAAACTGAAGTTTGCCTTTCAAGATATCGTCAATGTTTGATTTGAAATTGCTACATCCAATCAAGAGAATTGCTTTCAAATGTTTATCAGTCAATTTCGTTCGAGGGGTTGATTGGTAGTCAAGTTCATGAGGATTTAGTTAGCTTAACATGATATTTAAATTTAAATGGTATCAGAACGTTTCGCGTTCCGTACGTTTTAACAAACAAATTCAAGTACTGTCGGCGGGCCTGATAAAATGCCTTCGCGGGCCGGATCCGGTCCGCGGGCCGTAGTTTAGTGACCCCTGTTAAACCATAGAAGAGTGTAAAACACTAAGAGTGGACAAGTGTTGGCATGGATGAATAGGCCCCTGGAATCACGCTGATATTAAATATATTACCGGTCCAATAGCTGTTCTATGCTAATTAGCATTGGGTTATTCAACAGCTGCACAAGAATGCTGCGTGCAGTCTTGAATAAGTCGTGGAAACAGCACCCACAAGGAAACAGCTGTACGGTCACCTGCCCCCCATCTCACAAACTATCCGAGTGAGACGGAAAAGACATGCAGGACACTGCTGGAGAAGCAAGGATGAACTCATAAGCGACGTTCTCCTGTGGAAGCCAACACATGGACATGCAAGTGTGAGGTGCCCAGCAAGGACCTACATTGACCAGTTATGTAAGGATGCTGGCTGCTGCGCGGAGGAGCTCTCAGAGTCGATGAATCATAGGGAAGGTTGGCGAGAGATTGTCATGGATATCCGTGCAAACAGCGCGTCATGATGATGATGAATTCAGCAAATGTGGACTTAGTTCTTCATCGGAGTTTTTTTTTTCTTTTTCTTGGCGACAAGGTCTACTTCTTCTAGTGGCAATTTCTTCTTTCAGCAATTCTGAAGAAGCCCCATGGCCTTGTGACAAACTTCTTTCTGGCGATATGATCTCTGGCTGTATTTTACAATTCTGAGCATGTTTTTATAGAAAAAATTGTAGTTATTTTTGCCATTGGAATAAGGCCAGCAAGTGCTAATCGCCAACCCCAAAACAAACATATCAACTTAAGTTACTCTGGGCTCCAGTGACAGTGACCTTTTCTTCTATCTATAAACACAATAAGTAAAATCAAAATATATAAGGGAGGAGAAAGAAAAAAAGAAGAAGAGGAAAAAAAAGAAGAAAAAAGTATAACCACGCAAAAAAAAAACTTAAGCAAGTACATTTCTGATATTCGTCTCTGAAGATAAAGTTTCTTTGAAATCGATAAGACAAAAATAACATATTTTTGTTTTTATTTTTTATACGCATTGTAATTGCCTTCAAATCATTAATATATTATAATATAATATTTTGATTTTTGCATTTTAGCAAAACCATTTACTTTAGCTAACAGAAATAACTTCTACACTTTCCTATTTTGCTAAAAAAAATAGTTGACGCTAACAAAAGAACTTGCCGTGTTATATCCCCCTCGCCAATCAATTTAGAAGTAGTATGTAACATTTGTGGGTTATTTTTTGTAAATCTCCTGAAATAAATCTGTATGAATCTCACCTGTATATTTTCCTTTGCTGAGGCTTTGGTCTTGTGGGACGACATTTTGGAACATCGGCTGACTTTGAATTATTAACACATTCACGCCCGCAATGAACCAACAGTTGCCTTGAAAATAAAAAAATAGAAAGTAAGAGAACATTTTACAGCAATTTTCGTCTCATTGGAAAAAAAAGATTCTTAACAGACCTCTAATTCTTGATTAATGCAAAAACATGTTGAGCTAAAAACAAAAAAGATAAGGATAACAGACTAAATGATAATAAAGTAACAACTAAAGGCAACTAAAGTTATGGTGAATAAATTTATCGTAACATTTTACGGTACATAGATAGGTAGATAGATAAATAGATATGAATACACTGAGACATATAGAGAGATATGAACAGACTGAGATAGATAGATAGATAGATATGAATACATTGAGACATATAGAGAGATATGAACAGACTGAGATAGATAGATAGATAGATAGATAGATAGATAGATAGATATGAATACATTGAGACATATAGAGAGATATGAACAGACTAGATAGATAGATAGATAGATAGATAGATAGATATGAACAGACTGAAATAGATAGATATGATCAGAGATATATAGATATGAACAGACTTAGATAGATAGATAGATAGATAGATAGATAGATAGATAGATATGAATACACTGAGACATAGAGAGATATGAACAGACTAGATAGATAGATAGATAGATAGAGATAGATAGATAGATATGATAGAGATAGATAGATATGAACAGATTAGATAGATTGATAGATAGATAGATATGAACAGATGAAATATATAGTATGATCAGAAATAGATAGATATGAACAGACTGAGATAGATAGATAGATAGATAGATAGATAGATAGACAGATATGAACAGACTGAGATAGATAGATATGAACATAGATAGATAGATAGATAGATATGAACAGATAGATAGATATAGATAGATAGATAGATAGATAGATAGATAGATAGATAGATAGATAGATAGATATGAACAGACTGAGATAGATAGATATGAACATAGATAGATAGGTAGATAGATAGATAGATAGATAGATAGATATGAACAGACTGAGATAGATAGATATGAACATAGATAGATAGATAGGTAGATAGATAGATAGATAGATAGATAGATATAAACAGACTGAGATAGATATGGATGGACGGGTCCATTTCCCATGTTTCTAACCCTTATACCATATACTTGACATTATAACTGGAGGAAATCACAACTCCTAACCTCATCACTGTGCCTTCTCCTCACGTTGTAATGCCTTCTCCCTCACGTTGTAATGGCCTTCTCCCTCACGTTGTAATGGCCTTTTTAAGTTCTTGAGTTGTATACGCCTGGTCTAGTTTAGTTTAGGAATTTCAAAAATAAATAAGTCGCATTTCAATGTGATATTTAGCTGGACAAAACGACTCCCAAATCAAAAGACTCCCAATGTAAATCTCGTTCTAGAAATAGAAGCTGAACGTGATAGGAATAAAAAGAGATTTGATTACGTTTAGATGTTTTGTGATAAGCGAAATGCTAATTCAAGGGGTAAATTGATCTCACTAAATGAACGCATTAACTGCTTTGTTGAGTTTGGATCAAGTTGAGCGATGCTGAATTAACAGAAGCAAAATTCAAATTACAACTGATCCGGGGTCAAAGTTTACTTACCGGACAAGTATGCCGAAAAAGGAGGGGGGTCACTTAATGAAAAATTGGGACCATATGACCTTTAGACACCCCTTTTGCGATCTCTATTCATAAGGACATGTTTTTCATTTACACCGTCAAAATCCGGTTGTTTGTTAACAGACGATTTTTAGAGTTTTTTGGAAAAAAAGTGCGTTCTATATGCCGTCAAATGGAAGCGTGCGGTGTAATGGTTAAAGTCATGGAAAATGGACTTGTCGCCCCAAATCCTGGATGTGGTAATTACATTTCACTTAGCGCTAATACCCTTGGGAAAGGTATGAATCCTAATCTCCCTCCAGCTATGGATAAATAGTAGGCAGACTGGGCTCTTTAACCTTGGTTAGGCAACCGGTCTAGGAGAAGGAAAACTGTGAATTCAAACCTGTTGAACTCCGCTTAAGAAATTGACCTTGTGTCACATCCTGCTCGTGCGGAGGGGTTGGTAAATATATATATGCCGTCAAATACGGTAAATATTTTTCTCACATATCTATTTGACCAATAGATGAATAACTACTCCGGGTCTAAGTCACCACCCACAACCAACAGATGGTCCCAATGGGGGAGGGGATTCTTACTTCTCTGCTGAGTTGCCGTCGGGTGTATTCTATAGGCCCATTCGACCGAGCGAGTAGCGTGATATTTCTTTTCTTGTTTCTGACCACCTCTGGAGAAAAATCTTTGCATCTCACAACACTGACTCTAATATCTATCTCACCTTTTTTTAAGTACAGAATATCTTGGCCACGTTCGCCATGTTCTTTTTCTATCAGATAAGACCGCCAACAAGGTCAAATGCTGTCTGCTAACCAGAAGGGCTACAACCGCTCCTAGAGTGCACAGCCAATCGCTAAAACAGATTATGCAAATACGTAAAACTTGTCATAAAAAGATCATTTGTAAAGTGAGTGGGTGGGATTCATTGGTATGTTTGTGTAGATGTGGACGAGGTTTGTTAGTTTATTTAGAGGGGGGGGTATGCTTTGGTGTCAACCAAACGATGAATATGTATATGTTTGTTCTTCTGTTTGAGCTAGAAGACAGACAGACAGACAGACAGACAGAGATAAGAGATATAGAAATAAAGAAGAGAGTGATAATATTTCTCTGGATTTTTTTTAGATAAGGCTTGATAATTTAGATTATTAGTCCAATTGGACACAAGGCGTAGTGGATATAGGCATTGATTTAAGACAGTTCTGAGAGACAGTTATCTCTAGGCTGCAGTTTCAATCCTAGTCAAGGGCGACAGTATCATAAAAATAATAATTAACACAGCTTTACACTTGTACACAGTCATTGTTAGAGAAATGAGAACAGTATACCCCCGTGGATTGAATAAAGAGCTGGATTCAGAGTTCCGTGAGACCTCCCGATTACGACAAGAAGAATCCCGAGTTCGGAAAGAAGGTTTCCGAGTTCGAAGAGAAGGTTCCCGAGTCCGACAACAAATACCTGAAGAAGGCCGGGCATATTGGCCGAAACGTTGAACAGATAGCAATAAAGATGAGGACAATAATCCGAATAATCCAAATAATACATAGTGATATATATATATATATATATATATATTATTTATTTTTTTCATTATTTAGAAGTATGAAATAAATGAGTAAACAACCAAAAAATTATTTCCCCATAGCTCAGTCGGTAGAGCGTTCGGCTAGAAACCACAAGGTTCATTGTTCGATACCGGTCCCCGCCAACTCAGCGTATGAGTAGCACTGGGATCTGTGCGGTAAAGTAAGGAGCTGATGGTAGGTGTGGCGCTCCACCTCAGACGCTAAAACAATCTCTTGGTCTAGCGGTATTGAAAAGGGGATAGACTCCCTCGCTGACTGGCTGATACCAACTTTAGGCCGCCCCGACGACTTTACTTACTTTATATATATATATATATATATATATATATATATATATATGTAAACAACTTTTAGCTATTTTCGGCCGACAGTATATTTGAAAAAAAAGCACATATTCTCCCAATATATATATATATATATATATATATATACTTATCAGATAATCCGACAAAGAATCAACTCCACAACAACATTATATATATATATATATATATATATATATAGAGAGAGAGAGAGAGAGAGAGAGAGAGAGAGAGAGAAAGAGAGAGAGAAGAGAGAGAGAGTGAGATTATATATATATATATATGTATGTGTGTGTGTGTGTGTGTGTGTGTGAGATATAGAGAGTGAGAGAAACAAAGATGATAGAAAAAAGAGAAGAGAGAGAAAGAGAGAGTGAGAGAAAGAGAGAAAGAGAGAGAAAAAAAAAAGGATGATCTTTTGTGACCTACAAATGTTTTCAAAAAGACCGACTAATTTCAATCCCCGTTGGTGAAATAAGCACTTACCTAACTCGCCTTGGAAAAGGTCGTAATAGGTCGCCTCACGAATAAAAACCGGTTTCTTCACAATCTCCTACAATGTCAAAAAAAGAAGTACTAGCATTAGACCTAAAATATCTTTGTCAAATATAACACCGGCCAACAAAGATTTATCTTCTCATACGCAGAATAATGATACCTTACTCGACTACGCTGATCCGAAATCTGTATTCAGAATTTTGTGATAAGATCTTTTATATATACTAGCAAATATATGCACCCTCCATAGGGTGCAAGTATGTAAGTTTTATTATAATAAAATATCATATTAAATTAGAAAGGCTAATGAAACTGAATAAGAATGCAGATAAAAAGATATGGAACAGAGGGGGTATGATTGAAAAATAGAACAACTTTGAAACTAACTCTTCCATCATGTTCCATTACTCCCGTCTTTCATGAGTAAATTTTCCTAATTTAACTATTTAGTTAAAATAGGAAGTAAAGAATAATATCACAGTTATTTCTTCTTGTTAATGGATTTCTTTTAAGATTCATCCCTGAGAATTTTGCTCATATTAAATAAGATGAAACCAAACGATTAGAAATCAATAATACTAAGGATATATTTATTAAAATCAAATTTTTTAGATCAATATGCAAATTAGCCTTTCTATTCACACAGTAAACCGCTATTTTGTTGTATATATAAATACAATTGCATGTTATTAGTATGTAGATATGGTCACCAGTCTTAATGATGTAAAACCATTTTATTAATAATTGAGGTTTAAATAAAAATCAAATCATGGAGAATGTGATGTAAATAACAAAGGGAATTGTGGCTTCCAGACATACAAACCCACAATCTCCATTATAATAAGATATATATATATATACTAGCAGTGGTTACTCGGCGTCGCCAGGGTAGAGGGGTGATTTTTAAAAAGTTAGTCTCGCAGATCCATTATTACTTATCGCGAGTGAGATCCTCGCTGGTTGCCCCATAAAAACCCCCACGGAAATATATAACAATATAGTCAGAAATTTCCATTCAATGATTTACAATTTAAAAAAAAAAGATATAAATGATGCAATTAATTCAATCAATCAATATCATATTTCAAAGCAAAAAAAAAAACATACAAAAAAAAAAGATAAACAAAATAACATGCAAATGACTTTCCCTTCTGTTATTTCCAAACTCTTATCAGCTGAAATTTCCCAGAGATGGAGACCTCCCAACCCCTTGATATAATTAATCATCTCAACAACCATATCCCCCTGTCCCTCTCATTCACTTCCCCTCGCCTCATCCAAACAAATAAACTAAACCAAACTATAGATTAACTGAAGAATCCGAAAATTTTCATCGAAGATATTCATACATTATTCGGTCAAATCAAACTTCATGGACCTAAATTTGAACCACATATATTTGAGGCGTAACAGAGATTCTCAAAGATACGTGGTTCAAAGTTAACTGATCTGAAAAAATGTTTTAAAAATTAAATAAAATAACGTGTATTATATCTTTTATTCATTAATATAAGTAAGTAAAGTCATCGGGGCGGCCTAAAGTCGGTATCAGCCAGT
The DNA here is from genome assembly GCA_023376005.1 of Doryteuthis pealeii. Lineage (NCBI taxonomy): Eukaryota > Metazoa > Mollusca > Cephalopoda > Myopsida > Loliginidae > Doryteuthis > Doryteuthis pealeii. The sequence continues at coordinate 88,403,187 of CM042156.1, read as the reverse complement.
CAGCGAGGGAGTCTATCCCCTTTTCAATAGCGCTAGACCGAGGAGATTATCTTAGCATCTGAGGTGGAGCGCCACCCCTACCATCAGCTCCTTACTTTACCGCACAGATCCCTGTGCTACTCATACGCTGAGTTGGCGAGGACCGGTATCGAACTAGGAACCTTGTGGTTTCTAGCCGAACACTCTACCGACTGAGCTAACCCGGTCTCGAAAATTTCATTAAATTCGGTTAATTTCCTGATTTTTGGGTTTTTTTCTTTTCTTTCGACAGGGTGACATACGCTGGTGGGATTTAGGTCCGTTAATTTCGATTTAACCCATTATTCTATTCTTTTTTGTCCCGAGTCCGACAAGAAATACCTGAAGAAGGCCGGAGGCCACATCGGCCGAAACGTAGTACAGATAACAATGAAGATGAGGACAATAGTCCGAATAATCCAAATAATACATAGTGATAATATATATATGCATATATATATATATAATCAATGGTAATATTATGGTTTCACACTCATAACTTAAAGTTTCATGGTAATCCAATCATCAGATGAGATCAATGGTTGAGATGTTAAAAAACAAATTGTTTAGCGTTTATATGAAGCGTTTTTCACGCGATGGGAAATGTAAAGCTAAAAATTGTTTTTTTTTTTTAACTGTAGCTTGTTTAACGTTTATGTGACGTGAATTGTGTTCATGTGATGTAATGTCATGACGTTAAATTTGTATTTTAAAAACATTATAATCAAACAAACTTGCATTGGAGTTAATGCACGCGGTGTTCAGATGATTTTTTTTTAATAATAAATAAAAGGAGAGCGAAAATTCAGGGATCAATTAGGGTCAGGTGGTAAGTGACACAGTACAAATTTGTTCAAATGCCTACATTTCGAAACGAGTTCACTTCTCTTATTTAACAATTTATTGCTTGCATTTTGTACTATATATATATATATATATATATATATATATATATATATATATCTTATTATAATGGAGATTGTGTGTTTATTTGTCTGTAACCGAAACTATTACTATTCAATTCACAATTCCCTTTGTTATTTACATCATATTCTCCATGATTTTATTTTTATTTAAACCTCAATTATTAATAAAATTGTTTTACATCATTAAGACTGTTAACAATATCTACATGCTAATAACATGCAATTATATTTATATATTCAACGAAATAGCGGTTTACAGTGTGAATGGGAAGGCTAATTTGCATATTGATCTTTAAAAATTTGATTTTAATAAATATATGTTTAGTATTATTGATTTCTAATTGTTTGGTTTTATCTTAATAAATATGAGCAAAAATCTCTGGGATAAATCTTAAAAGAAATCCATTAACAAGAAAAAATAACTGTAATATTATTCTTTACTTCCTATTTTAACTAAATAGTTAAATTAGGAAAATTTACCAATGAAAGACGGGAGTAAGGGAAAATGGTGGAACGGTTAGTTTCAAAGTTGTTCTATTTTCCGATTATACCCCCTCTGTTCTAAATATTTTTATCTGAATTCGTATTCAGTTTCATTAGCCTTTCTAATTTAACATGATATTTTTATTATATTAAAACTTAAATATTTGCACCCGGAGGGTGCATATATTTGCTAGTATATATATATATATATATTATCTTGTATCAATGAAGATGAGGACCATAGTCCGAATAATTCAGATAATACTAATCATCAAGCCTCATCTAAAAATTTCAGAGAAATGTTTGTTGGTCGTTTTTAATATTAGTTTTATTGCAATCCTACCATCGCCATATTATTAGACAAAAGATGACCCAAGTCACCGATGTCTTGGAACTGGTTTAACCACTCTCTATAATGTTCTCTATTTGTATAAACTATTAGCGCGGGTATATTTTCGAGTAATTAGTCTTTCCCGCTCTTATCAACAAGACTCGAGAATATTTATCGGAATTTCTGTAATGTCTTCCTTAACAATCCCAAGTTTCGTTACTAACAACTTGCTTACTGAAGTAGCAACAAGATAACCCATTGAAATTGAATCTGCTCAGCTGTCTAATGAGAGAGAAAAACGACACTGATTTACGCAGGCAAAAACACTAGTCGCACTACTTGTATAGAACACTTAAAAAAAGAGGCGCTTGTCGTGTAATGGTTATCGTCGTGGGAAATGGACACAGCTAACCGAGCTCAAATTCTAGACGAGTCTGTTTGCATTTCACAACGTAACGCTAATATTCTTGAGAAAGGTATGCATACAACTATTCTCCCTCTATCTATGAGTAAAATAGTAGGGCAGTCTGGGCTGTTTAATCTCGGTATGGCAACCAGTCTAGGAGAAGGAAAGCTGTAAAACTCCACTTAAAATTGACGTTGAGTCGCATCCTGTTTATGCAGAGGGTTGCATAAATGCATATATATATATATATATATATATATATATATATACAAATCCTTCCGCACGAGCAGAATGCGATACAATGTTAATCTATTATTAACGTAACAACCCATGTTATTAGTACATACGTTTAAAACCCTGCAATGTTTCTTATATATCACTAAGAAATAAAGGTTTACATTATATATGGTGCGGTTAATTTGCATACTGGTTTTAACAAATAATTACTTGGTGTTATTGATCTCTAATATTATTGTTTTATTCTCCAACGTATTAAAATCAATCCTATGAATGATTTTATATAAAAACAAATAAAAATATAATTAAAATAAGTGTAATCTTTTTATATGCGTTCTTATCTAATTTCGTTGGTCTTTCACTATCACTAAGAAATAAAGGTTTACATATATATGATGTGGTTAATTTGCATACTGGTTTTAACAAAAAATGATTTGATGTTATTGATCTCTAATATAATTGTTTTATTCTCCAACGTATGAAAATCAATCCTAGGAATTATTTTATATAGAAACAAATTAGAATATAATTAAAATAAGTGTAATCTTTTTATATGCGTTCTTGTCTAATTTCGTTAGTCTTTTTAATCTATATATCAATACGGTTGTTCCTTAATCTTCCGACTGTTATCATCTTGCAACACCCTCGAGTTAAAAATGATACCGATCAAATATACCTCTAGTCATAAAATAACACCGTACGGGTTGACATGCCAAAACTTTGGGGGGGGGGAAATAATTCAGAAAGGACTCATTCTACCGACATACCCATCAATCTTGACATGAGTCTTTCTAAATTGATATTTGTTGGCATCCTTCCATTAGCAAAAGACGATGAAGTAGTGTCCAAAAAATTGTTTTTAACTACGTAGCCTGGGCGAGTTGATATGGAGCATGTGCTGTTGCCCAAACAGCAGATTCCTCCTCTCTACACAGCCGCTGTGGTACAAAGGAAAGGTAAGAGACCAATGCAGCGTTACACCATTTTAGGGACTCCGGTTCTGGATTACATTAAAACTTAAATACTTACGCCCGGCCGAGGGCGCATATTCTTGCCAGTACCGATAAAACAATCTTTCTCTGAAGAGAGATTAGTGAAAGACTTAGAAAATGCAGAGTTGCCGATAGCTACGCGTCCTGCGTCCGTGACGCAAAAAAATCTAAAAGGGCGCAGTAAAATCGTATCCATGCGTCCCAGTGTTTTTCTTTTTTCTTCCCTTACTATTTCAAGCTAACAGTAAATACATTTCAGTAGTTTCTTAGAAACGAATTAAACATGGTAGGTTACCAGGTAGGAGTTAGACGGCTTTAGTTGGGACCCATAAATTTTCCCGGGGACTCATTCAAAGCAAATATGTGCGTCCCAGGACGCACTAAATCAAAAAGCTATCAGCATCACTGGAATGTGCTACATGTGCACAATGCAAATAACTGTTCATTCTGCTGTAAGTCTACTGTAAATGTATCTGTGCCAACGTACACCATCTTGCTAAGCCGACATTTGTGGGACGAACAGACAGAAGGCAACTGCTGTACATCATCTGTTCGAAGAAAGTAAAGAAAACGAAGAAGAAGATAAGAACAAACAAAGAATTTAGATTTCGTTCACAAAAAGCGCGCCATTTCTATCTTAATCTTCCCGCTCTGTTAACTGACCTCTTTTTACAGTTAAAAAGAAAAAGACCACCTCATATTACGAATGCAGTATCTTAAACGAATAACTCTTTAAAACAAGGAAAAAGAAAATTATTCTATATTAATCTATCCTTCTATTTATACATATATAAAGAGCAGCTGTGTGAATCTGTATGTCCGGAGGAAACTTCGAAAATAAAACAATTAACGACAAAGTAAATATATATACATATTAAATATTAGCAGGGCTTGGTTTTTGAGCAAAAATAATGAAGATTTTTAATTTATATTCGTGGAGAAATTGAAAAATAAAATTTAAGTGATAATAGCATTAATTTTTTTTTTTTGCATGCTGTAATTTAAATAGGAGACATTAATTTTTTTTCAATGTCTGTGTTTTTTTTTGGGGGGGTGTCTTTTTTTACGTAGGGCATTTTTAATGGGCATCCTGC
>CM042156.1:88376200-88393700 GCA_023376005.1 Doryteuthis pealeii | reverse complement strand
TACAATGTATACAAGGACAAAGTCTCGGTCGAAACACGTGTTGGCACTCCAATAAATATTTTTATCCATTCAACATTTTGTTTCCTTTATTTATCATTTCAACATAATTGTCGGATTCACTTCCATTTTCCAACTTAAACACACACACACACACACACATACACACACACATATGAAAAAGGGAATGGAAATGAATCCGACAGTATGAAATAAATATTTTTAGAAAAAACAAACACATGATCTTATAACTCGCTGACAGAAATCTGTTTCGACCTTTTATTAAAGCAGTCTTCATCAAGAGTGAAATGTTTGTGATGGAGAGACGGTGTGAGTAAACCGTTACGAAACAAAAGTTGTACAAACGAACGTTTATGTTCGGAGCCGGAATTTTTTTTTAATTTTGAAAATGCATATTCAGTTTTTGTTTTTTTTAGTTTTTTTTTTTAGTTTTTTTTTTTTAATCAGAAGCATTATAATCCACAAAGAAAACTCAAAAGAGTTTGATGTAAATATGTATAAAAATGTATAAAGAAGTATCAAAAAGTTAAAGATCCCAGCCACTGCAGACCACATTAATCTCCGGAAATAGGTAGATATCCAGGTATTTTTGTTTATTCAAAAGAAAGTATGAAAAAGTGAATGGAAATGAATCCGACAGTATGAAATAAATTTCTGTCAGCGAGTTATAACATCATGTGTTTGTTTTTTCTGAAAATATTTATTTCACACACACATATATATATGTGTGTGTGTGTGTTACAAAAACATGGATTAGTTTCTGCATGTAAAGAATTCCCACACTTATTTTCTAGTGCATCTTTGTTTTTTTTTTTATTCTCTGCAATGAAATGAGAAACTACAGGACTGAATGTTGAGTCAATGAAATACGCATATGCAAGATGGATGATTTGATTCGCTCAGAGGGGGCGGGGGGGCGGTGATTCTCTGCAGAGAACCAGGATTAGGTTAGCCGATTGAACTGGACCGTTGGAAGCACGTGCCTCTGCAAGGTCCTAATTGGAGCTGGTAAAACGGGGCGGCAGAGTTAGGTTGGGTAACGGAGGCAGAGGTACCAGCACGGAAGTTGCAGAAAAAAAAGGGCACCAGATGGCGTTGGATAAAGATGGCCAAATCCGTTGTTTGGTGCTGCTGGGATGCAAGCCAGAAAATGCAAGCCTGAAAATGAATACTTCTAGGTAGATCGACTGGACTGGGGGCGTCTGATGCTGGAGGAGGGGGTCTGATGATCTGATGCTAAAAGATCTGCAGCTTCTGATAGCCCCATGAACCTCACTGATTATGTATCTTGGTAAATATGAGAGTTGTATTCAATTATATATATATATATATATATATATATATATATATATATACTAGCAAATATATGCACCCTCCGGGTGCAAGTATTTCAGTTAAATTTTATAAAATATCATATTAAATTAGAAAGGCTAATGAAACTGAATAAGAATGTAGATAAAAAGATTTGGAACAGAGGGGGTATGATTGAAAAATACAACAACTTTGAAACTAACTCTTCCATCATTTTCCGTTACTCCCGTCTTTCATTGGTAAATTTTCCTAATTAAACTTTTTAGTTAAAATAGGAAGTAAAGAATAATATAACAGTTATTTCTACTTGTTAAGGGATTTCTTTTAAGATTTATCCCCGAGATTTTTGCTCATATTCAATAAGATAAAACCAAACAATTAGAAATCAATAATACTAAGCATATATTTATTAAAATCAATTTTTAAATATCAATATGCAAATTAGCCTTCCCATTCACACTGAAAACTTCTATTTTGTTCTATATATAAATATAATTGCATGTTATTAGCATGTAGATATGGTCAACAGTATTAATGATGTAAAACAATTTTATTAATAATTGAGGTTTAAATAAAAATAAAATCATGGAGAATATGATGTAAATAACGAAAGGAATTATGACTTGTATAGTAATATAGTTCCCGTTACAGACAGACAAACCGACAATCTCCATTATAATAAGATATATATATATATATATATATATATATATAAGCACAATATATTTGACCATATTTTCATTATTTTCAAAAATTTTGCGCTGCCCGACGATTGCTCTGCTTGAACAATTAAGTTTGAATTGCACGAAATTAATGTTAGCAGACTTGTTTCCATACAAATAAATATATACTAAAATATATATTTATTATTTATTTATTTGTCTTTATAATATATATATATATATATATATATATATATATATATATATATATATATTCATCTTCATAGTCACAGGAGGCGCTGCAACCTCAGGGGCACACACAAAAACTTTTATCATAGTCTTTCGAGACTGAATTGCCAATGAATATATATATATATATATATATATATATATATATATATATATATCGCGTTTGTTTACAAAACGTTTGAGGACTCTAGTGAATTTCATTTCCGCTTAGAAATGTAGTGATTATTTATTCTCCTATATTTGACAGCTGCTTCTGGCCGTACGGGTTAAAGGTTTGGCGAACGAAAGTGCATTCGGGTCTCGAACCCAGCCAGAGGTAGCTGTTACGGTATAGCCACACTGATGAAAGGTGATACCTTGAAACACGTGTCTGTGGATTACTTATTTATTATATATATATATATATATATATATATATATGAAGTGTTGTTCTGGTTTCATCGGGAGAAAATTCAATATTTTATAAAAAAAAAAAGAAGGTCCGCAAAATGAATTATGTCTTTAGAAAAAAAATGTTTATTATTTTTATCTTTACATATGTGATTCGTGTTTCAGATCTTCTGGTATCTTCTTCAGACTTTGATCAATAATATGAAAAAATTCCAGAAGATCTGAAACACGTGTTGCATATGTAAGATAAAAAGAATAAACATTTTTTTTCTAAAAACATAATCCGTTTTGCGAACCTTCTTTTTATAATATATATATATATATATATAATATATATATATACACACACACACACACACATATATATATATATATATATGTCAACCCTTGTCAACCCATCTAAGGTTGTTTTATACCAAAAGTTTAGGAAATAGTGTTCATTATACATTTATATTTACTTTTTTGTGTAGTTTGCTTTTTTTCTGTTTTGTTTGTTTGTTTTTGTTTTTTGTTTTTTTTTTGCGCAAAGAATGCCGAAAGATTCATGGTATTCATGCGATGAATGAAAGAACTCACGAGCCAATCTGAAGTCATTAAATAGGTAGTTACTTTTCACTCACCCTGTAGTATGGTATGTAAATTGGATACACTCATATAATCAGTTCCACAATATCAACCAGCCGTTGATACTACAAAGTAATCAACATATATATATTTATTTACCAACTCCTCTGCACTACGACACAAGGTCAATTTCTTAAGCGGAGTTCAACAGGTTTGAATTCAGAGTTTTCCTTCTCCTAGACTTGTTACCTAGCCATGGTTAAAGAACCCAGTCTGCCCTGCTATTTACCCATAGCTGGAGGTAGAGTAGGATTCATACATTTCGCAAGGATATTAGCGCTAAGTGAAATGCAATTACCACGTCCAGGATTTGAACTCGGGGCGACGAGTCCATTTCCCATGACTTTAACCATTACACCACGGGCTTCCTAAGTAATCAACATATACTCTTCGAGATATACACCTTACAGCAGGTATAATTGTTGAGGTGCTGCAACAAGTTTGTAATTCAGAGGTCTTGTCTCCCCTCGTTTTGATTTCTTTTTTTTTTTTTTCTTTTTTTTTTTTTTTTTTTGCCACATTCTGCTAAAGATAGAGGAGTAGCTGGGTCTGTCTGTGTCCGTTGGTGGATCTGTTGTTGGATTGGATGGCATTCTCACTGTTCTTTGAGTTTGTAAATTACTTGGGAATCTTTTGAAATATCTTGTTTTGTGCAGTTGATAGTTTTTAATATAAACAACAAAACACAAGACGTTCTGGCTTTTTCTTGAGCCCATTCATTCAATCCCGAGTAAAAATGCCTTGGATAACAGACACTCATCTTACGTCTGTTCTCCTCAAAGACTCGGGCCAAACTGCCAACTCATCACTCTCTCATGTTGGCACTCATCGACCAATTAAAGAACGACAGGTAGCATTTCATACGTCATCCCCAAAATTCTAGTAACTTTCCACTCTTGTCTACACGTAACTTAATTTTGGGGTTTCTTCCATTTCATTATATTCCACGATGAGCATATGTTATATTTTGATCCCAACGCGAAGATCGGCTGTCTCTTCTACCGAACCAGAGTAACGTGAGAATCGAACTCACGATCTATAGTCTGCGAATTTTACTCGCTAAACATTAGACCCACGCAAGGTTACTAACTAGTTAGATCAAGTTAGTAAGTCGATCTTTACATAAACTAAAAAGGTTTTCTTGTGGGGGAAAACGGAAGACATGTTGGAATCTGATCGGAAGCCGCTCCTCCAAGTCTTCAATTATCGCCATTTTTTAAGTGTTTATATAATTTATTATGTCGCAACAAAGTAAAACTGATTCATTAAAAATGTCTAAAATGAGCAAAGCGCAATTCTGTTTTATTTGAGATTCTCCCAGAAATATCCGGTGTGAAAAGATCTATCATCGCGAAATTCTAAGAACTTATATAATATTACTAAGGAAGGAAGCGCGTGGTGTAATGGTTAAAGTCTTTGGAAATGGACTCGTCGCCCCGAGTTCAAATCCTGGACGTGCTAATTGCATTTCACTTAGCGCTAATACCCTTGGGAAAGGTATCAATCCTACTCTCCCTCCAGCTATGGGTAAATAGTAGGGCAGACTGGGCTCTTTAACCATGGTTAGGCAACCGGTCTAGGAGAAGGAAAACTCTGAATTCAAACCTGTTAAACTCCGCTTAAGAAATTGACCTTGTGTCGCATCCTGCTCGTGCGGAGGAGCTGGTAAATATATATATAATATTACTAATTTTATTACAGGAAACAAAATACACGACATTTCACAAACTACGCAAACCGAAGAAGACGAGAGTGTGATTGGCGTGTACATAAATGTTACACTAAAATATTCAGGGTGTTTAATAATGTATGCAACCCTAAATGCTTGAGGTTTTGTTACAGATATATATATATATATATGGGTTAAACTTGCAAATCGTCGTCAAAATTAAAACGGAAACTTATTTGGAGGTGATCCATGACAGTTTAACTACGGTGTATGAATTAACTTAGTATTATCTGCGTTATTCGGACTATTGTCCCCATCTTCATTGTTAGTCCGAATAACGCAGATAATACTAATCTTCAAGCCTCATCTCAAACATTCAGAGAAATGAATTAACTTTTTTTGCGAATTGGGTTACGGTTTAGGGGTTTGGGGATTACGGTTGGGTTTGGTTTGGTTTGTTTTACGGCATATCAACCTCAGTGGGTCATTTAATGCCGTTAAAGTTTTGAAATAAATCAATTCTTAATGGATAATACAATTTTTTTAAATACATTTTTCTATTTAACCCATAGATGGGACCCTAACAGGTACTACCACTCCGGGTCAGAGTGGACCAGGGAGCAATAGTGATGAAGGGGTGCTCCACATTCCCCAAACCTCCAAAACTGGAACCTCACCATCAGATAGAGTTTAACGTCATTCCCAGGACATGTAGACCCGCAGCCACCGCCTTCTAGCACACATATGATAAAAAGGGGTTGGGGCTTGCCATAAGGGCAATAGGGTGGGGATTAAGGTTGTTTTTAATTACGTATTGCTTAAAAAAAAACTACAACAAAAAAAATTACTATACATTTAATGTTGAAAAATATATTTTTTAAACCAAGTTTAATTGAAATTATACATTGCAATACTAACACAAACTACTGAGACTAATGTGTCTACCGTTGGATTCAATAGTTAATTTCAATGGTTAATTATGCTGTATACCCTTTTTCCTTTCTTTACTTCTATTATTCTTCTGCTCATCTTTGGTATCTTACGTTCATCTTCTAGCGTCTGGACTTCGTCTTGGTGGTCGGTCGCACTTAATTTATTTCTTCTTCTAGGTCAGTCTTGTTGCCAAGACATTCATCAACCACAAAACCATATTATTTATGTAAGCTTTTATTTACTTAACTAAACATATTCTCTAACTAACATAACCCGCGTGTGCAGGTGAGGGCTAGCTAAGGCAGTACATCTTCTCTGCTTGACGACCAATCTGAAAAATGAGAGCCAACCAGGTCCCACGTGACTTCACGTATTTCGCGGGCTTTCTGTAATATTCCATGGAAAGTCCCGCCCGTGATATGAAAAGGGGCCATCCCTTCAGAAATACAGAGGGTTGACAATAATCTATACATTTAATTTTCTTGATTATATTCCCTACGTGTATAAATTAGTATTTAACCCTTTTTTTTTTTTTTTTGTTGCTTAAATTTAGATTTTATCCCATGGGCTCTAGTTGCTTTTTGTTAGTATTGCAATGTAGTTAAACTGTCATAGACCACCACCAAATAAGTTTCCGTTTTAAATTTGACGACGATTTGCAAGTATAACCGTTATATGATATCAATTCTTGTTACCAAACTCAAAGGTTTCAAGTATTTCCACCCAATAATAATAATTAGATGGTTTCAAGTAATTAGACCCGGTTTAGCTCAGTCGATAGAGCGTCCGACTTAATTAATCCAAACAATGTTATGCTACTAGTCAAAAGTATCCCTTCTCTTCATATTTAGGGGCCGGGTTAGCTCAGTCGGTAGAGCGATCGGCTAGAAACCGCAAGGTTCCTGGTAGCTGTGTTGTACTAATCAATCCCCCCCCCCAAATATTAAGTAATCGACACGAAAACTTGAACATATTGAAAAGAAACTCATCAGACAAGATTGTTGCATAATTGTGTGGCGGCGAGGGTTTTTGACAAGCCCTGTAGCGAGAATTCTAAGGGGCCATTGTTTTTCAGATCGGACGATGGAAAAATCCCAGCAACGGTTATGGCCCCAACTGACCCCAGTGGCGGGAATCTCGCGAATTACGTGATAGAGTTGGTTAGGTAATCAGTTTTCAACCAGAGATGAGGCAGGCAAACGTGTGCTGCTGAGGTTGTAAACTTAGCGTATGAGTAGCACAGGGATCTGTGCTGTAAAGTGAGGAGCTGATGCTAGGCGTGGCGCTCTGCCTCAGACGTTAAAAAAACAATCTCCTTGGTCTAGCGCTAGTGAAAAGGGGATAGACACCCTCGCTGTATGGCTGATACCGACTTTAGGCCACCCGGATGACGATTATACATCAATACCCGTGTTTCTTAATTGTACGACCGTTATAATGTTGCAACACCCTCTGGTTTAAAATGAGACTGTTCAAAGCGTCCAAGATGATATGCGAAATTGTAAATCCTGATTACCTGGTGTTGCTTATCTGCCGAACTCTTATTTCTTCTGATGTCCCAGTGGCGCAGAGGCTAACGTGCAGGACTGAGACACTGTAGCAAGCGAGTTCGAATTCCAGTCACGCTACTACATTTACTTTCGGACAAATACCCCTGGGAAAGGTATGAACCTTCTCATCCCCCCAACTATGGGTTAAATAGTACGACTAGTGTTCTTCTACAAGAATGGCTTTGGCATTAAATAACCTAGGAAGGTTTATACGTGATCTAATGGTTAGAGTCGTAGGAAATGGACTCGCCAACACGAGTTCAATTCCTAGACGAAGCTGTTGGCATTTCACATAGCGCTAATACCCTTGCGAAATGTATGAATCCAACTACTCTCCCTCCAGCTATGGGTAAATAGTAGGACACACTGGGCTCTTTAACCTTGGTTAGGCAATCAGTCTAGGAGAAGGAAAACTCTGAATTCAAACCTGTTAAATCCGCTTGGGATGGTCACAACTAGAATAGGCTCAGGCCTACTTAGTGATCTATTTCAATTAAACAATTTTAAAGATAAAAAAAAATAAAAAAAGAAGCTCTTTAACCTTGGTTAGGCAACCAGTCTAGGAGAAGGAAAACTCTGTATTCAAACCTGTTAAATCCGCTTGGGGTGGTCACTTCTAGAATAGGCTCAAGCCTACTTAGTGATCTATTTCAATTAAAAAAATTTTTAATAAAAAAAATAAAAAAGAAGCTCTTTAACCTTGGTTAGGCAACCAGTCTAGAAGAAGGAAAACTCTGAATTCAAACCTGTTAAATATGCTTGGGGTGGTCACTACTAGAATAGGCTCAGGCCTTCTTAGTTGTCTATTTCAATTAAAAATAATTTTAAAAATTTAAAAAATAAAAAAGAAGCTCTTTAACCTTGGTTAGGCAACCAGTCAAGGAGAAGGAAAACTCTGAATTCAAACCTGTTAAATCCGCTTGGGGTGGTCACTACTAGAATAGGCTCAGACCTACTTAGGGATCTATTTCAATTAAAAAAATTTAAAAATAAAAAAAATAAAAAAAGAAGCTCTTTAACCTTGGTTAGGCAACCAGTCAAGGAGAAGGAAAACTCTGAATTCAAACCTGTTAAATATGCTTGGGATGGTCACTACTAGAATAAGCTCAGGCCTACTTAGTGATCTATTTCAATTTAAAAAAATTTTAAATAAAAAAAATAAAAAAAGAAGCTCTTTAACCTTGGTTAGGCAACCAGTCTAGAAGAAGGAAAACTCTGAATTCAAACCTGTTAAATATGCTTGGGGTGGTCACTACTAGAATAGGCTCAGACCTACTTAGTTGTCTATTTCAATTAAAAATATTTTTTTTAAATGATAAAAAATAAAAAAAGATCTTTAACCTTGGTTAGGCAACCAGTCTAGGAGAAGGAAAACTCTGAATTCAAACCTGTTCAATCCGCTTGGGATGGTCACTACTGGAATAGGCTCAGTCCTAATTAGTGATCTATTTCGATTAAAAATATTTTTTTAAATTTAAAAAATAAAAAAGAAGCTCGTTTATGGTTATTCGATATGTGGTAATATCCAAGTCCGTAGAGTGTAAGTAAATATTTTAAATTATTTCAGACAGTGAACACTGAGATAATCACAAAAGCTTAAAGTTTAAATTGTAAATAATTCTGCATATTTGATTGTAGCAGAGAAATGGGAAAAATGATCCGCTAATATGCATATTTTTCGCATTTAAGATTATATATATATATATATATATATATATATTATATAAATCAGTGATGATGCTGATATAGAATTTTGATTTAGTGCGTCCTGAGATGCGCATATTTGCTATGATTGAATCCCCAGAAAAATGTATGGGTCCCAACTAAAGTCGTCTAACTCCTACCTTGTAATTCTTTTCTATGAAACTATTGAAATGTATTTACAGTTAGCTTGAAATGGTGAGGGAAAAATAACAAAAACCACTGGGACGCATGGATACGATTTTACTGCGTCCTTTAAGATCTTTGTGCGTCAGGAACGCGGGACGTGTACCTATCAGCATCTCTGTATATATATATATGTATATATATATATATATATATATATATATATATATATATGATGTATGATTTGAATTAACTGACTAGATAACCATGTTAAGACATTGAAATTTAAACGCCTATTTCTAAAACTGGTAAGCCATTTACCAACAAAACAAAAGGGACCCTGTGTCTTTTGGTGATGAAGTTTTGTCATTGGATCCCTTTAATCGATTTACAATCTCGAAATGAAATTGTACGCCGTTATCAACACAAACGACCAATTTTGTTGACATAACTGCACTCTTTTCTGAAAAGGGCAGATAACATTTCTTTATGACATAGTAACGGTTACGTAATCTTTCTCATGAGTCAATTCTTCCGAACTTTCTATATTTAAGATTAAGCCTATTGGGGGGGGTCGCGAGTTCGAATCTCATTGGAAAGCCCTTTCTTGGGATGAATGTCTTTTTATTTAACTTTTTTCTTCTTCTATTTTTATTTATTTATTTATTTTTATTTTTTTTTTTTTTTGTGAGAGTGTGGAATAAGATTTTTTTCATTGGACCTGTTTCTATTTGTCCAAAAGGAATATGAATTCGTTTCACGGGGTGGGAAGTGGACAGAAAGAAAATAACGGTTTTAAAAAATGCTACTGAAAATAAACACTATAAGTAAAAATATTAATGTACAACTGAATAAATAAATCTTATTATTATTATCTTATTATAATGGAGATTGTGTGTTTGTCTGTCTGAAGCCGAAACTAAATCACTACTCAAGTCACAATTCCCTTAGTTATTGACGTCACATTCACCATGAATTTATTTTTATTTAAACCTCAGTTATTGATAAAATTGCTATACCTTATTAATACTTTTGACTTTATCTACATTCTAATAACATGCAATTGTATTTATATATGCAACAAAATAGCGGGTTACAGTGTGAACAGGAAAGCTAATTTGCATATTGATATTAAAAGTTTAATTTTATTAAATATGCGCTTGGTATTATTGATTTCTAATTGTTTGTTTTTTTCTTAATGAATATGAGCAAAAAACTCGGGGATAAATCTTAAAAGAAATCCTTTAATATAAAGAAATAACAGTAATTTTATTCTTTACTTCCTAATTTAACTAAATAGTTAAATTAGGAAAATTCAGCAATAAAAGGAGGGAGTGATGGAAAATGATGCAAGACTTAGTTTCAAAGTTGTTCTATTCTTCGATTATACCCCCTCTGTTTCAAATCATTTTATTTGGATTTTTATTTAGTTTCAAAAGTATTTCAAATTTAACATATTTCATTACATTAAAATTCAAATACTTGCATATTATTATTATTATTATTATTATTGTTATCATTATTATTATTATTATTCGTCGTCGTCGTGAGGACATCCCCGTGTGAGTATATAAACATAAGCAAGCTAGACAAGCAAATATGTATACACTAACATACGCATAAAAATACAATCATATACATACATACATACATATATATATATATATATATATGTGTGTGTGTGTGTGTGTGTGTGTGTGGTGTATGTGTTGTATGTGTGTGTGAACGAACGAATACGCACTCCCATACAATTATAGAATATCAAGGCGTCCCATCGTTGTATAATGGTTAGCATGCTAGTCTCGCAAATCTATTACTACTGAAAAGCGAATTCAATCCTTGCTCCATACTTTCGACCATGTTTCACATCCAACCCATGGCAAAGGGGTTGGCTAAATACCTAGGATATTTGAATATTATATACACATGTTGCTTAAAAACAACAGTTGTGCTACCAACAAAGCCTTCGGGAGATGGTGACTCTATGGTCAAGCATTACTCCGGGGAAAAAGCATCATTACCTCTAATCCAGATACGTCCCTACTGTATCTCAAAATACGACCAGACTTTGTTAGTTTTGCATCTCATCGTGGGAATGTCAGATCAAGATGCAAGTGTGGGGAAATTTAGTCTGCATGACACGAGGAGTGTCTTTTGGACTGTATGCAAGCGTTATGTTATTCTGCGTGTTGTGCTTTTGATCTTGGCAAAAGTTTTTCTCGTCGGAAAAGAACCAGATTCTTTATGGTTCAGCATGATGTTTCACTTTGCTCAGAAGTTTCTTTGCCTTTGTCAGACGATATTCACGGGCCTTTTCTGAGAGCAGTTGACCTCTGCGACGCTTGTATGAGTCGTAGCGAAGATCTTCATTGGGTGCAAGCTTTATGGTAGAGGCTGAAACATTCAATTCACGTGACAAAGCCCGAATTCCAATGCCATTAACTGACCAATGATACCAAAATCTAGGTATTATATTGCTTTCTAAGATTGTCTTGACAATAATGTAGAATAATCATACTAGTTCCAATTACCGTTGAATTGGTAAGACAAGGCAGCAAGCAGTCGTAACTTAATACGAACCTGATTTGCTGCAAAGACTACTACAAAATAGCAGGTTATTTATGAAACCTCAGAACATCATAGAAACCAAGCAGCCAATCAGGACTCAAGGAATGGAATCACCCAAAGGCATGAGTGGACTATTCTGGATTCCCATAAATACTAGTTGTCTTGATACTGGTTTCTGTTGCTCAAACAATAGTAGACTGACTGATTTCAATAAATAAGATGATGTATAGAGGTTTATACTTTTCCCTAACGGGTATTAGCCCCAAAGTGAACGTAATAGCATGACTCGGGTTTTGAATTCGCTTACTACGAATGTACAACAGTCGGCCACGGTATAATACTTAACACTGGGGCACGGTCTCAATGTATGTATGGTAACGATGCTCTGGCTAAGTACTACAGTCGTTTTGTTGGATGATACAATACTACAGGGCCCTGACGGAAAGCTGTTTTTGTCTCTGTACCAACTCGGCTGAAATACGATACCCAAAAGCTGTCAACGGGGTCAAACCAAAATAAACAGGAACGCCTTCTGATAATTATACACAAGATATATACATTTATTTTTTTTTTATATACAATGATTTATATTCCTGTATAATGTCAGAAGAGCGAGGTGATTTTCTTTTGATAATTGACTGGCGATCTACAGCTAATGGATAACTTAACTTGGTTTGTTGCCGAGTGGCGGGACGTCAGAGAACAGTATGGACGGTGACAAGGGATCAGACGTGTAGCGATTTGTAGCGGTAGTGGCTTCGGCCTCTGGACCATTGCTATAATTAACGGCGTCGATCCCAGGGGGCCATCCCCCCAGGCAACACCTGCCCCCTCGATTTAAAGGGGCAGGGCTGGGTTTATTGCCCAGTGCCTGAGGCGCCCCCCTTGAGGGGGAATGCCGACGGGATCGACGCAATTTTTGCACCTGCCATTCCATGAGCTTCGGCTTGTGGGTGGTCCCACGTTAATAGGGACTTTGTGCCTGACCCGTACAAGTGGGGTACGCGGTAAATACAATGTCTGACTCTGCTTCTCTCTTGGTCTCTCTCGGTCTCTTTTCGGTCTGTTTGGTCTCTATCTGGTCTGTTATTTATGGGATCCATACATCCCCACCCCTAACATATGTCTCTGATTGGCCAGCCACTCGATAACATTGCCTACGTGTCTAAATGGCCTTGTGCCAGCCTAGCTTGTATCTTTCCATTTGGGTTTTTCCAACTCCAACGAGTCAAGGCCAACCATTGTTTTATTTATCTAAGTTTTTGAAATTGTTGACCAACTTTTCAAAAACTGGAATCTTATTTGTTAAATTATCATTTTATTTTGGCAAAATTTAAAGTTCCGATGATAAATGTCAAATTCCATAATTTAAGGAATTTCTTTGTCTACGTGAAAATTCTTTGCTTAGATAAATTTATATTTTTAATATAAACAATTATTATTATTATTATTATTATTATTATTATTATTATTATTATTATTGTTATTTTTCTCATTTTTACTTTTAATTTTAACAAACCACCATAATTAATAATTAGGCTAGTTTTAATTAATTAGTAAATAATTAACAGATCGCCAATCAACCCATAACACTTTAATAGTGTTATAACGTGGACTCGCCCTGTAGGGAGGATCAATTCCGTTTTCATCGACAGGTCGGAGGAAAATGTAATAAGTGACCCTGAGGAGTGTAGACGGTGTCTTTATCAATGCGTGTCTTCCCAAGTGAACTCTTTTTGAAAGAGATAAAGTTGACTTTTGATTAAGTTTATGATTATGTTTACAGTCTAATTACTCATTAGAGCCACGCCTTTTATGCATTTTTTTAAGTGTGCGTCATTATCTTCAAACGCCTATTTACATATGAGCGGGAAATGATTTGCTACAAATACACCGCGGGTTCCTTATGCATTCATTGAAAAAAATGAATAAAATTTGTTTAAAATTTTAAATACAAAGAATTGCCGGTCTACGAAATCAAATGGTCTAAGCGAGGTTGAAGCTTTTATTTCAAGTTTCTTTTTAATTGAACGAGCAAATATATGCACCCTCCGGGTACAAGTATTTAAGTTTTAATGTAATAAAATATTATATTGAATTAGAAAGACTAATGAAACTAAATAAGAATGCAGATAAAAAGATTTGAAACAGTGGGGGGTATAATCGAAAAATAGAACAACCGAAACTTACTCTTCCATCACTCGCATATTTCATTGCTAAATTTTCCTTATTTAACTATTTACGTAAAAGAGGAAGTAAAGAATAAAATTACAGTTGTTTCTTCTTGTTAATGGATTTCTTTTAAGATTCATACCCGAGGTTTTTCCTCATATTCATTAAAATAAAAACAAACATTTAGAAATCAATAATACTAAGCACATATTTATTAAAATCAATTTTTTTATATCAATATGTAAATTAGCCTTCCTATTCAAGCTGTAAACCGCTATTTTGTTGTATATATAAACCGAATTGCATGTTATTAGAATGTAGCTATGGTCAATAGTATTAATGATGTAAAACAATTTTATTAATAATCGAGGTTTAAATAAAAATTAAATCATGGAGAATGTGAAGTTAATAACTAAGGGAATCGTGACTTGAGTAGTAATATAGTTTCGGTTACAGACAGAAAAATACACAATCTCTATTATAAGATTAAATTATAATTTTTTAAAACACCAGTCCATGAGGGGCACCTGTTTCGAGAAGCGAGCCCCATGAGACATCGCTCATCATTGGGCAGAGTACATTACTAAAAAAAAAATAATAAAAAAACAAGGTAAGTTTACGTTGAACGTATCTCAACCATTTTTTCGCAATAGATGACTCTACATGTAAGCAATTGCCTAGGGAAAAGGCTAAAAAGTGACTACAAGACTAGGTACTACTGGGTGGGAAAGGTGGTCCACTGGGAATTGTGCAAGAAATTCAACTTTCACCATGCTACTAAATGGGGTTTTATTCTTCAATAAAAAGTTATTTTCTTTTGAAAAATTGTAAGTCTGAGACGGATCCATTCAATGGAAAACAATGCGAATCACGTGTGACCGACGGGCAGCAGTTTACCCCTGACTGGTCTACGCAATGTTGAAGTGTTCGTGTCACGTGTCAAAAAGAAAAAAGAACTTGACATTGTTGGCGTTTTTGTAGATATAGTTATTTACTAAGCTTAGCTTAGATATGGCACAAGGCCAGAAGTATGGGGCGCCCAATGAGAATCGAACTCACTAACAATGGTTTGCGAAGCGAGCTTGCTAACCCTTACACCACGTGAGGTGCCCGTTTTTGTAGATATAGTTATTTACTAAGCTTTGCTTAGATATAGCACAAGGCCAGAAGTGTGGGGCGCCCAGTGAGAATCGAACTCACTAACAATGGTCTGCTAATCTAGCTTGCTAACCATTACACCACGTGAGGTGCTCGTTTTTGTAGATATAGTTATTTACTAAGCGTGGCTTAGATACGGCACAAGGCCAGAATTATGGGGCGCCCAATGAGAATCGAACTCACTAACAATGGTCCGCTAATCTAGCTTGCTAACCATTACACTACATGAGGTGCCCTAGTTATTTATTAAGCTTAGCTTAAATATGGCACAAGGCCAGAAGTACGGGGCACCCAGTGAGATTCGAACTCACTAACAATGGTCTGCAAATCTACCTTGCTAACCATTACACCACGTGAGGTGCCCTCTCATTTACTAAGCTGAGCTTAGATATGGCACAAGGCCAGAAGTATGGGGCTCCCAATGAGAATCGAACTCACTAACAATGGTTTGCGAAGCGAGCTTGCTAACCATTACACCACGAGAGGTGCTCGTTTTTGTAGATATAGTTATTTACTAAGCTTAGCTTAGATATGGCACAAGGCCAGAAGTATGGGGCACCCAGTGAGAATCGAACTCACTAACAATGGCCTGCAAATCTACCTTGCTAACCATTACACCACGAGAGGTGCTCGTTTTTGTAGATATAGTTATTTACTAAGCTGAGCTTAGATATGGCACAAGGCCAGAAGTGTGGGCGCCCAGTGAGAATCGAACTCACTAACAATGGTCTGCTAATCTAGCTTGCTAACCATTACACCACGAGAGGTGCTCGTTTTTGTAGATATAGTTATTTACTAAGCTTAGCTTAGGTATGGCACAAGGCCAGAAGTATGGGGCTCCCAATGAGAATCGAACTCACTATCATGGTTTGCGAAGCGAGCTTGCTAACCATTTACACATGTGAGGAGCCCCTATAAAAAACTAAGCTTTGCTTAGATATAGCACAAGGCCAGAAGTATGGGCTCCAATGAGAAATCGAACTCACTAACAATGGTCTGCTAATCTAGCTTGCTAACCATTACACCACGAGAGGTGCTCGTTTTTTGTAGATTTATTTACTAAGCTTAGCTTAGATATGGCACAAGGCCAGAAGTATGGGGCTCCCAATGAGAATCGAACTCACTAACAATGGTTTGCGAAGCGAGCTTGCTAACCATTACACCACGTGAGGTGCCCTTTCAAAAAACTAAGCTTAGCTTAGATATAGCACAAGGCCAGAATTATGGGGCACCCAATGAGAATCGAACTCACTAACAATGGTTTGCGAAGCGAGCTTGCTAACCATTACACCACGTGAGGTGCTCGTTTTTGTAGATATAAGGCGTGTGACAAAAGCCCACTTCTACTTATAGACTCGCCGATAAGCACGTGACCAACCTATTGTCCAATCACTGACAGTGCTCTGCTGCTGATATTATTATTTATACTGGCTGATTCTAATCTTAGGTACTCACAACCACTTGGATCTTCATGGACGTCGGATCATAGATTATATTCGCTGGACCTTTTTTGACACTACGTAGGATTCCAAAACTTAGGACTTATTCACTTACAAAGGATTCTATAGTAAAGGGACTTATTCACTTACCAAAGGATTCTATAATTCAGGACTTACTTTACTTATTTACTTTAAGTTCTTTACCAACTGGCCAAGGATGGCGGCCAGATACTTAACAGACATCTCATGGATTTTGCCGTTCAGTCGGACCACAGCGGAAAATGTTATTACTTGCTGTCCATCGTATCCGATGATGACACACGCGAATCATTTTCCTCCAATTTAATCGGTCTCTGGTTGCGTCTTGCCAACTGCCTATGGGGATATTAAAATCCTTCAGGTTTCTTTTGATATTGTCTTTGTACCTGAGCTTTGGTCAACCGATTCTATGTGATCCCTCTCTCAGTTGAGAGTACAAAATCTGCTTTGGCATTCTGTCATCCCCAAGTCTGTTTAAGTGACCAGCCCATCTCAGGTTCCGTTGGACAGGTATTTCGTTCATGCCAGGGAGACCAGTTCTCTTTCTGATGGTCCTGTTTGAAACATGTTGCCACCAATTGACATTTGATATACTGCAGAGCGCAGCGTGAAAATAAAAGAAACCGAAAAGATAGACAAATGATTGGACCTTGCCAGAGTACTGTAAAAGAATGGATCATGAGGGTAAAGGTGATACCAATAGTAGTTGGTGCTCTTGGAACGGTCCCTAATAGTTTGGAAGGGAGACGGAAGGAATTGGAAATTAGAGGAAAAATTGAAACCATTCAGACCAGCGTTCTGAGATGGCTAGAATACCATAAGAGTACTGGAGCACCTGAATGACTTGAAGTCCAGAGATGCTGGTGTTACGTCCTTGCTTCCCCCTGACGC
>CM042156.1:88359722-88372222 GCA_023376005.1 Doryteuthis pealeii | reverse complement strand
TAGTAGCTTACCGGTAGGTATGAGTACGATCGTTGGAAGCGCACAGTATCCAGGGGTTAAGACTGAGAAAAAACAAATACAAAGTGCTCAATACAATGTAGAGCAAAAAATTATTTATATAATGGATAAAAGTAACCTACTCGAGTTTCATTAATCTCAGTTGGTACAATACATTGTATTGTACCAACTGAGATTAATCGAAAACTCGATTAATTCAACGGATGTAACCCTGAAGAATCAATCGATGAAACTCGAGTAGGTTACTTCTATCCATCATATATGTATATATATATATTTATCAACCCTTCCGCACGATCAGGATGTGACACAAAGTCAATTTCTTAAGCGGAGTTTACCAGGTTTGAATTCATAGTTTTCCTTCTCCTAGACTGGTTACCTAGCCACGATTAAAGAGTTTAATCCGCCCTACTATTTGTCCATGGCTGGAGGGAGAGTAGTGGGATTCTTTGTGTATTAGCGCTATGTGAAATTCAAACAGCTACGTCCAGGAATTGAACTCGGTTCGACGAGTCCATTTCATACGACTCTAACCATTACACCACGCGCCACCAACATATTTATGTATATGTCCGGTATTGAGTTACCTGCTGAGATAACCTAGCGCATTATCAGAAATTGGTTTTGTTTTGTTTTTGTTTTGTTTTGTTTTACGGCATATCAACCTCAGTGGGTCATTTAATGCCGATAAAGTTTTGAAATAAATCAATTCTTAATGGATAATACAATTTTTTATGAATACATTTTTCTATTTAACCCATAGATGGGACCCTAACAGGTACTACCACTCCGGGTCAGAGTGGACCAGGGAGCAATGGTGATGAAGGGGTGCTCCACATTCCCCAAACCTCCAAAACTGGATCCTCACCATCAGATAGAGTTTAACGTCATTCCCAGGACATGTAGACCCGCAGCCACCGCCTTCTAGCACCCATATGATAAAAAGGAGTTGGGACTTGCCATAAGGGCAATAGGGTTGGGAAAATCATATAGGTGCTAGGGCTTGATATGACCAGCCGATTGATCGGAGGGGGCCTCTCCGACTGCCCGTCTAGCCCAAGATAGGGCCAAAGTGAAGTATTGCATGTCATGAACTGCTAATCCACCTGGGTTCTATCCTTAAGCATCACAGGTCGCCACCCACTGCCAACAGGTGCATTCTAACGCCCCAGCCGACAGGGCGGTAAGAAATTGGTGAAAAATGTCCGGAAAAAAAGATCATTTTTAAACAGGGTGGACAAAAAAACATTATTTTTCCGACAAAATTACGTTAGCTCAGTCGGGAGAGCATCCGTCTCGGAACCACGAGGTTCCTGGTTCGATACTTACCTTCGCCAACTCAGCGCATGAATAGCTCAGCTTCTGTGCGGTAAAGTGGGGAGCTGATGGTAGGTGTGGCGCTCCACCTCAGACGAAAAAACAAGTCTTCATGGTCTAGCGTTAGCGAAAAGGGGTTAGACTCCCTTGCCGTCTGGCTGATACCGACAATAGGCCTCTCCAACATTACTTTACTTATTAATGCCGTGCAGAAATGTGGGGAGGTGACGGTAACAAACTTAATAGAAGATAATACAAAGCCTAACAGGCGATACAAAGAAGAACTTATGTATATTTTTATGGGCGAAATGACCTAATAGGAAAATAATCTTTTAGTAGGGAGAGTCTTGAGCCCTTGTTATGTAGCATGTTCTCGTGCGCCATATGGCATGAGAATGCTGTGGGTGCAAATCCCCCTTGTACATAAACAGGAGATAAAATGTGCGTGTGACCTCTGTCAATGCTATAGGGTAAAAGAGGCTTTTGATTTCGCTGCTTCTACTTTTATAATGCTGCTCGCTAAACCACATAGCGCCTACTGGCAGACACGTGTTCCCTAGCGTCAAATTGGAGAATGGTGGTAAGTAATAAATGTAATCCCTGTGTTGGGTCAGTAAAACGTTTTGTCTGGGTAGACATATGTCCAAATAGGGTTATCTTCAAAGCGGGAATTCTGAATCCCCGTCTCTTTCCTCCCAGGCCGGCAACGAGTTAACATGAGTTAGGTGTCTGATACCTCCGCCTCTTATGTGGGGGTGCTTCCCCCCCAACCAGCTACCAGTAAGTGATATTTCCTTGTCGGAATGTTTTTATGTACACACTTGTACCCACGTTGGGAGGTTACTTTAAGCCTTCCAACTTTAATATAACTTCCCCACATGTTATACCGGCAACAGCTTTGCTGAGACAAGCAAACAAACCTCAGATTGTTTACAGTACCGATTCACCTCTCCAAGTAACGGCTGACTGATACACTACACACGACTGACACATACAGAAATATATTAGACGGATTTATTGCTTTTCTTTGTTTATCTGTCAAAATCCGGGCAACCTCATTGGATTATAATATATATTCTTATTGTATTGAATGACAAAAATACACCAGCAATTATTTTCTGAGGTTTGAAATAAGAAGCTCTTAATAGAATATTTCATTCTCCGTCTGCATTTGTCACACAACGAAGAGATAAAAATGAATATAATACTTTGTGTGTATCTTGCTATCGTATTTCTGCTGATTTGAAATTATAATTCGGTTAAAAATGTTGTCTGTTGTCGTGAATACACTATTTAATCATGTATAAAATGTCACTTTAAAGAGGATATATATATACATAAATATATATATATATGTGTGTGTGTGTGTGTGTGTGTGTGTGTGAAAGAGTGGAAATGAAGTCATCGGCGCTTGGTTATTGACAGTTTTTCGCCTATGCGTTTTTTTCAATCCAGGAATCGCATAGTAGAAACAGCATATATATATATATATATATATATATATATATATATATATATATATATATATATATACATGCTCTCTCTATATATATAGAGAGAGAGAGACAGACAGACAGACAGACAGACAGACAGAGAGGCACGTGGTGTAATGCTTAGAGCCACAGGAAATGGACTCGTGGATCCGAATTCAAATCCTGTACGGCTGTTTTGCATTTCAAATAGCGCTAATACCCTTGGTAAAGGTATGCATCCAAACACTCTCCCTCCAGCTATGGGTAAATAGTAATGCCGACTGGGCTCTTTAATCTTGGCTAAGTAACCAATCTAAGAGAAGGAAAACTCTTAATTCAAACCTGTTAAGCTCCGTTTAAGAAATTGATCTTGTATCGCATTCTGCTCGTGCGGGGGATATATATATATATATATATATATATATATATATATATATATATATATATGAATATATATATATATAATATATATATATATATATATATATATATATGGTCGTTGACTATGTATGCTGAGGTCCTGGTTTCGATTTCTGTCGGAGGTAAGTGGTTAGTATACATCGCTGATAAAACTTAATAAAGTCGAAACAGTCTGTACGATGTTCTACATACCGAGCGATCCTTTGCCGGGATTACACTTGTCAAGTTCATTTTCTATTAAAAAAAAAAGTATACGATACATTCATTGTAATTGCCTTCAAGCAAATATATATATATATATATATATATATATATATATATATTCCTTGAGCACCAGGGTACCCTCATGTCTCGAATATGACCGAAGATGGTCAAAAGTAGCCGTACTCGGACTACACTAACAGAGAGTGGAAAAGTTTTGAAACTACTTACAGCATCAGTTGCGATACCTTGTTACCCTACAAGAAAAGCTGAATAAAAAGCTGACACACTAAATCCTTGTTTGTCATTTTCACAAAAATATGACTATATATATATATATATATATATATATATATATATATATATATAAATTAACGTGGCGTGGACATGGAGCCAATGTACTTGGTCTGAAGATCGCAAGGCGAGAAACTGTCGAAACCACGTGCCGTTGACTCAATGTCCTCGCTACCTTAACTTAGAAATAAGTGCTCTATCAATGATATTGAGCACTGTTTACTTATAAGATATTATATATATATATATAATGTAGATAATATCTTATAAGTAAATAGTGCTCAATATCATTGATAGAGCACTTATTTTCAAGTTAAGGTAGCGTGTATAAAATATACATACTTTGCTACCAACAAAACCTTTATCAGATGAGGATTCTGGAGTCAGATGTGATTTTGGGACCAAAGCATCATTACCACTTTCCAGAGTGGCCGAGTAGTATCTTACAATACCACCAGACTTTGTTGGTTTTCAGTCACATCATAGGAATTCTAGATTAACATGCTGCCTCATCATGTTATCTTTTGTTGTATTCCCAATTCTCCAGACAATATAAACAAGCCCAGCCACGAAGCGTTGATTCAATGATGTAAGAATATACAAAGATGTTGTCACTTGATCCCGGATATGAAAGAAGAAACACGTTGTTATGTAAACGAATTGACCTTTATTTTGGAATTTGCAAGTTATTTTTGGACAGGAAAATGTGGGCTGTTTTGTTTTGTTTTGTTTTGGGTTTTGGGGTTTGTTTGGTTTTGGGGTTTGTTTTTTTTTTGCTTTTTTTTTTTCGTCGATGGAGGAAAGAGTAATTATTTTATAAATTGTAGCCCCCCTTCTCGCTATCCAACGTCTTGTTTAATCCCCCCAGATATACGTATTTCCTTTGGCGTCTGAAATCAAAATCCTACCCATCCTGTCGGCTGGTGCTGTAGAATATACCGACTGCGCCTCTGTAGAGGGGTAAAATACCCCCAATGAGACCACAAGGGTTGACATACCGTAAAATCCAACCAACCAACCAACCAACCAACAAACCTTTTTTTAGTCTAATTATTTTTTCTTTTTATGTTTTTTCTTCTTTTTTTTCTTTTTTTTTCTTTTTATATTTTTCTTCTTTTTTATCCTTTGGAGCTAATACCTTTAAGAAATGTATGAACCCTTCATTCCCCCAGCTATGGGTTAAATAGTACAGCCCTTCTAAAAGGATGGCTTTGGCATTAGACAACCCACGAAGGTTGATATTAAACAAAGAAAACAAACTAAACCATCATAAGAGTTTTTGCACACGGCTACATTATATCAAGTATTCCAGTCTAATACGAATAATTTGCACACGAGTGTATGGTTTATATTATTCCTATAGTTTCAGCCTTTACATACGACATCTGTGGTCAAGAATGTTTTTCGAACACTGGACTTCACAGTCACAGGAGGCGCTGTAACTTCAGGGACAGAAGAACTATATAGTCTTCCGAGACTGCAATGCCGATGAATGAATAAATGAATAATTTTCTTCATTTGCTTATAATTTTATTTAACTAAGGAAGTCGGTGAAATGGAATTTTGTTTATGCTTATGAGATGTTTAAAATTGGACAGTTTTTTTCTCTTAATAGTATCTCATTTCGATATAAGTAAAATATGTTGGTGTTTCCTTCCTGCTAATTTAAATTTATTTAATGATTAACATATGTGGTATTTGATGAGCACACTCGTTCTCGAAGATGGTCAAAATTACCCGTACTCGGACTACACTATCAAAGTGTCAAAGTATTGGTATGAAAAGAGGGAAATTTTCGCTGTTCAGCACATTATTGCCGAATATCATAAATGACAAGAATTAAGGATATGTCAGAGACTCAAAAAGCCATCTTATTATAATGGAGTTTGTGTGTTTGTCTGTAACCGAAACTATATTACTTTGCAAGCCACAATTCCATTAATTAATTACCTCACATTCTCCGTGATTGTATTGTTATTTAAACCTCAATTATTAATAAAATTGTTTTGCATTATCAATACTGTTGAACATATCGACATGCTAATAACATGTGTTGTATACCCTTGTTTACTTACTTCTATTCTTCTATTCATCTTCTAGCGTCTCTTCTAGTGTCTGGACTTCGTCTTGGTGGTCGGTCACACTTAACTTATTTCTTCTTCTAGATCAGTCTTGTTACCAAGACATTCACCAACCACAAAACCATGTTATTTTCTTAAGCTTTTATTTACTTAACTAAACATTTCATGTAACTAAACATAGCGCGCGTATGCAGTGAGTTCCATTGACATCTTCTCTGCCCGACGTCCAAATTCAGGACCCAACCAGGTCCCACGTGACTTCACGTATTTCGCGGGCTTTCTGTAATATTCCATGGAACGTCCGCCCGTGATATGAAAAGGCCCATCCCTTTAGAAATACAGGGGATTGACAATAATCTTATGCAACCGCATAGATTATGTAACACATGCAATTGTATTCATATATACAACAAAATAGCGGTTTACAGTGTGAATGGGAATGCTAATTTGCATATTTATATTAAAATTTGATTTTAATAAATATGTGCTTAGTATTATTGATTTCTAATTGTTTGGTTTTATCTTAATGAATATGAGCAAAGATCTCGGGTATAAATCTTAAAAGAAATCCATTCACAAGAAAAAATAACTGTCATTCTATTCTTTACTTCCTATTTTAACTAAATAATTAAATTAGAAACATTTAGCAATGAAAGACGGGAGTGATGGAAGAGTAAATTTTAGTTGTTCTATTTTTCGACCTCTGTTTTAACTCTTTTTACCTGCATTTTTATTTAGTTTCATTAGCCTTTCTAATTTAATATATCTTATTACATTAAAACTTAAATACTTGCACCCTACGGAGTGTGCATATATTTGCTAGTTCATGAAATGTGTGAAGCTGGCAAATCTCAAAACGTGATAGCTATCCAGGGGGGGATGCTCTCAGTCTGCTGTTCAAAACAGTCCAACTGTTGTTCAAAACCCAAGACAACATTTATAGATGAACATCAGCTGAATTGGCGTAACATAATGAGATGGGTTACATAATTCGTGGGTAGCCTATGAATTATGTCTGTAAGTGTTGTTAGATTTTGAAATAAAATTCGTTGAAATTCAAAATCGGAGGGGGTATATTATTGATAGGTAATGACCTTTAGTTGACTCGCACTCCAGTTTCCAATAATAGGAGCGTGAGAACGGAAATTAAGTTTAGTTAGATTTTGACCGTTAGTAGAGAGGAGCAGACGCATGGGTCATTTGCTCCTAAGATTTTGAATTAAAATTCGTTGAAATTCAAAATCGGAGGGGGTTATATTATTGATAGGTGATGATCTTTAGTTGACCCCTGATTTCCGCTAATGGTAAAACGTGAGAAAGGAAGTTAAGTTAGTTAGATTTTAGCCGTTAGTAGAAAGGAGCCGACGCGTTGGCCCTTTGCTCCTAAGATGCCAGCTTCTCACTGCGCGGTCGAAAACCCTTTTGGGCAAAGAATTTTTGATAAAGAATTTTAAAAAATTAAATCTTGCTTAATGTTTAAAAATAATTGAGTTTAAAAAAATCAATACCCAACAAAAATGAATAAAACAAAATGTTTTCGGCATAAAATGACTCAAGGGTTGACACGTTGTAAAACCATTCAACCAACCAATCAACTACCACAATACAACCAACCCCAGCAGATACATTCTATGATTTTAGACACGTGATATACGCACCGAAAATCAGCACGTACCAAAACAATGCAACACTTTTGACTCACTTCAGTCTAAACAAACAAGAGAAAAAGGTTTGAAGAATATATGAATGTAAGTTTTATTGAACGTTATTATGAAATAGAATGATTGACACAAATACATTATTGTAAATACATATAGACAAAAAATACAGACCATTTTGATTATTATTATTATATTATGTAATTCGCTTTATTGCAATCCTTTCCTGGGTCTCTACGTTGGTTTAATACTTCCTCTTGTTTTTGTTGTTTGTTTTTAGGGGGGCTTTTTTTTTTGTTTATTTGTAGTTGTTTTTTTTTTGGGGGGGTTGTTTTTTTTGTTGTTTTTTTGGGCGGGTTTTGGGGGGTTTTTTGGGGGGTTGTTTTTTGTTGATTTTTGTTGTTTTGATTTTGGGGGCTTTTTTTTGCTTATTTGTTGTTGTTTTTTGTGGGGTTTTTTGTTTTTTGTTTTGTTTTTTTTGGGGGGGTATTGTTGATTTTTTGTTGTTTATTGTTGTTTTTATTGTTTTTGGGTTTTTTTTTTGTTTTTTTTTTTTTTTTTTTGGAGGGGCTGTTTTTTTTTTTTTTGTTTTTTTTTTGTTTTTTGCTGTTTTTTTTTTCTTAATTCTTTTTTAATGAATGAACACTTTATAAGTCCAT
Organism: Doryteuthis pealeii; assembly: GCA_023376005.1. Classification (NCBI taxonomy): domain Eukaryota; kingdom Metazoa; phylum Mollusca; class Cephalopoda; order Myopsida; family Loliginidae; genus Doryteuthis; species Doryteuthis pealeii. The sequence continues at coordinate 88,364,102 of CM042156.1, read as the reverse complement.
TTTTACCGTTTCTTTTTTTAGGGGGTCGTATGGTTTTCTTTGAAGAAAACTATGAGACCTCCAAAACCAGACCTCTAAAAGAAACCATCGCTAGCAACGACAGACCGATAACGTGTTTACCTATGATTGTTACATTGATTGGTAGCCTATTAATTGTGGACAGTAAGTGTAGCGCATATTTTAGAATAACGCTTAATGGAAAGATATAGGATGTGTGAGTGACAGGACGAAACCCTGTTTTGACCTACGCTTCCTGTTCCCCAGCGCGAACGTCTTTGGCTGACCACTGAGGGCAACTGACCGTAATGGTGGGTTCCGTTTAATTAACCAAATTCTTACACGTGTATTCCTGGGTGGGGATCTTAAACAAATAAAATGAACTCAAAACAACCACAAGATTCATAGTTCGATACCGGTCCTCGCCGACTCATCGTATGAGTAGCACAGGTATCTGTGTGGTAAAGTAAGGAGATGATGGTAGGTATGGCGCTCCACCTCAGACGCTAAGATAATCTTCTTGGTCTAGCGCTATTGAAAAGGGGATAGACTCCCTCGCTGATTGGCTGATACCGACTTTAGGCCGCCCGACGACTTTACTTTTTAGTATTAACAATATTAAATGGAAAAATGAATCCCGCGCTTTTACTATCTAAATTTTTTTTTTTTTTTGTTATTTCACGAATATAAACCGATTCTTTGCTCAAAAAGCAAGATCTGGTGAAGTGAATGTTATATTATATTACTTTGTCGTTAATTGTTTTATTTTCGTAGTTTCCTCCGGACATACATACACACAAACCGCCTCTGTATATGTACTGGAAGCGGCTACCTGGCGTTGCCTGGGTAGAGTGAGGATAATATATATATATATATATATATATATGGTACACAACATGATTTGGAAGATCCTAACGGCACAGATATGAGTTAGTTATTTACTAAGCCTAACTTAGATGTGGCACAAGGCCAGAAGCATGAGGCGCTCAGTGAGAATCGAACTCACTAAGAATGTTTTCGAGTCTAGCTTGTTAACCATTACACCACGTGAGATGCCCAACACAGATAAGAGAAAAACGTTGAATACGAAAGGTATTTCCTTATATTGTATTTTATATTAAAAATATTAATATTAATATGATATAATATAATATAATTAAAATATTAAAAATATTAAAAGAATATTATCTAAAAAAAAAAAGCAAACCATCGTTTGCTTCACCGGGATCAATTTATATATTAATGCTCGTGTTCACTCTGGTTAAAAATGACACCGTCCAACTTGTTTAAGATAAAGTGCAAAAATGTAAGTTCTGATTATCTGGTGTTGCTTATCCGCCGAATTCTTATGCCTTATGAGTGTCATCACCTCAGCTAAATAATGAACCATTCCGTTTTTATTAGAAAGAAAGAAAGAAAGAAAGAGAAGAAAAAGAACATGCTACACAGAAAAAATATAAAAAGAAAGAAATAAAGGGAGTGAGTGCGTGGAAGAGATAACGCTAATCTGTTTCAATCGAACATAATGAAAAGATTAAAAGAATGAAATAAAGAGAAAAAAAGGGTGAGAGAGAGTTAAATCAAGATTATTATACTTTTTACATATTGAACTATTTTGCAATAGCCCTTAAGTAAACGTATCAAACGTTGTAATAATTAAATCATCATACTGTAGTATATCCACAGGTTCTGCTAGTCTGTATTCAGTAAAGTGTAGATGCACCCTATGTGTATATACTAAACTGTACATGTGATATTTTACTCTAATTCAGTTATATTGTACATTTAATCTGAGGGTAATTAGAGTGCCGATATTGAGCTTTGTATATTTTCAGAATTTTGCAGACAATATGATTGACACAAGGGAAATGTATTGTTTCTATATTATTTCAAATATATCCAACCACAATCATAATCCCTGAGCAAAAACCAAACAATCTTTTTGGAACAAATAATGTTCAATATACGTAAAATAAGGATTTTTTTTAAATTGTCATAGATGCACACCACATCGGGATTTTCCCACCTTTTGATCTTGCTATGAAAAATCAAAAATCATTAATAACTTAAAATTGATTGATTTCGAGACTTTTTTGATAGCATTTTTGGATTCTTTGGGTCAAAAAATTTTATAAACTAATTTTTAAGAGTGGACAAGCTCTAGAACTCATTTTACAGGCGAAAATAGATTTTAAAAAACCGCCAATTTTGCGCCTCCCCCAAATTTAGAGATCTAAAAATTGACGTAACTCGGCCAATTTTTGGAATTAGGAGCTCAAATTTTGGGATTGTCTAACTTTAACATAACACATCACCCAATAAGTTCCGGGCCTGACATATAGATGGCGCCACTAATAAAAAAAATCCATTTTTTTTAAGTACTAACCTTCAAATGGCAGGTGTCAAAAATAGAGCCCAATCGGATTACTAGTTTACAAATTACAGTTATTTAAGTGAAGCTACTGTTGCAAATTTTCAAAACAATGGAAAAATCTGAATTTTGTGTGTTCATAAAGCATTGCTTTCTGATGGGGAAAATACAGCTCAAGCAAAGCAATGGCTTGATAAGTGTTAATCGGACTCTGTTCCATCGGAAATAGTATTAGAGCATACTGTTACATGATTATTAGATACCTAATATTTATGTGCAATAGTGTAGAAATAAAAATGGCTGTTATAAGTTACAGCACACGGCCTTGAAGGATGAGTGACAAGGCTTGACCTCAGTCCTAAACTTCCGGTGGATACCGTGAGAATCGGTGGAGGAGACCCTCTTCCGGTTTAGATTAGAAATAGATTTTAGTCAGTCGGTGAGAAACCACGACGGTGGTGAGTCGTGTTATACACGCTCCGACTCACTCTGCGCAGATGTCTGGTTGGGGATTTAAAAATAAAGTAAGATCAAAGCAAATCGGAGTCTTGTGTTATTACCTCTAAAAACTAACAATGACACAGGGCGTCTGATAAAGAGAAATCCCCAATAAAAGACCTTAGAAGATTCCAGACCCGAAGTCCCCAAGAAAGTCCAGACCTTAGAAGATTCCAGACCAAGATAAGATGTTATAAGATTCCAAAGACGGCTAGAAGAATAGAGTAAGAAAGAAGTAAGTAAAGAAGTAATGAAGAGGGTATGCAACAATACCTGGACAAAATTTCAGAAAAATCGAAAATGGTGACGATTTTTCTTTTTTCTGGGTGAGTTGACATGGAATTACCCCTAAAGTAAATCAAATCACAATCAAGATGTTGTAATTCTATTTTCCGTCGGAGTATTACATTTACATTTTGTTATAATAACGATTAGGATGTTTAGGAAAGAGTTAAAGGTTGTTCTAATTAGGATTTCCTAGTTATCTCCCTTCTACAGAGAATTGAAATGATTAAAAATTACATTCAATGTGAATGCAGACCCAACAGGACAAATTGGACTGTAAGTTGCATTATTTTCTAAGTTAGAGAATTTTAAGTGTTTGCTCTTATAAAAAAAACCGCTATCGTTTGTCATTCATGCTGCGTTAGGGTTACATATATAGATAGATATGAGAAGAATAAATAAATAGATAGATAGATAGATAGATAGATAGATAGATATGAGCAGAATAGATAGATAGATAGATAGATAGATATAGATATGAGAAGATAGATAGATAGATAGATAGATATGAGCAGAATTAGATAGATAGATAGATAGATAGATAGATAGATAGATATGAAGATAGATAGATAGATAGATAGATAGATAGATAGATAGATAGATAGATAGATATGAGCAGAATTAGATAGATATATAGATAGATAGATAGATATGAGCAGAATTAGATAGATAAATAGGTATATAGATAGATATGAGAAGATAGATAGATAGATAGATAGATGTGAGCAGGATTAGATAGATAGATAGATAGATAAATATAGATAGATAGATAGATAGATAGATAGATAGATAGATAGATAGATAGATAGATAGATAGATAGATAGATAGATAGATAGAAAGCAGACTGTGATAGATAGATAGATAGATAGATAGATAGATAGATAGATAGATAGAAAGCAGACTGATAGATAGATAGATAGATAGATAGATAGATAGATAGATAGAAAGCAGACTGATAGATAGATAGATAGATAGATAGATAGATAGATAGATAGCAGACTAGATAGATAGATAGATAGATAGATAGATAGATAGATAGATAGATAGATAGATAGATAGAGATAGATAGATAGATAGAAAGCAGACTGTGATAGATAGATAGATAGATAGATAGATAGATAGAAAGCAGACTGTGATAGATAGATAGATAGATAGATAGAAAGCAGACTGTGATAGATAGATAGATAGATAGATAGATAGATAGATAGATATGAGCAGAATAAGATAG
>CM042156.1:88352222-88357222 GCA_023376005.1 Doryteuthis pealeii | reverse complement strand
TTATATTTAAGTTAAGGTAGCGTGGACATGGAGTCAACGTTGCCTGGTTACTGCCAGTTTCCTGCCTATGCGATATTCAGACCGGCATGGGATCTTAAAAGTATTTTCTCCGTGAATCTTTTAAAAAATGTCGACTTGTACGGTACAACTTACGATAATTAAAGAGTATAAAGTGATTTTTTATGACCGTCAGCTGGATATTTTCATTGTGAGAAGCGTTTTGTGTGATTTCGTCATCAGGAATTGATTTTCAGCTGATATAGCAAAAAAAGGCGGGAATGAGGTGAAAAGGGCGGGAAAAATATTGACTTTTTCTTTTAGTTCTCTCTCATTTTGTTCGTAATCCAGTCGATAAAATGGCCGACGCGGACATAAACCCCCGGATATTCACCACATTTGTATCCGGCATGTGTCACACCAGTCAGATACCAGCGCCCGTTGCGATAACACTGGAAAGGTCCACCGGAGTCGCCCTGGAACAAAAAAGAAGATTTTTAAAAAGGGAATGGTTTGGTTTGGTTTGTTTTGTTTTACGGCATATCAACCTCAGTGGGTCATTTAATGCCGATAAAGTTTTGAAATAAATCAATTCTTAATGGATAATACAATTTTTTTATAAATACATTTTTCTATTTAACCCATAGATGGGACCCTAACAGGTACTACCACTCCGGGTCAGAGTGGACCAGGGAGCAATGGTGATGAATGGGGTGCTCCACATTCCCCAAACCTCCAAAACTGGAACCTCACCATCAGATAGAGTTTAACGTCATTCCCAGGACATGTAGACCCTCAGCCACCGCCTTCTAGCACCCATATGATAAAAAGGGGTTTGGGGCTTGCCATAAGGGTAAAAAGAGAATATTATTCCAACTGTTACGTATCAATAATGCTGTATACCCCACATCGGGTAGATAAACGAAGGTGAGTGTTCAGAGAGAGAGAGAGAGAGAGAGAGAGAGAGAGAGAGAGAGAGAGATGTTGCATACCCTTTCTTACTTCTTACTTCTGGCCGAATTTTCTTCTGGCCGGCTTTGCTATTCTAATCGTCTTTGGTATATCTTCTAAGGCCTAGCGTCTGGAGTTGACTTGGGGACTTCGGTCTGGTTTTCTGTTAGGGATTTCTCGTTATCAGAAGCCCTGTGTCATTGTTAGTTTTTAGATAATAAACACAAGACTTCGATTTACTTTGATCTTCCTTTATTTTTAAATCCCCAAACCAGACATCTGCGCAGATGAGACTTACATCCTACGAGCTCGGCTCCTACCTTCTAACTCTGAAACTTACTTACTATCTAAACCGGAAGAGAGGGTCCTCTCTACCGGTTCTCACGGTATCCACCGGAAGGTTAGGACTGAGGTCAAGCCTTGTCACTCATCCTTCAAGGCCGTGGGCTGTAGCTTATAACGGCCATTTTTATTTCTACACTATTGCCATAAATATTAGGTATCTAACAATTATGTAACAGAGAGAGTTTGTCTCATGATAGACAGAATGGATGGTCTTCGTTAATAACTCCATTTCTGCTTACTTGTTGCTGGTTCCTGCTATTCTGTCTTCTATCTCTTCTTCTTCTTCTTCTTCTTCTTCTTCTTCTTCTCTGGCCGACATCTTGTATAGCTGACTTTTTGTTGAACAAAAAAAAATTCTGTGTTAAGAGGGGGGTCCACCATCAAGTCCACCGCAAACTGTTTAAGTTCGTTACTTTTCTTTTCTGTCTTTTCCCTCTAGTTTTAACAGAAGTCTTACGTCGGTTAGTCTCTATAGGTGCTTGCGCCGCCCTGTTCTTCGTCCTCCTTAGCCTCCAGCTACTTATGGACGTAGCCTCCCAACATCCGGGCACCTGAATCAAACCTCGCGTCCGCACAACGCCCAAGTCTCATTTTCTTGCATTCGGGAGGACGCGGGTTCGACTCCAGCAGGCAAGACAGTGTATTGCTCTTTTTCTCACTGAACACGGCAGTTGCCGTGCATTGCCCCTTCGTTCTTGTATTAAAGTAGATGGTTGGAATAAGTAATAATAATTCCCTGAAGAATTTCTACGACAAGAAACTGCAGTTGGAATATTTTATAACATTCGCTTTTAAAAAACGTATATTTAGCTCTTTTTATTGAGCACTTTTTAAATCAATTTCAAAAAGAAAGTCTGTTTTTGGATCACCCTTTATATATATGCTCCCATAAATTTGGTATGAGCTCTCTGAGGGGTGAATTAAATTAACTTTCACTACTAAGCATATAAGCAATGATCGTTTGCCCGGAAACTTGATCTCTCTGTGACCGTAAAATATATAAACAAACCTATGTATTTAATAGTTTAAAAACACCAGCCTCGCTACAGCAGCTGTCAGTGGCCGAGGGATAAGATATCAGGCTGGCAAACAGTCAGTCGGAGTTTGACTCTAGCCAAGGATAGTTGTTGTGTCTAGCCACACTGAAGAGGCGTGAAACGCCGAAACACGTGTCTGTGGATGACTTATTATATATAGGCAGCTGCTAAAAACCGTATAACTATACTGATGAGAGGTGATACCTCGAAACACGTGTCTATAGTTTACCCTATTATACGCTTCCCATTTCGGTTGAGCACTCTATTTAGAAGGTATATAATTGCAGATTCACCGTATTCAGCTCAGCCAAATCTCACTTTGTTTACAAAGTTTGAGAACTCTAGGTGAAGGTCATTTCCCCTTAGAAATATAGCAATTAAATAGCCTGCTATACTTGGCGACTGACTGTGGATGTGTGGGTAAGGGGCTTGGCGAGCGTAAGTTCGCTCGGGCCTCGAACCCAGCCAGAGGCAGCTGCTAAAAACCGTATAACTATACTGATGAGAGGTGATACCTCGAAACACGTGTCTATAGTTTACCCTATATATATATATATATATATATATATATATATATATATATATATATATATATACTAAATGACTATGATTAAAGATAGATGATCATGATAGATAAAAAATATACTTACATGACATGTATCACTTCCTTCGTTGGAGTAAGCACAAAATGTTATTTCAGAATTGCTGTAAATAAATCGTGCAGATTCGTCAATGTCTTTAATTTTCTCTTCACATTGTGACCAAGATAAAACCTTTAATGTCGTTTGAAATGGATAAGCAGATCCGTTTCCCTCTGAAAAAAGAAAAGAAAACTTATATTTTAATATTTGGAGGCGCATGGCATAATGGCAACCGTCGTAGAGAATAGACACGGCGAGACGAGTTCAAATCCCGGACGAGAATATATATATATATATATATTATTTATATCATTGACAAGGTTAATTTCGCAGGGATTGTTCGCTATGTACCGGCGGCCGAACGGATATGGTCTCTGACTATGCCTGTGAAGTCCCGGTTTCGATTCCTGTCGGAGGGGAGTCGTTAGTATACATCGTTGAAGAGACTTAATAAAGTCGAAACAGTCTGTACGGTGTTCTGCATAGCGAGCCATCCTTTGTGGGATTTACTTGTCAAGATTATTTTCTATAATTATCGAATTTTATGCGATACATGCATTTATAATTGCCTTCAAGCAAAAATATAAATAATAATTTATTCAACTTGCTTCTATAAAAACAAACATCCAAAATCTTATATATATATATATATATATATATATATATATCAATAAAGGAAGAACTCAATACAGTAATCCCATAATAAATTTATTTCGACGAAAATTGGGGCCCATATAAATCTAAGTTGATTTAAACCGGCTCCCCAAATTTTCGCCTCATCAGATGGGTCTCAATTCACTTATGGACAAGCATATATGGGATATGCTTGTCCATAAGTGAATTGAGACCCATCTGATGAGGCGAAAATTTGGGGAGCCGGTTTAAATCAACTTAGATTTATATGGGCCCCAATTTTCGTCGAAATAAATTTATTATGGGATTACTGTATTGAGTTCTTCCTTTATTGATAAATATTGCTCTGTATATAATCTAAAAGGTTATTTTACATTGAGCTCTCTTTAGTGATTTAATGATTCACTGTATTTATACATACTGGATCATCAATATTAGTACAGTGGATCTTGAAATCACATATAGAATCATCCCTTACTACCAAGTTTTGGATAAATCTCTTATATATATATATATATATATATATATATAATATATATATATATTATATATATAAGAAATTTGAAAAAAAAACAAGTGTTCCGAAAATAGGATGATTTATTTATCGATGTTTAAACATTTCGGTTTCTTTAAACCTTCATCAGGATGTATCTTGGGGTGAAGAAATTGATGGATGTTTTATAGATGACAGATGAAAATCTTTATAAAATCTTTTTTGCTGTGTAACTGTATTTGTTCAGCGTTATATTTTTGAAAGACAAGTCGCGATCCACGCACGCGAAGATGTCATGACGCGTGACGCAACTCGAAGAAATGCATCAACAAAAGACAAGAAAAATATCAATGGACTGATTTTATGAAAACAATGGGAACAAAATGGGAATGATAACTAGATAATTAAAAAAATCCATGTCGATTATTAAGGGGGGGGCAAAAGCGAAATTGCACAGGCTTCAAAAATCTGTCGTAGTCTTTTGTTGTGAATATGAGCTAATATTGTGGCATCATTGAAACTGTATATATATATCCGTCCATGGCTTACGGTTGTTGTAGTAATGGTAGATGTTTTCATTCAATTTCGATGAGTCTGGTTTAAAAACAAGCTCTGATGATGATTTTTATAAATCGAAATATTGTTCAATATTAGCTATGAATATGATATAAAATATTTTCATTTTAACATCATTGTGTGTTTTCATATCCTTTTATGTATACTTATACCGTCGGATTCATTTCCTTTCTATTAACTTATATCCTGTCTTTGAAAACGCACACAATTGAATGAAAACATCTACCATCACTACAACAACCGTAAGCCATGGACGACTACAGGAACATAAAAAATATAATAACCTACTAACATATATATATATATATATATAAGTTGAAGTAAATC
>CM042156.1:88329722-88347222 GCA_023376005.1 Doryteuthis pealeii | reverse complement strand
ATATTAGCAGTATCACTTCCACGCGCTCACCCCGTCTCTCTATCTTTCCCCTACTCTCTTTCTTTCTTTCTTTTTTTTTACATGTTCTTTCCTTCTCTTTTTTTATAATAAAAACGGAATGGTCTATTATTTAACTGGGGTGACGACACTCATAAGAAATAAGAATTCGGCGGATAAGCAACTATCAGATAATCAGGATTAACATTTTTGCATTTCATCTTGGAATATTTGGACGATGTCATTTTTAACGTTGCAAGTTGATAACGGCTATACAATTATATAGACGAGGAAATTCTATATGACACATACACGCAGATTTGCCTGCACGCATATACATACACACCTCCAGCCACACACACACACACACACACACACACACACACACATACATACATAAGAATTGTAGGTTATATCCTATAAGTCTAACATGATCAAAGGGGAAACCCTCTTGACTGATAAATTATTTATTAATTTTCCCATTAAACTAACCCTAAACCCTAACCTAAACCCTAACCCTAACCCTAACCCTAACCCTAACCCTAACACTGTCTTCTTGTTGTATACCCTTCTCATTACTTACTTCTTCTTCTGTTCATCTTCTATCTTAGGTTCTTCTTCTTGGGGACTTAACTCATTTCTTCTTCTAGATCAGTCTTGTTACCAAGACATTCATTAATCACAAGACCGTGTTATTTTTCTTAAACTTTTATTTCCTTAACTAAACATTTCATGTAACTAAACACATTTGAGTGCCATGATCGGCAGATGCTCCCTTGATAGCCCACCTACAGGACCCGGTCGTCCATGTGGGCTGTTCTTATTCCAAGTACCCGTAAACGGCTCCTGTTGTATACACTTTGTTACTTCTTTAATTACTTCTATTATTCTTCTTCTGTTCTTCTAGGTCTCTTTTAACATCTAGACTTCGTCTTGGTGGTCGGTCGCACTTAACTCATTTCTTCTTCTAGATCAGTCTTGTTACCAAGACATTCATTAATCACAAGACCGTGTTAATTTTCTTAAACTTTTATTTACTTAACTAAACATTTCATGTAACTAAATATCTGACTAACATAGCGCGCGTGAGATCCAGTTAAGGCAGGACATCCTCTCTGCCTGACGTCTAACTGAAAACTGAGAACCCAACCAGGTCCCACGTAACTTCACGTATTTTGCGGGCTTTCTGTAATATTCCATGGAAAGTCCAGTCTATGATATGAAAAGGGCCATACCTTTAGAAATACAGGGTATTGACAATAATCTTATGCAACCGCATAGATTATGTAACATTCTTTTTTCCTAGTAGATCAATAAATAAATAGATAATTCATCAGTCAAGAGTGGTTCCCCTTTGATCATGTTAGATTTATAGGAAATGACCGAATTGTATTTATTTCAACTTACAAGAAAAAAGTTCATGAACGATAATTTTGTCAATTTCCACCACCTTTTGGCTGCTTTCCTGATCATCTAGGCTGTTCTCACCGAGGACAGCGTACCAATAATTTGCATTTGTAATGTTATCATTATCAGATACATTTGCACTGTCAAAGAAAAGAAGGGAAAAACAAAAGAAAAACAAAATATTCATTAGAATTTCACTATCTTATTATAATGGAGATTGTGTGTTTTTCTGTCTGTAACCGAAACTATATTACTACTCAAGTCACAATTCCCTTAGTTATTGACATCACATTCTCTATGATTTTATTTTTATTTAAACCTCAATTATTAATAAAATTATTTTACATTATTAATACTGTTAACCATGTCTACATACTGAAAACATACAATTATATTTATATATACAACGAAATAGCGGTTTACAGTGTGAACGGGAAGGCTAATTTGCATATTAATATTAAAAAATCGAATTTAATAAATATGTGCTTAGTATTATTGATTTCTAACTATTTGGTTTTATTTTAATGAATATAAGCAACAATCTCTTCAATGAATCTTAAATGAGATCCATTAACAAGATAAAATAACTGTCATTTTATTATTTACTTCCTCTTTTAACTAAATACTTAAATTAGAAAAAAATAACAATGAAAGACGAGAGTGATGGAAGAGTAAGTTTCAGTTGTTCTATTTTTTTTATTATACTCCCTCTGTTTCAAATCTTTTTATCTGCATTCTTATTTAGTTTCATTAGCCTTTCTGATTTAATACAATATTTTATTACATTAAAACTTAAATACCTGCACCCGGAGGGTGCATATATTTGCTAGTGATATTAACATACGTCTTTTTTCTTATCATCATTGTTGTGTTGTTTCTCTATTACATTGAACAAACAAATAAACAGAAAACTTAAATAGACAATTGTCGGAATATCTTATATATGCTTATTTACTAAGCTTGGCTTAAATGTGGCATTCTTATATTATAGTGATGAAGGGGTACTCCGAATTCCCCAGAGCTCCAGAACTTCACAATCAGAGTTTAACGTCATGCCCAGGTCACTAAGGCCTTCAGCCATAGCCTTCTACCACATATATGATTAAAAGCTGGAAGCGCGTGGTGTAATGGTTAAAGTCATGGGAAATGGACTTGTCGCCCCGAGTTCAAATCCTGGACTTGGTAATTGCATTTTCACTTAGCGCTAATACCCTTGGGAAAGGTATGAATCCTATTCTCCCTCCAGCTATGGGTAAATAGTAGGGAAGACTGGACTCTTTAACCATGGCTAGATAACCAGTCTAGGAGAAGGAAAACTCTGAATTCAAACCCGTTAAACTCCGCTTAAGAAATTGACCTTGTGTCGCATCCTGCTCGTGCGGAGGGGTTGTTAAATATGTATATTACAAAAAAAAATAGGGCGCCTCACGTACTGTAATGGTTAGCGAACTATATTCGCAGACCATAGTTACATTATTAGTGAGTTCGATTCTCATTAAGTGCCCCATAGTTCTGGCTTTGGCAAAGCTTAGTAAATAACTATATTACAAAAAAATAATCCAACAGTGTGTGGGGGATAATTGTTTATCAAAATAATCACTTACTTGAAGCAATGTGCAGCTGACAGTAACCAACGAGGATGAATGAGGTTGGCACCACACAAATGGTTAAATCCGGACTCTTCGATAAAAGGGTGTGAACCGCGAAAACGCAACGAGACAAGCCAGGGTAGTTGTCCATAGACTGAGCGAATTCCTCCAACAACTCTTTTCTTTCGAGAATGGTGTCCACTCTTTGGAATTCCACATCCTGGAAAATGTCACACAAAAAAAAAACAATGACAACGATTAATTGAATCTGTATGAATTGGTAATGATGACGTTTCAATAGGGCCCCGAACAAATTATGTGTATGCGTTTTTTTGTTGGGTTTTTTTTTTGTTTGTTTTTTGTTTTTGTTTTTTTTCTTTGGGGGTGCATATACAAACATGAATTGGAAGATAGATAAATATCAACAGTCATAGATATATATATATACATACATACATATTAAGAAAGAAAGAAAGAAAGAAAGATAGATAGATAGATAGATATGAACAGACTGAGATAAATAAATATATATATGGATAGATATTAACAGACATACATATAAAGAAAGAAAGAAAGAAAGATAGATATGAACAGACTGAGATAGATAGATAGATATGAACAGACGGAGATAGATAGATAGATGGATTATATTATATATATATATATATATATATATATATATATATATATATATTGCTTCTAAAAACAAACATCCAAAAATCTTATTCACTTCGCCGAAGAGCTTAACGGCCGGTTTGTTTACTAAATAAACGTCTACTTGCCTGCTATGGGGGGCGTGTAATAGTTTCCTTGACAAGGTTAATTTCGCAGGGATTGTTCGCTATGTACCGGTGGCCGAACGGATATGGTCTCTGACTATGCCTGTGAAGTCCCGTTTCGATTCCTGTCGGAGGGAGTCGTTAGTATACATCGCTGAAGAGACTTAATAAGTCGAAACAGTCTGTACGGTGTTCTGCATGGCGAGCCATCCTTTGCGGGATTTACTTGTCAAGTTTATTTTCTATAATTATCGAATTTTATACGATACACGCATTTATAATTGCCTTCAAGCAAAAATATAAATAATAATATATATATATATATATATATATATATATATATAGAGAGAGAGAGAGAGAGAGAGAGAAAGAGAAGAGAGAGAGAGAGAGAGAGATATGAATAGACGGAGGTAGATAGATAGATAGGTAGATAGGTAGATAGGTAGATAGATATTATCAGACATACATATCAAGAAAGAAAGAAAGAAAGAAAGATAGATAGATAGATAGATAGATAGATAGATATGAACAGACTGAGATAGATAGATAGATAGATAGATAGATATGAACAGACGGAGATAGATAGATAGATAGATAGATATGAACAGACGGAGTAGATAGATAGATAGATAGATAGATAGATTGAACAGACGGAGATAGATAGATAGATATAAAAAGATTGATGTAGATTAATAGATAGATAGATAGATAGATAGATATGAACAGACTAAGATAGGTTTGATATCAGTTTCTTTGTCTAATGGCATATCAACCTTCGTGGGTTATTTAATGCTAAAGCCATCCTTGCAGAAGAACAGTAGTAGTGCTATTCAACCTTTAGCTGGGGGATTAGGAGGTTCATAACTCTCCCACTATATATTTGTCCGAAAATGAACGTAAATAACGCGAGTGGAGTTCGAACCCGCTGACCACGACATTGCAGTCCACCACGACAGCCACTGCGCCACGGAGTCTCCCGCCCAGCAAAAAAAAGAAAGAAACTTTTGATAAAGTCCAAAACAATTAAATACAAAAGATCAAAAGATGAATCTTTTTTTCGCGCCTTTTCATTTTAATAGGAAGCAAAACCCTTCCGTTTCCTGGTTATAATTTGTCCGCCGCTTCACAATCTTCTCTGGTGTACATCCGATGGGCAGCAAAGATTATGCGCAGTTGAAGGAGTCATTTCCCGACACATGCTCAACAACCCCCGTGTCCCCCACCCACCCGACGGCCACATTGCTTCAACTGACCCCCCAACCCCCCCACCTACACATTGCTTCCAACGACACCACCCCAACGACACCCCCCCAACGACAACCCCCAACGACCAAATTACTTCCACTGACCCCCACCACCCACTCCACTGTCACATTGCTTCCACTGACCCAGAATCTTGACACACAAAAGAGGTGGACATACAAGATGTTTACTTACTAAGAAACCGGGACACCACGCCTGGTGTATGCGTTAACGAGTTAGTCGAGTAATCCAGTGTTAGTGAGTTCGATTCTCACTCGTTGCCTCATGCTGAATTTGACAGGCCGATTGAACAGACTGAGATAGATAGATAAATAGATAGAGAGATAGATAGATATGAACAGACTGAGATAGATAGATAGATAGATAGATAGATAGATAGATAGAATGATATGAACAGAGAGAGAGAGAGAAAGAGAGATGAACAGACTGAGATAGATAGATAGATAGATAGATAGATAGATAGATAGATAGATAGATAGATATGAACAGACTGAGAGATAGATAGATAGATAGATAGATAGATAGGAACAGACTGAGATAGATAGATAGATATAGATAGATAGATAGATAGATAGATAGATAGATAGATAGATAGATAGAACAGACTGAGATAGATGATAGATAGATAGATAGATAGATAGATAGGAAAGAGATAGATAGATAGATAGATAGATAGATAGATAGGAACAGACTGAGATAGATAGATAGATAGATAGATAGATAGATAGATAGATAGATAGATAGATAGATAGATAGATAGATAGATAGATAGATATGAACAGAGAGAGAGAGAGAGATGAACAGACTGAGATAGATAGATAGATAGATAGATAGATAGATAGATAGATATGAGAGATAGATAGATAGATAGATATGAACAGACTGAGATAGATAAATAGATAGATAGATAGATAGATAGATATGAACAGACTGAGATAGATAGATAGATAGATAGATAGATAGATGAACAGACTGAGATGATAGATAGATAGATAGGATAGATGAGATAGATAGATAGATAGATAGATAGATAGATATGAACAGAAGAGAGATGAACAGACTGAGATAGATAGATAGATAGATAGATAGATAGATAGATAGATATAGATAGATAGATAGATAGATGAACAGACTGAGATAGATAGATAGATAGATAGATATAGACTAGATAGAGATAGATAGATAGATAGATAGATATGAACAGACTGAGATAGATAGATAGATAGATAGATAGATAGATAGAATGAACAGAGAGAGAGAGAGAGATGAACAGACTGAGATAGATAGATAGATAGATTGATAGATATGAACAGAGATAGATAGATAGATAGATATGAACAGACTGAGATAGATAAATAGATAGATAGATAGATAGATAGATAGATAGATAGATATGAACAGACTGAGATAGATCGATCGATCGATAGATAGATAGATAGATATATAGATATGAATAGAGATAGATAGATAGATAGATAAGCAGGCTGATTTGACGTGTTTTCATTAGATTTTAAGATATACAAATTTTTTTTTCAAATCTAACCAACATTTTCAATGTGGCCACTTGTCAGGTATTATTAAACCCTTAAAACGATTTCTAAAAATAATTTCAATGATATTTTCCCAGTTTTAAATGTTGCTACACAAGTACATCTGTACGGTGATCCATGTCGCGCGCGTTATTTGCCGAGTTTGCTTGTCATGATTATTTTCAATAATTATTGGATTTTATACGATATACGCATTGTAGTTGCCTTCAAAAAATATAAACAATATATATATATATATGTGTGTGTGTGTGTTGTGTGTTTGTGTGTGTGTGCGTGTGTCTGTGTCTGTGAGAGTGTGTGTGTGTGTGCGCGTGTGTGTGTGTGTGAGATGTTTTACCTCTTTCATGTATTCCGTCCCGAAAAACATCATTGGTTGATTTTTCCTCTTTTCTTTCTCCATCTTCTTTTCTTCTTCTTCCTCATCTCCATCTTCTTCTTTTGCTTCTTCATCTTCTTCGTTAAGAGACGACGCGACATCTGACCAACCAAACACTGGAACTGAATCCTGGCTTTGGTTCTGGAAATTCGTGAGAACTTCCTCGAGCTATCGGTTCCTTCGTAGGAGGAAGAGTATACAGAAATGTTTCCAGGAAATCTCTCCTGCATAACCACGTCGCTAATTCCACTGACAGTAGCATCCGTGCTGAAATTAAAGGATTCTCCATAATCGAGAGAATCACTGAAATTAAAGTTCAAAGGAATTTCTGTGGGCAAATCGGATTCCAAATTCCAGGACACATCTTCAAACCGGCTTGTTTCCGTCTAAAACAAAATTCATTAAAATGGATAAATGAATATATATATATATATATATATATATATATATTATATATATATATATATATATGAGGAAAAATGAGTAAAGAAAAGAAATGTAGACGGATAAAATGAATTTAATCGATATCACATTAATCGATATCACTTACACATGTGTTTCGGTCAGTTTATGTGTGTGAAAATATTTCGCACACATAGAAGAATTCGAATATTTCCAAAAATCTCTGTTGTTTTTTCCCAACGAATTTTTTCATTCAAAATAAATGTTCACTCTGATGAAGGTCGATTCTTCTATGTGTGCGAAATATTTTCACACACATAAACTGACCGAAACACATGTGTAAGTGATATCGATTAATGTGATATCGATTAAATTTATTTTATCCATCCACATTTCTTTTCTTTACTCATTTTCCTCATATCATGTCGGATTCAATTCCTTTTCCATTTTCACACACACACACACATATGTATATATATATATATATATATATATATATATATATATATATATATATATATATATATGAAAGTAAAATGGAAGTGAATCTGACAGTATGTATAGAAAGTTTTTAGAAAAAACAAGATGTTATTAGTTTGCTGACAGATCTGTTTCGACCTTATAATAAAGCGGTCTTTTTCAAAGCAACTATATTTATGAGGAAAGACGGAATAAATAAACCGTTAGTCACGAGGTACAAACAAACGCTCTCGTTCAGGGCCGGAATTTTTAAAATTTTTGAAAATGCATATTTTGTGTAAAAAATGAAATAAATTTTATTTTTAAAAATCAGAGCGTTTGTTTGAACCTCGATTCTGAAATCTTGCCAAATTGTGGATCATGTTGACGTTAGCCAATCCCCAGAGTTTGAGCTTCCAATAATTGGCGGAATTATGGTGATTTTTAGCTCTCCAAATTTGGTGAGGTTGGCGAAAAAGGGCGACTTTTTGTAACCTATTTTTGTATGTAAAATGAGTTGTAGAGCTTCCCTACTTCTAAAGATTGGTTTATAAAAGCATTTTTGTCCAAGAAATCCAACAATGCTATAAAAAATCTTAAAGTCAACCAATTTTAAGTTATTGATGATTTCTGATTTTTTCATAAGCTCTAGAAGTCATGTTACAGACAAAAATAGATTACAAAAAATCGCCATTTTTCGCGACCCTCCTCAAATTTAGAGAGTAAAAATCGACATAACTCCGCCAATTGTTGGATTGGAAGCTCAAACTTTGGGGATTGTCTAACGTCAACATAATCCACAATTTGACAAGATTTCAGAAAAATTGAAGGGGGTGGGTGACAATTTTACTTTTTTTTGTGGATGATTTGACATGGAAATTACCAAATAGTGTGACTGAAGTTCAAACTCGTTTACTACCAAGTCACAGACCAACACACGTTTCCCACTACACCACGTGACCACGTGACCTCCACTCTGCCGTAGATAATAGGGACTTGGTTGTTTTGATCGGCTTTATACTACAACGTGAGCGTCGGATCGTATTAAAGTGGCGCTTGAAGGTGGGAAATTAAGAGTTTATAATCTAAAGTGTCTAAAAATATTTCGGCCTTTAATGAAGATGGAATCGAATGAGCCATTCTATTAAATTGGGGATAATCACCCGTCTGTCAATTTAATTTGAGATAATTCTATAGCGGCCATTTTGTTGCTGTAAAACAAATTCAGCAAGAGAAGCGGTCACTTTGGACTAATTTGAGGCGATCATTACTATCATTCAAGAAGATAGGTCCAAAATTGACTACATAATGACACGCACACATTACAGCTTGGCTTAGTGAACGAAGATTAAGGAAATAAACTCTTTGTTATTTAACCGTCTCTTTATATCTCTTATAGTATACTAGCAAAAAACACCCTCCGGGCGGTGAAAAAATATATTTGTAGAGAGAGAAGAGACTTAGCTCGTGCAAAACGGGCAGGGACTAGAAAAAGCAGAGTAATCCAGGGTACACTGTTATTAGAAGAGTGCTCAATATCTGTGATAGAGCGTTGATAAATGAACGAATGAACAAATAAAAGGTTTAGCTTTTATTTATTTACATGGGAACAATATTTATAACCAATGGTTTCCTGCTAACGCATTCGTCAGGTAAACGAAACATACGCACACGGACAAACTAAAAGCGCATTCGACATCACGTAAACATGCAACACGAGAATACAGTTAAAAAAAACGTACACATTTAACCATTTATACCATTTCTATCATTTTTTTAAAAAACTATTTCGTTTACCTGATGAATGCTTTAGCAGGAAACCATTGGTTGTAAATATTGTACCTATGTAAATAAATAAAATCTATACCTTTTATTTGTTCATTCATTCATATATATATATATATATATATATATATATATATATAATCAATGGTGATATTATGATTTCACACTCATAACTTAAAGTTTCATGGTAATCCAATCATCAGATGAGATCAGTGGTTGAGATGTCAAAAACCAGTCTGTTTTTTGACATCTCAACCACTGATCTCATCTGATGATTGGATTACCAAGAAACTTTAAGTTATGAGTGTGAAACCATAATATTACCATTGATTATAAATCTGCTCTGCTTTATTAGCATTGAGCACCTTTCCATGCAAATACTTTTCTCATTTTTTCATTCACTATATATATATATATATATATATATATAGTCAGAGATTAAATACTATGAAGTTAATATTCCGTAACTGCATTTTCAGGCATATTATGCAATCTTTAACGGTGAAAAATGTTAAAAAAATTTTAAAAAATGGTGGCTTGTTCTGCGTTTATATAACGGGAAGCGTGCTAACACAATGGAATTTTATAACGCGAAACTTATATTTAAAAAAATAAACATGCTTAGGTCTTAATACACGCGGGGTTCAGATGAAAAGTTTCAATTGATAAGGGCGAAAAATAAGGAAAAAAAATTAGAATCGGCTGGTAAATGACATAATAGAAATTTGTTTAAATGTCTACATTTGGAAACGAGTTCGCTTCTCTTGTTCAATAAATTTACATTCGTATTTTGGAGAATACATAATTTTTATTCGATGCAAATTGAGCACCTTCATATTCTAATACTTTTCACATTCATTCTCCATTAAATATTATATTATATTATATCATATATATATATATATATATATATATATATATATATATATATATATATGATAAGTATGTAAACACGATGTGTTTGGATATGACTTTTTTGCCGACAATTTTTGGGAGAATATGTGCTTAATTGAAGTCGTACCTAATTTTGAAAATTAATTAATCAATAATTAATTAATTAGGCGGGAAAGTCTATTTAAATGTAAGGCTAAACAAATCGAGAAAAATCAATCTCTGTATGTACATTTCGGCCTATTAGGCCTCATCAGCAGAGCTATAGATAGGAAGACCGCCCTGTGCGTGATCTGAAACCGGCCTGTCAAGCTGACAGGCGAGTACCATAACCCCTACACCAAACGGACTTCTTAGATTTTACGATTTGTTTAGAGTAGGTTAATATTCCTCTTGTAGTGACTTTTATTACACGACGATATGATAAGTATGTAAACACGATGTGTTTGGATATGGTTTTTTTGCCGACAATTTTTGGGAGAATATGTGCTTAATTGAAGTCGTACCTAATTTTGAAAATTAATTAATTAATAATTAATTAATTAATGTCAGCTTGACAGGCCGGTTTCAGATCACGCACAGGGCGGTCTTCCTATCTATAGCTCTGCTGATGAGGCCTAATAGGCCGAAATGTACATACAGAGATTGAATTTTCTCGATTTGTTTAGGCTTTCCCGCCTAATTAATTAATTATTAATTAATTAATTTTCAAAATTAGGTACGACTTCAATTAAGCTATATATATATATATATATATATTATATTAATTTTTTTACTTGAAGGCACTTACAACGCATGTATCGCATAAAATTCGATACTTTTTCTTATAGAAAATGAACTTGACAATGTAATCCAGTAAAGGATGGCTCGATGTGTAGAATACCGTACAGACTGTTTCGACTTTATTAAGTCTCATCAGCATATACTAACGACGACAGAAATCGAAACCGGGACTTCAGCAGACGCAGTGAAACACTAGTGAAACACTTTTATCGCCTCGGCCACAGTACACAGCTGACCATCCTAGCGAAATTAAGCTTGTCAAGCGATATATAATCGTGCTAAAAGCAGAAAAATACACAATAATCTGTCCTATTATTTCGAAATTTCAGACAAATTTTACCCATACCAGCATAAAATTAAACATAATTGAAATAAAGATTTGTTTCCATTTTATCGTGTTACGATCGTGTATAAAGCTAATCTTTTAACAGACTAGATATTTGATTTAAATTTATTGAAATCTTTTTTAACTTACCTGTATTAACGAATCTGTCGTGCTTAAAGGAACGAATTCCATTTCGTCTGTTACTTCAACGTTATTGGTGACATTTTCTATATCACCCTCTGAAATAAAGTCCGATAACTCTGTTTTATCCGTTACTGTTAAGTTAACCAAAGATGTTGCATTTTGCACATCCGTTGATAAAGGAACGTTCATCGAACTGGTTGGCTGGTTTGTACCCACGTCCATTTCGTCAGTAGTAATTTTCGTGACTGTGTTAGACACATCATAAATATCAAATCCTTCACTGTGATCATTCGTGAAAGCAACGTCGACATCTTCTGTTGTACCGAATTCGCCATATTGTTGTTCCTGGAAAAAAATTTTTTTTTAAAAAGACAGCTAAAAAGATATGTTGGTGAATCATGTAATGATTTTTAAAGGGAGGTTTTAATATATACCTTATTATAATGTATGGAAAATATGGGTTACCCCCCCCCCCTGACAGACCCCGGAAGTTGGTACTATCAAGGGCCGAAATCATCAGAACAGAAAAATAGTCGAAGACTGGGAGAACAGAACCAGACAGCAGCAGAGACGGTTGACAATTACAACGAACACAGACTATACCTCAACTTTAGGTGAACGTACATAGCACCAGACCCAACAGTGAATGAGCCTACAACCAGAATTCTTTACCCCCACAAGAACTCCACAAAAAGATAAGTGTGTTCATAAACAGTTTACCTTTATATATATATATGTGTGACTTGAGACAGCTAAAGCAATAAGTTTTAGCAATCCTTTCGCACCATTAAACCTCTTTTAAAATATATGAGCTCTTAAGCGACGTTCTCCTGTGGAAGCCAACACATGGACATGCTAACGTAGGACGCCCACTAAGGACCTACATTGACCAACTATGCGAGGATTCTGGATACTACACAGAGGACCTCCCAGGGGCAATGGGTGATAGGAAAGGTTGGCGAGAGATTGTCATGGATATCCGTGCTGCTTGCGCGACATGATGATGATGATGATGAAAATATATAAACCTTGTGTTGTATTTTATTCTTTTCTTGGTGATAATCGGGACCGCAATTTTCCCGACAAATGAAGATTCGGTGTCTGTCTGTAACCAAAACTACGTCACCACCTACGTCACAACCCCTTAGTTATATCCTAAATGGTTATCAAATAATCATTATTTAATCTTAATTCGCATCATATTTATTAACACTTTCTCTTTTAAGGTCTAGCTGAGATAGACTTGCCGCAAAACAGCCCATCTTATTATAAAGGAGATTATGCGTTTGTCTGACTGTAACCGAAACTAAGTCACCACCTACGTCACAATTCCCATAGTTATTTACTTTATACTCTAATGGTTAATAAATAATCATTATTTAATCTTAATTAGCATCCTATTTATTAACAATTTTTCTATTAAGATCTAGGTGAGATAGATTTGCCTCAAAACAGCCCATATTATTAATGTGTTTAAAATCCTGCAATGTCTCTTATATATCACTAAGAAATATAGGTTGCATGATATATGGTGTGGTCATTTGCATACTGGTTTTGATAAAACTGGTTTAATAAATAAGTACATCATCTCTAATATTATTGTTTTATTCTCCAACTTATTAAAATTAATCCTATGAATGATTTTATATGAAATCAATTTATTTATTTACTTACTCCACTGCACATTCAACCAAAAACAATTCTTTAGAAAAATAAGCTGGCTATTTTACTTTAAACTAAATAATTTCAGACACATATATTTCAACAACCTAATACTTAGTGGACACATGGCCTAGTGGATAAGGTAGTTAGGTTAAGACAGTTCTAAGTGACAGTTATCTCTAATCCTGAGTTCAATCCTGAGTAGAGGCAGTTAGAAAAAATTAACACAACTCTACCCCAGCTATGGTTAGCGGAATGAGAACATGATACCCACGTGGAATAAATAAAGGGTTAGATTCAAAGTTCCGTGATGGCTCCCGATTACAACAAGAAAGGTTCCCGAGTTCGAAAAGAAGGTTCCCGAGTTCGACAAGAAATACCTGAAGAAAGCCGGAGGGCATATCGGCCGAAACGTTGTACAAGTAACAATGAAGATGGGGACAATAGTCCGAATAACGCAGATAATACTACTCTTCAAGCCTCATCTCAAACATTCAGAGAAATAACCTAATACTTGTAGAACAAGGAAATAGTATTAAACATCGTCTACTAAAATGCACTAAAAATCCTCGTTTTCACAAAATTTAGCCTTTAGAAAACGAGTTTTTTTAGTGCATTTTAGAAGACGATCTTTGATACTATTTCTTCAAACAATGGTGCAAGTAAAAGATCTAATTTTTAATATCAGTATTCAGTAGACTAACACACAACTTTTACATAGACGGACAATTTGATATTTCAAAAAAAGTTAAAAATCGACCTACCCTATTGGACAATATTCTGGCAATAATATAACAAACGAAGATAAAGTGGATATAACGTCTTCAAACAATTACTTCAAATGGTTTTAACATCATGCAAAATGATTAACAAAACACCGTATTCAAATAGGATGCGCAGATTTGAGGTGAAATATAAACACCTAAATAAACAGATTCCTGACCAATAGGTACCACCAAATATGTCACGTGATAAGTTTAGGTCATATTGAAGGAAAAGACGTAAATATTTTTAGACTTTTTTTAAAATCTCACAAAAAAGAAATAACGAACATAAATAGTTGTACAAAGAAAAACAGTTAATTCAAAGATCAAATTATCCGGTTGTCTTGAAAAATAATAAAAAACAGTTTTTTTTTACTACCGGGTCGATTTCTTTATTGATATATTTAGCAGAATTCTGTATTCATGGTTCTTTTACTAAAAAAAAGTAATTTGATATAATTATTCAGACTCTTATCTTTAATAGAAAAAAAAAAAAATCGTTTTTTATGGTTCATTTTTTTTATATTTCATGAAATAGGGGGCAGACCTCATAAAAATATTTCCCACTAATATGTTTCAGGAAAAACCTATTTCAAACATAATTTCATCAAAAGGTAAGTAATTATGGAAATTTTCGTGAAAATCGGACCATTAATTGATTTTTCAAAGAATTTTTTAAAAGCCTCTATTCGTAACTTGTTTTTGGCTATTTTAAATTTCAATTGATTTAACGGTGCGAAAATGTAAACATTGTTTTTGTTCGTAATTTTCATGATTTCCGTAAGCTGAATTTTTTTTTAATCATCCGGAGTTTTTTTAATGTTTCTTCTTTTGAATAAACCAAACATTTTCAAGTTAATATTAACCTTTATGTAAGTTTCATTGTGATAAATATAGGGGTGTAATTTGACAGGGCAGATTGGAGGTCCCTATCTTTCATAAGCACTGGCTGGTTGTTTGTTTGTTTTTTTAAGTTGTGTTGAAGCATAGAGTGACAGAGTCATTATGATAGTAACAGTGGCGGAAGGCAATGGATGAATGTATTTATAAGTATAAAAAGGTCAGTGAATGAAAAGAGCTAGGGAAATTAAGGAACACAAACGCCCCTTAAGTTTTGGCCAAAATGTTCAGCACTAACTGCATTTTATTCGAATTTTCTTAAATAGATAAAAAAAATATATAAGGGACTTGCAGAAAATATATTGAACCAAATAATATGAATAATACCTAATAATATCCGTTTTGATTGTATAAGGAACAGGGCTGGATTTGCCTACTCGTGGATGCCCTAAGCCAACACACATCAGTGGGCCTATGGCCTACCAGTTGAAAATTATTGTGAGCTTATATTCATTGTACAGTGTCCCCAATTTTCCGGGCTGAATACTTATTGTAGAGGGACCTTATGTTTTGAATATTTTTATTATGAAATATCCGGTGTACACTTGGGTTATAATCTGGCACGCGGCACGACTGGTTAGTTACAGTGGATCTCCAGATATCTGTGGACCCTAGGCCAATGGGCTACTATGCTTCCGGGCGGGGGTTCAAAATGCTTCGGCCCCTGGACCGGTAAAAGTTTGATCCCAGGGGCTACCTCCCAACCAATACCTGCCCCCCCCCCTTCCTGAGGGGGATGCCGATGGGATCAACGCCTTTTTTGCACCTGCCACACATGAGTCTTGGCTCGTGGGTGGTCACACATTAATAGGGCCTTGTGCCTGACCCGTACATGTGGGGTGCGTGGTAAATACTATGCCTGTATGAAAATCTGGACCTGATAATTATAAAATTGCTTCCCAAAATTTTATGAAACTTTAGGCGCAAAAGACTTTTTCAAAAAAAAAAAAAATAACGATTTTTATGAGATTCTTTATCACCTGGTGGAGAGATTTTAAGAAATGTATGGGATATCCGATAAGACATGGGAAGCGCTGATCCATGAATAAAATGATTGGAAAATCTTTGGAAATTTTCCGAAAATTTTGGGATCTTGGGTTGTAATTCTTGGACTAATCAAGAAGGACCATTATTTTTTTTTTTTTTTCTTTTTTTTTTTTTTTTTTTTTTTTTTTTTTTTTTGGTAAAAAGATATTCAATAAGTTTAATCGATCGCAGCCCACACAAGTGATGCTGCAAATAAGGATCGAACCTGCTATACTAACAATCATAAGGGAGACATAAAGCAGGCTAAATTATTGTTGTTTTTTTTTGTTTTTTGTTTTTTCGGAGTTGGGTTTTATGGCATGTCAACCTATTGGGTAATTTTATGCCGAAGACGTTTTTGTTTTATTTGTTTTTGTTTTATTTATTCTTGATGGGTACTCAATTGTTTTAACTCAAATTTTTAAAAACATTTTTTAAACTCATGTTTTTCTATTTAACCTATAGATGTGACCTTAATAGGTACTATAACTTCAGACCAGAGTACACCCGGGAGTAATGGTGATTGAGCGGGTACTATACATTCCCTACAGCTCCAGAACTGGAACTTCACCATCAGATAGAGTTTAACGTTATACCCAGGACATGAAGACCCTCAGTCATCACTAAACTGTCATTTGATTATAGGACGAACTTTTCAATGTTATAGAATAATTCCGGTGTTAAATAAAAGAAAAGAAAAAATGTCTGTTAATAATTGAGACCAAAATTTAGAATTTAGTTGGTTAGTTGGTTGATTGGTTGATTTTAACGGTATATCAAACCGTCTGGGGTTATGTCATGCCTAACGGTTAGGAAGTAATATATGTTGTGTATCTATATTTACACTTTTGTAGTAATTGGTTTTAACAATGTGTTAGCATCATTGGGGATTATGTTGTTGGTATTGATTAGGTTCATGTCTATATTGTATGGTATAATTTATTTATTTAGTATTTATTATACCATTCTATGGTATAGTATTTAGTATTTATATACCATTCTATCGTATAATTTTATTTATTTAGTATTTATTAGTTACTGTATATAAGGATCGAACCTGTTATGATAACAATTTTTTTTAAGTTGTCGGGTGGCCTAAAGTCAGTATCAGCCAGACAGCGAGGGAGTCTATCCCTTTTTCACTACTAGACCAAGGAGATTGTTTTTGCATCTGAGACAGAATGCCAGACCTACCATCAGTTCCTCACATATCCCTGTGCTACTCATACGCTGAGTTGGCAAGGGCCGGTGTGGAACCAGAAACCTTGAGGTTCCAATCCGAACACTCTATCATAAGGGAGACAAAAAGCATGCTAACGGATTATTTAATAATAGACCTGACTTTACAGTGTTACACAATAATGTCGTTCTTAGATAAAAGAGAGAAAATGATATTTA
>CM042156.1:88322222-88324722 GCA_023376005.1 Doryteuthis pealeii | reverse complement strand
TCTCCGACCGCCCGTCTAGCCCAAGATAGGGCCAAAGTGGAGTATTGCATGTCATGAACTGCTCATCCACCTGGGTTCTATCCTTAAGCATCACGGGTCGCCACCCACGGCCAACAGGTGGGTCCATTGGGGGAGTCTTACCTCTCTGCAGAGGTGCAGTCGGTGCATTCTAACGCCCCAGCCGGAGAGAGAGAGAGTCATGGGAATCCGTGCAGACTTGATAATGATGATGATGATGATGATTCTTATGTAATAATAATAGATGTAGTTTAGTGACATAAGCAAGATAACTTTTTTTTAGTGGGTGGTCTCGACCCTCTGCAGGGGGTGCCGTCACGTCTTCTAAGCCCCACCAACAAGGATGCTCTTTGTCATTATCTGTTTCTTTCATCAACTGATATGACCGCTTTTATTTCTTCCTCCTCACTTTCACTTTTTTTTCGTTTCTTTATATAATTGTCCTCTTTTCTTTCTCCCTCACATTTTTATGCATGTATCATCGGTAATCTTCAACTTTTTCCTCGTAATACTAAAAAAAAAAAAAAAACATAGTGTTCCTACTATAAAAATAAACTGAACCCTCCTTTTATGTCCGTGTTTTGCAATAAATGTTTTAAATAAAAGAAAAATATATGTTTGCAATAAATAAAGAAAATAATATGTTTGCAATAAATGTTTTAAATAAAGAAAAAATATATGTTTGCAATAAATGTTTTTAAATAAAAAAAAAATAATGTTTGCATAAATGTTTTTAAATAAAGAAAAAATATATGTTTGCAAAATGTTTTTAAATAAAGAAAATATATATGTTTGCAATAAATGTTTTTAAATAAAGAAATATATTTCAGTATTGTAAAATAACGGGTGCAAGAAAAATAATACATTTATTGCAAAAAGACGGACATAAAATGAGGGTTCAGTTTATTTCATGGTAGGAATTTACGAGGAAATAGTTAAGGATTACCTGTATCATCTGTCCCTTCGCATCCAATTCTTTTTCCGTTCTTTCTCTAAATTTAATTTTTTTTTAAATTCTTAAATAGAAATAGATCACTAAGTAGAAATATGCCTATTCTAGTAAGGTCAACCCCAAGCGGAGATTTAAGAGATTTGAATTCAGATTTTTCCTTCTCCTAGACTGGTTGCCTAACCAAGGTCAAAGATCCCAGTCTGCCCTACTATTTACCCATAGCTGGGGGGAGAATAGTTGGATTCATACCTTTCTCAAGGGTATTAGCGCTATGTGAACTGTGGTTTCGTCCAGGATTTGAACTCGGGTAGACGAGTCCATTTCCTACGAGTCTAACCAGTACATCACACACCTCCCCTTTTTTTCCTTTTTGTTTTTCCTTTGTTTTCTCTTTCTGATTCTTTTTTTTTCTTTTTTTCTTTAGTCTTCTTTTTCTGCTTCTTTCTTTCTTTCTTTCTTTCTTTCTTTCTTTTCTTTGTCTACCTCTCTCTTTCTAAATTCCTCCCTATGTTACCTTCTTTTTTTCTTTCTTCCTTTCTTTTCGTAGTTTTCTCTTTCTTTCTTATTTTTCTTTTCTTTCTTTTCTTACTCTTTTCTTTCTTTCTTTTCTTCATATACTTCTCTCTGTCTAAACTCCTCCATATCTTACCTTCTTTCTTTCTTTCTTTCTTTCTTTCTTTTCTTCATATACTTTCTCTCTTTCTAAACTCTCCATATCTTAAATAACCTTCTTTCTTTCTTTCTTTCTTTCTTCTTTTTTCTTCTTTTCTTCATATACTTCTCTCTTTCTAAACTCCTCATATCTTCTTCTTACCTTCTTTCTTTCTTTCTTTTCTTTCTTTCTTTTCTTCAATATACTTCTCTCTTTCTAAACTCCTCCCATTATCTTAAACCTTCTTCTCTTTTCTTTCTTTCTTTCTTTTCTTCATATACTTCTCTCTTTCTAAACTCCTACATATCTTACCTTCTTTCTTTCTTTCTTCTTTCTTCTTTCTTTCTTTCCTTTCTTTTCTTCATACACTTCCTCCTCTGTCTAAACTCAACTTTCCATATCTTACCACTTTTTCTTTCTTTTTCTTTCTTTCTTTCTTTCCTTTCTTCTTTCTTTTCATTCATATCTTCTCCCTCTTTCTAAAACTCCCCCATATCTTACCTTCTTTAATTTCTTTCTTCCTTTCTTTCTTTCTTAAGTCTTTTCTTCCGTAATATCACCTTTCTCTCTGTCTAAACTCCTACATATCTTACCCGTCTTTTCTTTCTTCTTTCCTTCTTTCTTTCTTTCTTTCTTTCTTTTCCTTTCTTTCTCTTCTTTCTTTTCTTTTTCTTTCCTACAAAAGAATTCTCTCTCTGGCTCGATTCTCTCTGTCTACTAAAAACTTTCCTCATGTATTCTTACGCTCTACCCACCCAAACTTCTTCTTTTTCTTTTCTTCTTCTTTCTTCCTTTTTCTTCTTCTTTCTTCCTTCCTTCCTTTTTTCTTTCTTTCCCCTTCCCTTCCCTCCTTTTTCTTCTTCTTTTTTCCTTTCTTC
>CM042156.1:88307081-88322122 GCA_023376005.1 Doryteuthis pealeii | reverse complement strand
TGTTTGCAATAATGTTTTAAATAAAGAAAATAATATGTTTGCCAATAAATGTTTTAAATAAAGAAAATATATATGTTTGCAATAAATGTTTTTAAATAAAGAAAAATATATGTTTGCAATAAATGTTTTTAAATTAAAGAAAATATATATGTTTGCAATAAATGTTTTTAAATAAAGAAAATATATTCAGTTATTGTAAAATAAAACGGTGTGCAAGAAAATAAAACATTTATTGCAAAAAGACGGACATAAAAATGAGGGTTCAGTTTATTATGGTAGGAATTTACGAGGAAATAGTAAGGATTACCTGTATCATCTGTCCCTTCGCATCCAATTCTCTTTCCATCCTTTCTCTAATTTTTTTTTTTTAATTCTTAAATAGAATTAGATCACTAAGTAGAACTGTGCCTATTCTAGTAAGGACAATCCCAAGCGGAGATTTAAGAGGTTTGAATTCAGATTTTTCCTTCTCCTAGACTGGTTGCCTAACCAAGGTCAAAGATCCCAGTCTGCCCTACTATTTACCCATAGCTGGAGGGAGAATAGTTGGATTCATACCTTTCTCAAGGGTATTAGCGCTGTGTGAACAGTGGCTTCGTCCAGGATTTGAACTCGGGTAGACGAGTCCATTTCCTACGAGTCTAACCAGTACATCACGCACCTCCCTTTTTTTCCTTTTTTTTCCTTTGTTTTCTCTTTCTGATTCTTTTTTTGTCTTTTTTCTTTAGTTTTCTTTTTCTGCTTCTTTCTTTCTTTCTTTTCTTTGTCTACCTCTCTCTTTCTAAATTCCTCCCTATCTTACATTTCTTTTTTTCTTCTTCCTTTCTTTTCGTAGTTTTTCTCTTTTCTATTTTTCTTTTCTTTCTTCTTACTCTTTTCTTTCTTTCTTTTTTCTTTCTCATATACTTTCTCTCTGTCTAAACTCCTCCATATCTTACCTTCTTTCTTTCTTTTCTTTCTTTCTTTCTTTCTTTCTATTATACTTCTCTCTTTCTAAACTCCTCCATATCTACCTTCTTTCTTTCTTTCTTTCTTTCTTTCTTTCTTTTCTTCATATACTTCTCTCTTTCTAAACTCCTCCATATCTTACCTTCTTCTCTTCTTTCTTTCTTTCTTTCTTTTCTTCAAATACTTCCTCTCTTTCTAAACTCCTCCATATCTTACCTTTCTTTCTTTCTTCTTTCTTCTTTCTTTTCTCATTATACTTCTCTCTTTCTAAACTCCTCCATATCTTACCTTCTTTCTTTCTTTCTTTCTTTTTCTTTTCTTCATATACTTCTCTCTTCTAAACTCCTCCATAATCTTACCTTTCTTTCTTTCTTCTTTCTTTCTTTCTTTTCTTCATAACTTCTTCTCTGTCTAAACTCCTCCATATCTTTACCTTCTTTCTTTCTTTTCTTCTTCTTTTTCTATTCTTTTTTTCATATACTTCTCTCTGTCTAAACTCCTCCCTATCTTACCTCTTTCTTTCTTTCTTTCTCCCTTTTCTTCTTTCTTTCTTTCTTTGCCTTCTTTTTCTCTTGTGCTTATTCCTACACAATTCGGTCAAGCAATCACAATAAGAAAAATAAGTTTCCTACCAACAAGGAGATATCAATGTTCTTTCCTGCATCTCCCAAGTGTAGCTACAATCATACAAGAGAGAGAGAGGGGAGAGAATGAGGGAGAGAGAGGGAGATAGAAAGTTACATTCAACACAGAGAGGGGGAGAGAGAGAGATAGCAAGTGTAGCTACAGTCAATCAAGAGAGATATAGATTAAGAGAGAGAGTGGGAGATATAGTGAAGGGCAGGGAGATAGGGAGAGAATGGGCAGGAGAGAGAGGGGGAGAAATAGAGAAAGAAGAGAGGGAGAGGTAGAAAATATACAGAATGAGAGGGAGAGGGAGAGGGAAATAGAGGGACAGAGACAATGGGAGATAGAGAGAGGGAGAGAAAGAGAGAGTAAGTGTAGCTACAATCATTCAAGAGAGAAAGGAAGAGAGAGAATGGGAGGTAGACAGAGAAGAGAGAGATAGAAAGAAAAGTAAAGAGAGAGAAAGAGAGAGAGAGAGAGAAAGAGAGAGAGAGATGGTAGACTAGACATAGAGAGAGAAAGAGAAAGAGAGAGAAAAAGGAGAGAGGGAGGGAAAGATGAGAAAAGAATGAGGAGTAGACATAGAAGAGAGAAAAAAAAAACAAAAGAGAAAGAGAAAGAGGAGAGAGAGGAGAAGAGAAAGAGAGAAAGAGAAAGAGAGAATGGGAAGGCAAGACAGAGAAAGAGAGAAAGAGGAAGACGAGAAAGAAAGAGAAAGAGAAAGAAAGAGAGAGAGAAAGAGAAAGAGAAAGAAGAAAGAAAAGAGAAAGAGAGTGGGAGGTAGACAGAGATAGAGAGAGAAAGATAGAAAGAGAGAAAAGAGGAGAAAGAGAAGAGAGAAAGAATGAGAGAGAGAATGGGAGAGAAAGAGAGAGAGAGAGAAGGAGAGAGAAAAAGAGAGAAAGAAAAGAGAGGAAGAAAGAAGAGAGAATGGGAGGGACAGAAGAGAGAGAGAAAGAATAAAGATAGAAAGAGAGAGAAGAGAGAGAGAATAGAGAGAATGGGAAGACAGAGAGAGAGAGAAAGAGAAAGAGAATGGAGGTAGACAGAGAGAGAGAGGGAGAGAAAGAGAGAGAAAGAGAGAGAATGGAAGGTAGACAGAGAGAGAGAGAGAGAGAAAGAAAGAGAAAGAGAGAGAGAAAGAAAGAGAGGAGTAACAGAAGGACAAGAAGAAAGATAACCGGAAAAAAAAGGTGGGTGAAAGAGAAGAAGACGATGACGAGTCCGGGCGAAAAAAGTTGAGGGGGGGTCGCCAACTAATACAGGGGCGGCCAACGACCAACAACGTCCACGTGAGTCGTATTACCATATTTCCTTCCTTCCTTCCACTGTTCTAATAAACAACGGAACTCCGACATACTTCTAAACATTCCCTGATTAAATAAAGTCAGTTGCGTAGAAGTAAACAAAGAAACAAGTGAGTACAAGTGACCTACATGTTTGTAATGAGCTCTAAAATTACGGAAGGTAACAGTCGATTGGTATACACTAGTGGACCCTGATGGACTAGTGTCCTCATCCTGCTTATTGTAGTCACAACGTTCCGGCCGTTGTACTCATCGGCCCTTTTCAGGTGTATATCGTATTTGGTAAATTTCTACCTGAAGCCTTTATTCATAAATTAGAAGTGGCTACCCAGCATCGACTGGGTGGATGGTGTGGTAAAAAAAAAATGGTGGCTTAATGTAAGACTGGTGAGTGTAAATCAAAACTTTTAAAATCAATCGAGTGCGGATAGAAAGAGACCATTTGTATTATATATATATATATATATATATATATATATATATATATATATATATATATATATATATATATATGAAAGGTAAAATGGATATGTATCCGACAATATGTGTAGAAAGTTTGTAGAAAAACAAGATGTTAATAGTTTTGCAGACAGAAATCTGTTTCGACCATATGAAGAGGTCTTTATCAAAGCAAAATTATAAACGGAAAGACGAAATAAATATATCATTAATCACGAGGCACAGAACGCTCTCGATCAGTACCGGAATTCTCAAAAGCTTTTTAAAAATGCGTATTCTATG
This sequence comes from Doryteuthis pealeii, assembly GCA_023376005.1. Classification (NCBI taxonomy): domain Eukaryota; kingdom Metazoa; phylum Mollusca; class Cephalopoda; order Myopsida; family Loliginidae; genus Doryteuthis; species Doryteuthis pealeii. The sequence continues at coordinate 88,318,499 of CM042156.1, read as the reverse complement.
TTAAAAATAAAATGAATTTTATTTTTTAAAATTATAAGCATTTTTATCATTCAAAAAAGCTCAAAAGAGTTTGCAGTAAAAGTGTATATAAATATCAAAAAGTTCAGGAAAATGTTCCGGCTACAAAAGAAAGTTTAAAAAATATAATAAGTCCAACAGTACAATAGATGAAGATGGAAAATTTCAGGAATCTGTAATGATGACAAATTCGTAGTGTCGGGATTCTTATTATATTCGAAATTTTAGCCTCCGGTGATATAATATAACTATTAACATCTTATTTTTTCTACAAACTTTATATATATATATATATATATATATATATATATATATATATATTAGGTACCACCAAAATAGGTCACGTGATCAGTTTAGGACATATTGAAGGAAGAAACGTAAATATTTTTTAACTTTTTTTTAAAATCTCGCAAAAAAGAAATAGCCAACATAAAGAGTTGTTACAAAGAAAAACAGTTAATTCAAAGATCAAATTATCCGATTGGGAAAAATTACTCACCTTTTTATCTTGAAAAATAAGTAAACAAATAAATAAGTAAATAAATAAAATAAGTAAGAAGCAAGCTGGTGTGTTAATTTGTCTACATTTGAGATTTACAAATGCCGGACGTTTTTTAAATTTTATTTCAATGTAATTTCTGTGTATATTTGGATTTTTAGATATTTTCGAATATAAATCAAATTTTCATTATTTTTGCTCAAAAAGCAAAAACCGGTAATATTTAATATATATATATATATATATATACTTCGGCAGCATTTTTTTTTTTAGACATGTTCTGTTAAACGCCACAGACAATTCAAGTCTGAGGAGTTTTTTTATGGTCCTTTCAATTTTTCTAGCGATCTTTTTCGTGTTTGGGTGGAGAAGTTGTAATAGTCCACCAAATCCTTGTTTTTTCGAGCGCTTTCGGCTGGTTTATCAGCCATCATCAGGTGGGGAAACGATGTTAAAAACGATGTTTTTTTAAGAAAAAAACAAGGATTTGGTGGACTATTACAACTTCTCCACCCAAACACGAAAAAGATCGCTAGGAAAATTGAAAGGACCATAAAAAAAACTCCTCAGACTTTAATTGTCTGTGGCGTTTAACAGAACATATATATATATATATATATATATATATATATATATATATATATATATATATATATATATTGTTAAATAATGCAGCCATTTTCTGTCTGCAAGTTTTGTCCTTTGTTTTTTCGTATTGCCGGATTATTTTTGTAATATCTGACGAAAATTGGCTGATGTATTTGCCATATGTCATAGACCAAGTACTTTCTGCCCTATCGTGGGCCATCTTCAAGGTATTTTGAAACCGTACAACAATGGGCTATTTCATTTTCCATTTATATAGGTTGTGTTTATTATTTAAAAAATGCTGCCTAAACACACACACACACACACACACATATATAATATATATATATATATATATATATATATATATTGTTGTTAATTGTTTTATTTTTGTAGTTTCATCCGGACATACATACACACATACATACATACACACCAACTGCCCTTTGTATATGTATAGATTAATATTATATATGTTTATTGTGTAATTTTTTCTTAGGAGTTTTTAGTTTGTTTTTGTTTTTGCTTTTTATTATTTTTTTCTTATTTAATATGTACATATACTTACTTTGTCGTTAATTGTTTTATTTTTGCAATTTAATCCGGACATACATACAATACATACATACTCACCAACTGTATATTATATATACAGATAGATACCATCAGTAGTAAGCAGCAGCAACATTGAGTCCAATGTAGGATTCATGCCTTCTCCGAGATTTATAAGACATCGGGTGTAATGAGCCTTAATCTATTACGCTGACCCATGATGTGTTTGATTGATGTCCTTCTCCTAGACTGGCTGTCTTAACGTTGCTAGAGACCCAAAGTTAAATATATATTTATATATGAAAACTTCTTAAAAACTCGACTATTGCAAGAAGATAAACACCATTAATAGCACTCACCTTTGTTCACTTTTCACCACATCTTGCGGGTGACAGGTATCTGCCTTCAGCTCGGCTGGTACAAATTTGGGATGGTATTATATATATATATATATATATATATATATATATATATATATATAAGATTTTTGGATGTTTAGTTTTTTTTAAAGCATTGTTGAATAAAGTATATATTATCATTTATATTTTTTGCTTGAAGGCAATTACAATGCGTATATCGCATAAAATTCGATAATTATAGAAGATAATAATGACAAGCGAATTTCGGTAAAGAATTATTCGGTGTGTAGAACATCGTACAAAATGTTTCAACTTTATTAAGTCTCATCAGCGATGTATACTAACGATTTCCCTCCGACAGAAATCGAAACAGGGACTTCAGTATCATTGACAGGTTAATTTCGCAAGGATTGTCCCGTGCTGTATCGTTACCGAGACAGTATGGTTTCTGACTATCCTGCTAAAGTCCCGGTTTCGATTTCTGTCGGAGGGAAATCGTTAGTATACATCGCTGATGAGACTTAATAAAGTTGAAACAGTTCTGTACGATGTTCTACACACCGAATAATTCTTTACCGAAATTCACTTGTCATTATTATCTTCTATAATTATCGAATTTTATGCGATATACGCATTGTAATTGCCTTCGAGCAAAAATATAAATAATAATAATAATATAATAATAATAATAATATATATATATATATATATATATATATATATTATATATATATATATATATATATATATATATAAGTAATACCACTGAAAGGGAACCATTATAAACAAGTAATGTCATTAAAGATAAAAACAAGTAATGTATTAAAGATAAAATAAATAAAGATAAACCCATTAAAAGAAATAAAGTAAAGCCATTAAAAGGGGGATAAAGCCATTAAAAAGGGAACAAGTAAAATCATAAAAAAATAAAGCCATTAAAATGAAAACAAAGTAAAGCTATTAAGAAATAAAGTATAGCTATTTAAAATGGAACCCATTAAAAGCCATGAAAAATGGAACAAGTAAAACCGTTTAAAAAAGGCCATTAAAAATGAAAACAAAGTAAAGCCGTTAAGAAAGAAATAAAGTATAGCTATTTAAAATGGAACCCATTAAAAAGCCATTAAAAATAAAAATTAGTCATCAAAATGTAACTATTAAAAAAAAAGAAAAGACAATAAATCCACTTTATCGGGAAATTAAGAATTTTCTTCTTTTAAGTCGTTTTACTTTCTCAAAAACTGGCATACAATAATAATTCATACTACATCGTTCATTTTAAAAAAAGTTAGAATATGCGGTGAAGCACGCCTAATTCCGAGCGTCGGGTGTAATGATAAATTCATACGGGCACTATTTAGCAAGGCGGAATCTCATTGGTTGTCGAAATCAACCAAACAACAACAAAAAAATGGCGAGGCATCTTCACCAATAGATCAGATTCAAAAAAAGGAACCTCAAATTCTGCTCCACAACAACAAGTGTCAGGTTAGGGTCGACAAATGTTCTATCGGATATCTATTACGGTTTTTTTTACTTCTCCTAGACTGGTTACCAAACCAAGGTTAAATAGCCCAGTCTGTCCTACTATTTACCCATAGCTGGAGGGAGAGTAGTTGATTCATACCTTTCCCAAGGGTATTAGCAGTATGTGAACTGTAGCTTCGTTAAGGATTTGAACTCGGATCGACGAGTCCATTTCCTACGACTCTAACTAGTACACCACAGCTTCCAACTCCTTTATAAAACACACAGAAAAACCCTTAACAATCCTCGACGTAAAAGAGTTGTTCTACACACACACACACACACACACACACACACACACACACACACACATATACATATATATATATATATATATATATATAATGTAGATGATATGGATGCTATGTTTATAAGTAAACAGTGCTCAATAACATTGATACATCATTTATGTTTGAGTTAAGGTAGCGTGGACATGGAGTCAACAGCGCCTGGTTACTGACAGTTACTCGTCTATGCAATCTTCAGACCAAATCCTTTGGTTTGAATATCGCATAGGAGAGATCAGGATAAAACCTAAAGTAAATAAATGTTTTTCTGACATACCTATATATATATATATATATATATATATATATATATATATGAAGTGATTAAACAATATGTTTGAGATGGCGATAGCCGAAAATTTTGGGGGGAGATTATGTGCATAATTAAAGTCATACCTAATTTGAGAATTAATTAGTTATAATTAAATGAATTAGGCGTGCATATCGGTTTAAATGTAAGGCGTAAACAAATCGAGAAAAAGTAATCTCTGTATGTACATTTCAGCCTATTATTCGAATCACGCACAAAGCACTGCCCTGTCTATAACTCTGCTGATGAGGCCTAATAGGCTAAAATGTTCATACAGAGATGCCTTTTTCTCGATTTGTTTACGCCTTACATTTAAACCGATATGCACGCCTAATTCATTTAATTATAACTAATTAATTCTCAAATTAGGTATGACTTTAATTATGCACAGAATCTCCCCCAAATATATATATATATATATATATATATATATATATATATATATATATGTGGGGGGGTTGAAAACATTGGAAGTGAACCCGACATTATGTTAAAAAAAATAAATAAAGGAGAGAAAATGTTGAATTAAATATTAAATATCTTTATCCATTCAACATTTTCTCTCCTTTATTTATTCATTTTTCAACACACACACACACACACACACACACACAAAGTTTCATTAACGAATGATGTTTAATTAGCCGACGCTGCAATGTTTCGGTTTGCTTAACAAGCCTTCTCCAGGGCTTTCGTTGGTTTAAGGAAAAATAGATTATTGATGAAAACAAAAGTCTGTGAACCTCTGCTTTTGGTGTGTGGCTGCTTTTGTTGATATTCAAATATGAGGAAAGAAAAGACATACATTGGTCTTAAAAATGTCGTTCATTGCACAAGTAAATACGGTAACTAAGATTTATCCAAAGCGATGCCGAATTGACTCATAATCAGAAAAAGGGTTATGATGATATGGCAATAAGATGAAATCAATGAACCGAAAAAATGATTGGACATCGGGGGGGGGAGGATGGATGAAGATGGTCAATAAACGTCGCTCGAAGCATCGTCTTGGTTTTTGTCTTTTTTTGTTGTTTTTGTTTGTTTTTGGGGTTTTTTTTTTGTTTTTTGGGGATTTTTTTGTTTTTGAAGGGGGTTTGGGTGGTTCGGGGGTATTTATTTATTTTTTTTTTTATTTTTTTTTTTTTTTGGGGGGGGGTATTTTTTGTTGTTGTGGGGAGTATTTTTTGTTTTGTTTTTGTTTTTTTGTTTGTTTTTTGTTGTTATTTTTTGGGGGGAGGGTACGTTAATATACCCACCACCACCACCACCACCACCACTTCAGAGTCACGCGGAAATGGGGTTAAAAAACTGGAAACCCGGATGTCTATTGACTTTCGGTTTGAATAGGAAATCGGGTTGCGTCTCGTAACCAAACATTTCGCAATCGATCCGTAGCAATTTGGAGAGTTCTTCAAGATGTTTTGGCGGCAAAGTGTTAAATGCTTCCAACATGGCTTCTCTTCGATTTTCTTTTGTGCTTGGATCCCGCCAAGATTTTACAAGAGCGATGTTCAGAATTTGGTGAAATGTTTCGCGACTCAGCGACTCGGAATGGTTTTCCTTAAGTGGAAAATCAATGTAGCGACTTAAGAGACCGCGGATCTGGAGACGTCGCCATATTCGTTGAAGAATCTGGAAATAGAATGGACAACCGGAAAACTCTTCAAGACAACAATATGGCGTTTATTCAATTAACTTTTCTAAAAATAAACACCTGTTATAAAACAATCTATGGAAATAAATCCGACGGTATGTAGAAAATAAGAAAAAAATAGTACTAATACAAAATAGCGCGCAAGATATAATATCATTAGATTACGTATAAAAATCATTACATTTCACGGAAATACCCGAAACCTTTGGGACACTAGAGTTAGGTTTTTTTTTTTTGTTTTTTGTTTTGTTTTGTTTTACGGCATATCAACCTCAGTGGGTTATTTAATGCCGATAAAGTTTTGAAATAAATCAATTCTTAATGGATAATACAATTTTTTTTTTAATACATTTTTCTATTTGAACCATATATGGGACCCTAACAGGTACTACCTTCCGGGTCAGAGTGGACCAGGGAGCAATGGTGATGAAGGGTGCTTTACATTCCCCAAATCTCCAAAACTGGAACCTCACCATCAGATAGAGTTTAACGTCATTCCCAGGACGTGTAACCCGCAGCCACCGCCTTCTAGCACCCATATGATAAAGAGGGGTTGGGGATTGCCATAAGGGCAATAGGGTTGGGGCAATCATATAGGTGCTAGGGCTTGACATGACCAGCCGATTGATCGGAGGGTGCCTCTCCGACCGCCCGTCTAGCCCAAGATAGGGCCAAAGTGGAGTATTGCAGGTCATGGACTGCTCATCCACCTGGGTTCTATCCTTAAGCATCACGGGTCGCCACCCACGGCCAACAGGTGGCCCCATTGGAGGAGTCTTACCCCTCTGCAGAGGTGCAGTCGGTGCATTCTAACGCCCCAGTCGACAGGGCGGACTAGAGTTAGGGTAAGGGTTAGTGTTAGTATTAGGGTTAGACTACTTCGGGGGTTTCCAATATCTAATGCTATTTATGCATAAAATGCGTTTCTGATGATATTATTTCTTGTGCGCTATTGTACATTAGTACTGAAAAACAAAGTATTCCAAAAAGGAAAATAAAATGGTTTAGATGTTGAAGCCCACGTTAAAACGTTTTGGTTTTTTAAGACCTTCATCAGGATATTAGGATGAATTATGTGTTGTCTAAATAGTGATGGAAATATTTTGAAAATGAAACATGAGAAGGTATTAAAGAAAAATATCATTTTTCTGTTGGCAGCTGTTAAATTTTAAATTTTTTACTCTACATTACAAAATGAATAGGCCAACTGTTAGATTTAAGTCTCTTACACTACATTAAAAAAGGAATAGGCTAACTGTTAAATCAAAATCTTTTACACTACATAACAAAATGAATAGGCTAACTGTTAGATTTAAATCTTTTAAACTACTTTACAAAAGGAATAGGCTAACCGTTGAATTTAAATATTTTACACTACATAACAAAATGAACAGGCTAACTGTTAGATTTAAATCTTTTACACTACATAACAAAATGAATAGGCTAACTGTTAGATTTAAATCTTTTAAACTACTTTACAAAAGGAATAGGCTAACCGTTGAATTTAAATATTTTACACTACATAACAAAATGAATAGGCTAACTGTTAGATTTAAATCTTTTACACTACATAACAAAATGAATAGGCTAACTGTTAGATTTAAATCTTTTAAACTACATTACAAAAGGAATAGGCTAACTGTTAAATTTAAATCTTTTACACTATATTACAAAATGAATAGGCTAATCTATTCATTATGTAACAGATGACTCATACTTTCACACCCTACCCGTGTCGATCGAGTTGAACAAATACATACATCCCCAAACCCATACATTCGAATAATCGCTTTAACCCCTTTCCAACCGAGTTACCTGCGTGTTGATCAGGCGTACAACCCTGCAACCAGATGTGCGGGCTGAAATTAATAGCCTGCATTCACTGCATGTGAGGACATTAAAAAGCAACATGATGTTTGAATGAAGACGATAATAGTTTCGTTGAAGACGGTGGCGTCTGCCACAGATGCCTCGACCTCTGCCACGAAATGAAAGTTTCATACAAGACTGTATTACAGGGTGACCAAAAAAATAGAACCCAAATAAATGTTATTTAATCCTATCAACGTCTATAAAATTTCAAGAAACTTGTTGGACTTAAACTCCAGTTTTTCTACAACCATTCCTCAAAGTTTCAGTTATCTTGGTTGCGCAATATATATATATCTTATTATAATGGAGATTGTGTGTTTTTCTGTCTGTAACCGAAACTATATTACTACTCAAGTCACAATTCCCTTAATTATTTACGTCAAATTCTCCATGATTTCATTCTTTTAAACCTTCAGTTATTAATAAAAATTGCTTTACATTATTAATACTGTTGATCATATCTACGTACTAATAACATGCAATTGTATTTATATATACAACAAAATAGCGGTTTACAGTTTGAACGAGAAGGCAAATTTGCATATTGATATTTAAAATTTTATTTTAATAAATATGTGCTTGGTATTATTGATTTCTAATTGTTTGGTTTTATCTTAAGAAATATAAACAAAAATCTCGTGGATAAATCTTAAAAGAAATTTATTTACAAGAAGAAATAACTGTAATATTATCCTTTACTTCCTATTTTAACTAAATAGTTAAATTAGGAAAATTTACCAATGAAACAGTGGAGTAATGGAAAATGATGGAATAGTTAGTTTCAAAGTTGTTCTATTTTTCGATTATACCCCCTCTGTTGCAGATCTTTTTATCTGCATTCTTAGTCAGTTTCATTAGCCTTTCTAATTTAATATGATATTTTATTATATTAAAACTTAAATACTTGCACCCGGAGGGTCCATATATTTGCTAGTATATATAAAGTAAATAAAGTCGTCGGGGTAGTACAAAGTCGGTATCAGCCAGACAGCGAAAGAGTCTATCCCCTTTTCACTAGTGCTAGACCAAGGAGACTGTTTTGGGGGTCTGAGGTGTAGCGCCACGCCTATTATCAGCTCCTCACTTTACCGCACTGATCTATTGATGTGCTACTGATACGTTGAATTGGCGAGGGTCGGTTTTAAACCATATATATATATATATATATATATATATATATATTATATATATATATATACCGTCTCAGCCAACTCGATGCATAAGTACAACAGATTGGTTAATCTGATCTATGCGGTAAAGTGGGGAGCTGGCAGTAGATGTGGTGCTCCACCTCAGAAAAAGATCTCTCTGGTCTAGTGAAAGGGGGATACTCCCTCGCTATCCGTCTTAAACCGAAAATAGGCCACTCCACAGAGAGTGATATATCGGTAAGTTCCGATAATTAAATAATAATTGGCCGGTTTAGCTCAGTCGGTAGAGCGTCGGCTTTGGAATCTCAAAGTCTCGGGTTCGGTCACGGCTCTCGGCAACTCAGCGTATGAGTAGCACAGGGTCTGTGTGGTAAATTAAGGAGCTGATGGTGGGTGTGGCGCTCCCCCTCAGGCGCTAAAAAAACAATCTCCTTGGTCTAGCGCAAGTGAAAAGGTGATAGATTCCCTCGCTGCTTGGCTGATACCGACTTTAGGCCACCCCGACGACTTCACTTTTTTCTTTCTTTTTTTTTTTTTTTTACTTACTTACCTGATGAAATGTCAAGCATCCTTTTCGGCCATTTCGATTGTTGAAAGCGATACTGACAGCATCTCTCACTTCGTCGAGTTGAGATAATTCCTTCAGGTTTTCCGGCAGATAGAGTTGCCATTCCGTCTGCGGCAGCACCAGACTCAGGTCTTCTTTGAGACTCTCCAACTGACCAATCACGTTGTAGGTCTGGACGCAAGGGTCGCATTGGAGATACATCGGCATGAAATGTGGGTTTGGTTTTGCGTCCCCATTTATCGAAGCCATCACGTACTGGACAAACTCAGAAAAGCTGACATCGTGCCCGCACTCGATACTTTTCGCCGACGCTCCTTTCCGGTACTTTCGGACTATGTAACGTCCGTAATTCTGGTGAAAGGCCGTCTGGGGAGTGAAGAATTTGTCCACGTAACCAGAAAAGAGTCTGGCGTAGGGATCTCGCACGAACAGAAGTTTGGTGTAGTTTTTCTTCATGAAATCCTTGAGCGGTTCCGGAACTTTTGAGAGGGTTTCTATATACCGGAAATGGGCGTCGCTCGGGGATATATCAAATGGGGAGCTATATTTCCCCTGGCTGGCCGAAAGGGTTAACATGATACGTTTTAAAAAGGTACAGCCAACTTTTGCAATGGCGCAGTAGAGGAGCGAATGTTTTCGGACCACTAACATGTTCCCAGAGATCTTCGACGCGTCCCGGTGACGGAATTCTGACTTTTGGCACTCTGCAAGAATTCGTTCTTTTCTTTGACTCTGTATTTCAGAAAGCTGAAATGGAAACGGAATTATATGTTTGTAACTTATCGACAAGAGCAGGTGTTACGAGCAGGTTAAGACAATTATAATCTACTAGCAACAAAAAACACCCTCCGGGCGGTGTAAAAATTAATTTTTGAAAGATATTGCCTTAGTTAGTTAGGGGTGGCAGTTAAGAATTCAATGTCAGAGGGTTTGTGTCATAAGTGAGCAAAATCATCAAATTTATTTTAGAATATAACTTTTTTTAAATAATGAAAGAATTTCATCAATGGCTGATAAACAAGAAAATATTGGTGTGTTTGAAGTTTATATATTGTAAGCCAGAGAAAATATATAATATGATGGAAGAGTAATATATATATATATATATATATATATATATATATATATATATATATATATATATATATATATACACACATTTATACATAGGCACACATATAGACACACAAACATTTATATGTATATAAAACTAAGAATATGTACTCATACAAGGTGGTGGCAGAACTCAATAATATTGCACAATACAAAAATCATCTCTATTTGTTTTGTATATACAAAATTAACAATCAATTACATGCACATGCAAAAAAAAAATAAAACAATTTGAAATAGAAACCTAGTCATGTCCCCTCAAATAAAATATTGCATGCATTTATTAATTATTAATTAAATAGTTAATTGATGTGTGTGTGTGTGTGTGTGTGTGTGTGTGTGTGTGTGAAAAGATGGAAGTGAATCCGACGGTATGTAGTATAGTAAGAAATTTGAAAAAAAACACAGGTTTAAATAAAATGAGTGGTGACCTTATTAGCCGACGCTCCAATGCCCTGAAGAAGATCTACTTAACAGATCGAAACACTGCAGCGTCGGCTAATAAACTTACCACTCATTTTTATTTAAACCTGTGTTTTTTCAAAATTTCTTACTATACTACACGCATATATATATATATATATATATATATAATATATATATATATATATATATATTATCCAAAAGTCCAGAGAAGAAATCTTCCTTACGACACAAGAGTTTTTATTTTTAAAAAACAAGTCGCAGTTTGAGAGCTCAATGTGTGCTCTTAATGTTAGAGTCACAGAGCAAATATATAAGTAAAGAAATAACAAAAGACTTAGAGATTTAGCGTTACAGTCTATTTCAGGGAGCTTAGACAAAGTGTCTAACTCTCCTGACTCATCAGATGCGAATGATGAATTCTTTATTACTTTAAAGGCATTTGAAATTATTACTTTAAAGGCATTTGAAATATATATATATATATTATATATATA
>CM042156.1:88272081-88302081 GCA_023376005.1 Doryteuthis pealeii | reverse complement strand
ATTATTGATTTCTAATTGTTTGGTTTTATCTTAATAAATACGAGGAAAAATCTTGAGGATAAATCTTAAAAGAAATCCATTAACAAGAAGAAATAACTGAAATTTTATTCTTTACAAATTTTAACTAAATATGTGAATTAGGAAAATTTAGCAATGAAAGACGGGAGTGATGAAAGAGTAAGTCTCAGTTGCTCTTTTTTGTTTTTATTATACCCACCCCTGTTTCTTTTTATCTGCATTCTTATTTAGTTTCATTAGTCTTTTTAATTTAATATAATATTTTATTACATTAAAACTTAAATACTTGCACTCTGTTTCAAATCTTTTTATCTGCCTTCTTATTTAGTTTCATTTGTCTTTTTAATTTAATATATATTTTTATTACATTAAAACTTGAATACTTGCACTCTGTTTCAAATCTTTTTATTTGTGTTCTTATTTAGTTTCATTAGCCTTTTTAATTTAATATAATATTTTATTTCATTAAAACTTAAATACTTGTGCTCTGTTTCAAATAATTTTATCTGCATTCTTATTTAGTTTCATTAGTCTTTTTAATTTAATATAATATTTTATTACATTAAAACTTAAATACTTGCACTCTGTTTCAAATCTTTTTATCTTCATTCTTATTTAGTTTCATTAGCCTTTCTAATTTAATATAATATTTTATTACATTAAAACTTAAATACTTGCACTCTGTTTCAAATTTTTTTTATCTGTGTTCTTATTTAGTTTCATTAGCCTTTCTTAATTTAATATAATATTTTATTACATTAAAACTTAAATACTTGCACTCCGTTTCAAATCTTTTTATCTGCCTTCTTATTTAGTTTCATTAGTCTTTTAATTTAATATAATATTTTATTACATTAAAACTTAAATACTTGCTTCCGGATGAGGGTGCAATATATTTGCTAGTGCTATTAATGTTCCTCTAAAGTGTTTTACGTGTATTTTTTAATCTCATCTTCCCCATTCTTAGAAAGACATATATTCGCCAGGCCTCACTGCTACTATTTATTCACTGTTGTGCCTCAATAGTAAAACAGAAAAAAAAAGACCTGAGTGCTTGAGCGACTTCATAGTAGCCACCCTTTCATAATTGTCTTGTTCTTAATCAATCCAGGGCGTTGTCGCTGCAATTGGGATTGGGTTACCTATTCCTTATCTTAGTGATAATTAACAACTATCGACAATTAACTCTTTCATGTTGTTTACTCAGCTTTGTTTTGTCCGGTCGAAGATTGCTTACACTACCTGCTGTTATAAAGAGAAGCGCGGTTGTGTACTGGTTATAGTCGTAGGAAATGGACTCGGCGACACGAGTTCAAATCCAGGACGAAGCCACAGTTTACATAGCGATAATACCCCTGGGAAAGATATGAATCCAACTATTCTCCCTCCAGCTATGTGTAAATAGTAGGGCAGACTGGGCTCTTTAACTTTGGTTAGGGAACCAGTCTAGGAGAAGGAAAACTCTGAATTCAAACGTGGTCACTTCTAGAGTAGGCTCAAGTCCTACTAAGTGATCTATTTCAATTTAATTTTTTTGTTTTTGTTTTTGTTTTGTCCGATCGAAAATTGCTTACACTACCTGCTGTTTATAAATCAGTCATCCACCTAAGCACCTGAGAATGTTAATTTTTACTTAACTTTGGGGATCTGGGTGGTTGGATTTTACGGCATGCAAACTCTTGTTGGGTTATTTTATGCCGTAGACATTTTGTTTTATTCATTCTTGATGGGTACTTAAAATTCTTTTTTATAACTCAGTTTTTTTTTTTCAGATACCCTTTTTAATACTCCTTTCTTTTATCTATTTAACCCATAGATGGGACCCTAACAGGTACTACCACACCGTGTCAGGGTGAACCTGGGAGTAATAGTGATAAAGGGGTACTACGCACTCCCTAGAGTTACAGAATTGGAACTACACCACCAGATCCAGTTTAACGTCATACGCAGGACATTAACCGCCCTGTGGCGTTAGAACGCACCGACTACACCTCTGCAGAGGGGTAAGACTCCCCCAATGACAGAAAAGAGAGCCATAAGGAAGGAGAGACAACAGCATCTCCAGCAAGCATCACTGTTTGTTTGCAGTTACTGCGCCAGAGATTGCCATTCAAAAATTGGTCTGTTCAGCCACTCGCGCAGTTGAAAACAAAAATTGGACACTACGCCATCGTTTTTAATAGACGAATGGATGCCAACCATTTATTTTAACAAGTTTATGAAATTTTGAGCTGCTTTTTACTTGCAAAGATGTGTGCAGGTGTTCAATAACACATTGTGCAGTTCTTATAACACAATTCCTAATTGGCGACAACTTCAGATTCTATGGTTCGATTGGCTCTCAGCCAAACACAGAGGAAGAAGAAAATTATTGACAGATAATAGAGTGATCATCTTCACATAAATACATATGACGCCAGGCAGCGTCAGCAGAAGAGGAAAAGAGAAATAGTGGACTTCTAGATTTTATCATTTATTTATACTAGCAAATATGTGCAATTTCCGTGTGCAAGTAATTTTTTTAATAAAATAATTATAAATAAAAAATAATAATTTATAATTAAATAATGATAATTATAATAATTGATAATTATTTTAAATGAATTTAAATAATTATTTTAAATAATTAATAATTATATTAATTAATAATTATTTTTTTAAAAAGTCGTCGGGGCGGCCTAAAGTCGGTATCAGCCAGTCAGCGAAGGAGTCTATCCCCTTTTCAATAGCGCTAGACCAAGGAGATTGTTTTTGGCGTATGAGGTGGAGCGCCACACCTAAAATTAATAATTATAATAAATAATAATTAGATGGTAATTTAATTTAAATAAATGATAATTTTTAAATAAAATAAATTATAATCTTTTTATGATATGTCATAATTCTTTTAATATGTCATTTCTCTATCTTTAAAATTTTTTAAATTTAAAAACAAAAACAAAATATTTTTTTTATTTTTAAATGTTGATTTTAAACTTGTGGGGATTATCTTCCCTTTGCCTGGAAGAGTTATCTCTCCACTGGGTTTACGTGTCGGCCACCAGGGGCTTTGGTATATAATCGCCTAATTTAAACTTCTCTTCCTCTTTTCTGCCTCTCCTCGTAGGTACCCACATGGGTTAGACCAATGCCCTCTAAGATACAACTTAGAGGGCATTGGTTAGACACGGTCTATTCCCTTCTCGTTGGGGCTTCGGCCCTCAACGCCGGCTACTAGTCACTGTAAGTGATTTATACAACATGGACTATTCTTAGTCTCATGTTTGTACCTTTATATTATGTGTACTTTTATATTATCTTGTCAGTGACTTTTATGTATGTATGTTTATGTACACTATTCTATCTTCTATTGTTTATGTATCTTGTTTATTCATGTGCTGTATTATATAAAATGTTTTGTCTCAGAAATGTGTCGGAGTTGTATGTTCAATTATGACTTTGAACCTTACAAACTGATTACCTTGGTGAAAGAAAACTATTTTGTTTGTACTGTAGGTGCCCGACTGTTAGAAGTATGGACACGAGAAGCTATATATATTATTCAGTACTTACCTAGGCCGGGTTAGCTTAGTCGCTAGAGTGTTGGGCTAGAAACCACAAGGTTCCTAGTTCGATACCGGTTCTCGCCAACTCAGCGTATGAGTAGCACAGGTATCTGTGCGGTAAAGTAAGGATCTGATGGTAGGTGTGGCGCTCCACCTCAGACGTCAAAACAATCTCCTTGGTCTTGGTCTAGCGCTATTGAAAAGACCGCACTCGAAAACTGTATATATTATTCATTTTTTAAAATTTAGTTATACGTGTAGATAATAGTGGAATTTAACTGGAATTTGGGATGACGTGTAAAAGACTGACCTGTTGGGTTCTGATTGGCTGAAAAGTGCCAAAAGGGCGAAGAGTGAAAGGGTGATAGACAAACATACAATCTCCATTATAATAAGATATTTACCAACTCCTCCGCGCGAGCAGGATACGACATAAGGTCAATTTCTTAAGCGGAGTTCAACAGGTTTGAATTCAGAGTTTTCCTTCTCCTAGACTGGTTACCTAGCCATGGTTAAAGAACCCAGTCTGCCCTGCTATTTACCCATAGCTGGGAGAATAGTTGGATTCATACCTTTCCCAAGGGTATTAACGCTAAGTGAAATGCAATTACCACGTCCAGGATTTTTGTTATATAAGGAGTGATGAAGTCCACCACTTAAACTTATAGACACTGCGTGGCGTGTGGATTAAAGTCATCCAATCAACACGCTCGAATACGTGGTTAGTTAACTATTTAATCGCCGTTCATATGCACGTATTCGCCACGGACGAACGGATCTTCAACCAAGGACTCTGCTCAACCAAATGATTCTGCCTAACACTAAGGAACACCGACGAACAACCAAAGGATTCTACCCAACACTAAGGAACACCCAAGGATTCTTTACTAAGGAACACAAGGGATTTCCACTGTAAAGTGTTTTCACCTGCAGCCTAAGATTGGCGGAAAAAAATCGTAACAGATGTGAAAATGTTGAAAAAGCCAAAATTTAGTTATACGTGTAGATAATAGTGGAATTTAACTGGAATTTGGGATGACGTGTAAAAGACTGACCTGTTGGGTTCCGATTGGCTGAAAAGTGCCAAAAGGGCGAAGAGTGAAAGGGGGTGAGAGGTGGGAATCTGTTCGAAGCTTTCGAAGTGGACGGATGTGAGAGTCTGGCTAAGGTGCTCGAAAGAGATGTATCGTAATGGATGTGTGTCTCTTTGAGACCGAAGTCTCCAGCTTGGGTGAAATAAAATAAAGGGATTTAAACAAGAACATCTTGTGTTCGTTACTAAAAACTATCAACGACACAAGACAAGACATCCCAAGAGAACCCAAATTGTTAAAGACTCGAAGAGCGGAGAGAAGCCAGTCAGCCCAACAACAGATCAATAATAGCAGATATGAAGAATAGCAGATACCACAGATCCAGATAAGTATAGAAATAAAATTACATACTCTTCAATTAGACGCCACGCCCCATATTCAAGTTGATCCCTAATAATCCTACATTTTAATTTAATTGATTCCGCAAAGTGATATATCACAAGAAAGCGTATAGTCTTACCCGAAATAGTAACGCTGTGTACTAGTGTTGGAATCAACTGCTTTCGTGACTTTTAGTCAGTTGCTTTTATAACTATGGATAGGCTAAAGATTCGCTTTGAAAAGTTTTGGGAGGAAGTTTTATAATTGGTTGAAAAAAAATAAAAAGGGGACTTTTTTAATTGTTTTTTTTTTTTTTTATCCGGAAAATTGCGTGGAGCCTATGCACAGAAAACTCGTTTTGTTCATTTTATTTAAAGCTACTGTCGGGTCAATATCCGTTTGATGTTACATTTCTTAATAACTTAGATTCTGTTTCGAAGGAGGTTTTTTTAATTTGTTTCGTTGGTGAGTGGTTGTATTGAGTAAGTCAATTTGTGCATCAAGAGGGACATCTATTTCTGTTATAACAAAGGTACACTGACCGAATATCGAAGTGGTAGTACCTGTTAGGGTCCCATCTATGGGTTGAATAGAAAAACTTGCATTGATAAACAAAATTGTATTATGCATTAAGAATGAATTTATTTTTAAAAAAACTTTGGCGGTATTAAATGACCCACCGAGGTTGATATGCCGTAAAACAAAACAAACTAAAGCAAAAACGGTACTCTTCCAATATGTGATCTACCGAGTTGTTTTCATTCCAATCTGTGATCTACCCATTAACTACCCATTATTTTCCCATTAAACTAACCCTAAACCCTAAACCCTAACCCTAACCCTGTCTTCTTTTTTCCTAGTAGATCACATGCCATGAATAGTAGATCAATAATAGATCACAAACCTTTGGTAGATCACATATTGAAAGAGCACCGCAAAAAACTTACGGATGCGGACATGGACAAACGCATAAACATGTACGAATTTATTTGGGTTCTGTTTTTTTCTGGGGGGGGGGGTACCCTGTAATTAGTTTGGTTTGGTTTGTTTTGTTTTACGGCATATTAACCTCAGTGGGTCATTTAATGCCGATAAAATTTTGAAATAAATCAATTCTTAAAGGATAATACAATTTTTTTATAAATACATTTTTCTATTTAACCCATAGATGGGACCCTAACAGGTACTACCACTCCGGGACAGAGTGGACCAGGGAGCAATGGTGATGAAGGGGTGCTCCACATTCCCCAAACCTCCGAAACTGGAACCTCACCGCAAGATAGAGTTTAACGTCATTCCCAGGACATGTAGACCCGCAGCCACTGCCTTCTAGCACCCATATGATAAAAAGGGGTTGGGGCTTGCCATAAGGGCAATAGGGTTTGGAAAATCATACCTGTAATTAGTGTTTTTGTAATAATCGTATATTGTTGTCCAAGCAAGGAAAAGTTGTTGTTTTTATATTTCGGTCTGAAGTTAGCTATTTATTCAGCCGTACTTTGCGGATAGTCTTCAGCCAGTTCAGTGAGTCAGTTAGTGAAGCTAAGTTAAATGGAGCGGAGATGAGAAGCGAGTGCAGTCCGTCGTTCCGTTGGCCAAGTTGCTGGTCGGAGGACCATTGTCATTAACCGAGAGAAAATTAAATTGACCGAGGACATCCGAGTGTCACAAACCTCCTGAGAAAGTGTTAGCTTATTATTGTTTATTGACTGATTTTAATGACATGTAAAACCGTCTAGGGTTATTTTCAGCGTGTTCATTGTGTCGCCTAGAGCCAAGTTGAGTTGTAGTAGTAGTTGTCGTTAGTAGTAGTGTTAGTCGTTAGTTCAGAAACAACATACTCAAGGCTTATATACACAAAGGGCTGTTTATTCCTTCCAGGCTCGTGGGTTCTTTTTCAGAGAGAAGGTAAGATAGAGAGAAAGAGAGAGAGGGGTATGTTCAAATTATTCTATCTTCTAACATAGTATCATGTTCAGTTCTACTATCCCAAACCCATACGGGGAACCGGGAGCCTCGTCTGACTTCCCCAGAGCCTAGCCGAAAAAGACCGATTTTCTTCTTCTTCCGGTGGGAGAGTCACTCCAGGTTCCGGTGAAAACCCGGAACTTCCGTTTTTATTTTTAAATCTGTTTCTGTGGTCATTCTTCGGTCATTGCTGGCACCCTGTTGTGTGTTTACTCTTCCAAACTTTAACCTTTGTTCTTATTTCTTTTTCTTCTCTTTCTCCAGAAATCCGATTACCGTTTTATTTTTCAATTCCTGAATTCCCCGTAGACCATAATAATTACACTGCATTGTGTATTAATTATTAGTATTAGACAGGAATACTTGATATCATCTAACTGTAGGCACAAAATTCTTCAGAAACAACCATACAATTGTAGCAAACTAGCACCACGGGAGTACAAAACTAGACATGACTGGGTTGGGAAGGTGATCCACTGGGAATTATGCAAAGATTTGATTTTGACCCTACAACAAAATGGTATATGCATAAACCAGAATCTGTTCTTGAGAACGAAACACATAAAATTCTCTGGGACTTTGAAATAAAAACGGATCACCTTATCCCAGCAAGAAGACCAGACCTAGTGTTGATAAACAAAAAAGAAAGAACTTGTCAACTGGTGAATTTTGCAGTTCCAGCAGATCACAGGGTGAAGCTAAAGGAAAATGAAAAAATGGACAAATATCTGGACCTTGCCAGAGAACTGAAAAAGCTATGGAATTTGAAAGTCCAAGTGATACCGATTGTAGTTGGTGCACTTGGAACGGTCCCAAAAGGATTGGAAAGGGGTTTGGAAAGTTTGGAAATCAGAAGAAGGATTGAAACCATTCAGAACACTGCACTGCTGCAATCTGCCAGAATACTCAGAAGGGTCCTGGAGACCTGAGGAGACTTGCTGTCACTCAGACTCCAGTGAAAGACCATCAGCTAACGCTGATGTGAAAACTCAAAAGTAGTAAATGATAATAATAAAATGGACAAATACCTGGACCTTGCCAGAGAACTGAAAAAGTTATGGAATATGAAAGTCCAAGTGATACCAATTGTTGTTGGTGCACTTGGAACAGTCCCAAAGGGTTGGAAAAGGGATTGGAAAATCTGGACATCAGAGGAAATATTGAGACCATCCAGAATACTGCACTGCTGCAATCTGCTAGAATGTTCAGTAGAGTCCTGGAGATCTGAGGAGACTTGCTGTCACTCAGACTCCAGTGACAGACCATCAGCTAATGCTGATGTGAAAACTCAAAAGGAGTGAATAATCTTATAAATGAATGTAAAATTCGTAGGGGGGCATATTTTTAATAGCCGGATTTGATCCCTGTCCTTTTGAATCAATAATCTGTCCAAGGTATTTTATACTATTCCTAAGGAACTGACATTTTTCTTCAGTCAATTTAAATCCATATTCTTCTATTTTCTGGAATACTTGCTGTAAATGTTTTTCATGCTGTTCTATAATAATAATAATAATAATAATAATAATAATAAAACATTGAACACAAAAATAAAACCAGCAGTGCATAAAGTTTATAGACGCAGTTTATAAACGCAAGTCACCGCATTTCAGATTGGATTTCTTTCATTTTTCCGCATTCATTTTTAAAACACCGGTAATAATACAATAATACCAGCAATAAAATAAGGATGCATGGAGTTTAGGGTAGGTAAAAGTACTGAGCGTAAGCTGGGTTAGTGAGCATCATTGAGAAGATTAGCCTAGGCCTATGGGATATCTCAAACTTTACCTACGATGTATAAGACACAGGGCAATTTTTTTTAGCCAAAAGTTTGGGAAAAAAAGTGCGTCCTATATGTTGTCAAATACGGTAAGTATTACAAGTTTCTGATATCTACATTATTGTATTAAACAATAAATTAATTTCTACATTCCCTAATGTTGAGATGGAAGAATGGATTAAGTTAAATTATCATGGAACAGTGACCGGTAAAATGAACGCGGTAAATTCACCGTCGGTAAATTCTTTGTGTGGTAAATATATTGCAGGTAAGTTAATTGTGGCTAAATTCATATTTTAAGAATTAATTTTAAGAATTTTATAAAAAGAGCTTAAAGTGTTTGGGTTAATGTTAGGGAACCCGTATATTATAAGAGAAATTAATCTGACACGATGAATGTAGTAGCTGTAAATTTATCAAGAGATGAATTTACAGGCAATAAATTTACCAAGTGGTAAATTTACTGGCGATGAATTTACCAAGAGATGAATTTATTGGGAATAAATGTACCATGCGGTGAATCTACAGGCAATAAATTTACCAAGAGATGAATTTACTGGCGATAATTTACTGGCGATAAATTTACTGGCGATGAATTTACCAAGAGATGAATTTACTGGTAAAATTTACAAGAGATGAATTTACTGGCGATATATTTACCAGAGATGAATTTACTGCGAACCAAGAATGAATTTACTGGCGATATTTTACCAAGAGATGAATTTACTGGCGATAAATTTACCAAGCGATGAATTTACCAAGAGATGAATTTACTGGCGATAAATTTACCAAGAGATGAATTTACTGGCGATAAATTTACCAAGAGATGAATGAATTTACTGGCGATGAATTTTACTGGCGATAAATTTACCACGATGAATTACTGGCGATAAATTTACCAAGCCGATGGCGATAAATTTACCAAGCGATGTATACTGGTAATAAATTTACCAGCGATGAATTTACTGGCGATAAATTTACCAAGCGATGAATTTTACTGGCGATGAATTTACTGGCGATGAATTACTGGCGATAAATTTACAAGCGATTTATTTACTGGTAATAAATTTACAGATGAATTTACCCATGATTTTTACCGCGGATGATCTATCAAGAATCATTTTCGTCAATGATAGCCCTCTATCAGCATGCATGTATTTTGTACTCTTTAAAAAAAAAAGACTTAAATTAAAGACACATGATGCTTATTCTGGAGCTTTGTACTTTTTAGCTATAACAGAAAGTTGTGACTGAATATATCAAATACAACACTGAAAATTAATTTTTGTACAGGAATATAAACAATAGAATCAACGCGAAGTTATAATAATTTATACACTATTATATGGTTTCAAGTAATTATTTCTATTCAATAACAGTCATTTCTTTGCACACATTTTCAAGTAACTAATCTTATTATAAGGGAGATTATGCGACTGTCTGTAACCGAAACTACGTCACCACCTACGAGACAATTATTTATGTTATATTCTCAATGGTTATTAAATAATCATTATTTAATCTTAATTAGCATCTTATTGATTAACAATGTATCTATAAAGGTCCAAACAGTACGATTAACTACTCGACTATGAATAACCTCGCGTATTCATATCTTTATATGTGTTTCGTATATGGAGGCGCGTGGTCTAATGGTTAAAGTCGTAGGAAATGGACTCGTCAACGCGAGTTCAATTCCTAGTCGAAGCTGTTGGAATTTCACATAGCGCTAATACCCTTGGGAAAGGTATGAATCCAATTATCCCTCCAACTATGGGGAAAATAACAGGGCAGACTGGACTCTTTAACCATGGCTAGGTAACCAGTCTATGAGAAGGAAAACTCTGAATTCAAAACCTGTTAAACTCCGCTTAAGAAATTGACCTTGTGTCGCATCCTGCTCGTGCGGAGGGGTTGGTAAATATATGTATGTGTTTCGTTGGACGAATTCAACTATTTTGTAGGAGAAATAGCTTCCCTTAAATCTCAAAGGGATTTCAAAAATGGATCTTTTTTTTTTCGTTGGACCCTCAGACATAATTGGGCCGCTCAGTCCGCCCCGTGATGTTTCATAAAATCACTTACCTTGTTGGAATCCGACATACAAACATAACAACAAAATGATGAGGAGAACAGTCCGAAGAATTTTAAAACTTAAACGTAACAACATTCTTATTTTGGTCTTGTAGGAGAAATATCTTCCCTTACAACACAAAGAGATTTCAAAAATATTTTTGTACGGGAACATAAATAATAGATTCAACGCGCAGTTCTCCAACAGTACGACTAGCTACTCGATGAGTAGTGACTCAACTACGAATAATCTCACGCACTTGTATCTTTATGTGTGTTCTGTTGGACTCGTCCAACTATCTTGTAGAAGAAATGTCTCCCCTTACAACACAAAGGGATTTCAGTTTGTTTGTTTTTTTTTTGGGGGGGGGGATTGGCGTTGGGAGTAATCATGAACTTAAGTTTGGTAAATTCCTACCATAAAATTATGCTTGTGTGTTATCTGAAATGAACTTAATTGTTATTAAGAACATATTTGATGATATTTTTGTATTAAAGCATGCAGTTGTATTGATTCGAACAAGTTTGTATTTTTTTGTTTATATCGTACGATAATTCAAAATGTTTTATTAACAACAATTAAGTTCATTGTTATGAAATGTTATGAAATGAGTTTAAATGAACTTAATTTGAATTATCGTACGATATAAACAAAAAAATACAAATTTGTTCGAATCAATGCATCATCATCATCATCATGACACGCTGTTTGCACGGATATCCATGACAATCTCTCGCCAACCCTTCCTATCATTCATCGATTCTGGGAGCTCCCCCACGCAGCAGCCAGCATCCTTACATAGTTGGTCAATGTAGGTTCTGGCTGGGCGGCCCACATTAGCGTGCCCATGTGCTGGCTTCCACGGTAGTACGTCGCTTACGAGCTCATCCCTGCTTCTCCAGCAGTGTCCTGCATGCCTAGTCCGTCTTACTCGTATGGTTTATGAGATGGGGGGCAAGTGGCCATACAGTTGCTTCTTTGCGGGGTGCTGCTTCCACGACTTATTCAGGACCGCTCGCAGCATTCTTGTGCAGCTCCCATCTAGCTTATTCTCAAGGCGCTTCGTTAGGGTCCAGGTGGTACAGCCATACAGCAATACCGACACAACCACAGCCTGGAAGAATCGTCTCTTTAGCTTGTCAGGGAGATCGGATTTCCATATGACTGATAATTTGTTGGTGGCCAACCATGCCTTTCTTATTCGTGTGTTAACATCGCTTTCTGTGGATGAAATATTACTACCTAGGTATGTGAATTTTTCTACTGACTTAAGAGGTTTACGAATCAATACAACTGCATGCTTTAACACAAAAATATCATAAAATGTGTTCTTAACAATTAAGTTAATTTCAGATGACGCGCAAGCATAATTTTATGGTAGGAATTTACCAAACTAAAGTTCATGATTACCAGCGTTAGGCCCTCGGACACAATCAAGAAGAAATAGCTTCCCTTAAAACTCAAAGGGATTTCAAAAATAGATCTTTTTTTTCTTTTTTTTTTTTTTTCGTTGAACCCTCAGACACAATTCGACCGCTCAGTCCGCCCCGTGATGTTTCATAAAATCACTTACCTTGTTGGAATCCGGCATACAAGCATAACAACAAAATGATGAGGAGAACAGTCCGAAGAATTTTAAAACTTAAACGTAACAACATTCTTATTTTTGGTTAGTTCCTCATAAAAGCGATGGTGGCGTTTTTTTTTTCCCGGTTTCTTTTGCTTTGGCAAATGGACACCAAGTAAATGATTTCAAGATCTTTTATATATTCAAGATTCTTTTTCATTAATCGAACTGAAAATCAATGGAAAACCAACAATTTATGTGTGTACATAATTTGCAGAAGACCAACTCGGAATTCGCGCGGGAAAGAAATTACATAATAAAAAAAAAGAAGAAATATTTCCATTGAAGAATTAACAAATATACATAAAGATTTCCCGCCGACGTTACAACGCTTTTAATTCGACAGCTGTTGCACAAAATGGAAAGGTAAAGAAATACAGCTGCCATATTTGAAGTTTTTAATACGCTGACCTCTCAAAGTGTGTGTTTGGGGTGCCCTGTCAGATGGACTTAGAGTACGCCGACTGGTAAGACTCCCCCACTCCACTCACCTGATTTAATTGATTAACTAACAGGACCTGTGTATATATAACATTATACGGTTTTAATACACTGACCTCTCAAAGTGTGTGTGTGGGGTGTTTGGGGTGCCCTGACAGAGGGAGTACGCCAATACGCCTACTGGTAAGGCTCCCCCACTCCACTCACCTGATTTAATTGATTAACAGGACCAGTGTATATATAACATTATAATAATTTGAAGTTTTTAATACACTGACCCCCAAAGTCCCTGTAAGAGGGACTTAGAGTACGCCGACTCTTCCCCACCCCACTCACCTGATTTAATTGATTAACTAACAGGACCTGTATATATAACATTATAAGGTTTTAAATACACTGACTTCTCAAAGTGTGTGTGGGGGGGTGCCCTGACAGAGGGAGTACGCCAGTACGGCGACTGGTAAGACTCCCCCACTCCACTCACCTGATTTAATTGATTAACTAGCAGGACCTGTGTATGTATAACATTATAATAATTTGAAGTTTTTAATACGCTGACCCCTCAAAGTGTGGGGGGGTGCCCTGTCAGATGGACTTAGAGTACGCCTACTGGTAAGACCCCACCCCACCACTCACCTGATTTAATTGATTAACTAGCAGGTCCTGTGATTATATATAACATTATAATAATTTGAAGTTTTTAATACGCTGACCTCCAAAGTGAGGGGTGATTGGGGTGCCCTGCCAGAGGGATTTAGAGTACTCTAAGTCTGCGTACTCTAAGTCTGCGTACTCTAAATCCCTCTGTCAGGGCACCCCAAACACCCCTCACTTTGAGAGGTCAGCGTATTAAAAACTTCAAATTATTATAATGTTATATACACAGTGTGCTCTGTCCGGAGTGGGGCTTGGAATACACCGGCTGGTAAGACCCCCCCCCCTACGACGCTCACACAGATTGATTTTAACGACCTGTCAACCTGTCTAGGGTTATTTTATGACTAGAATTTAAGGAACTGCATTCATTGTATGTTTATATTTACATTTTTGGCTTTGTCGACCAGAGTTCAAATCCTGGACAAGGCTGTTTGTATTTCACACAGTGCTAATACCCTTGTGAAAGGTATGCATCCAACTACTCTCCCCCAGCTATGGGTAAATAGTAGGGCAGAGGTAACCTTCCCTTACAACACAAAGATTTCAATTTTTTTTTTTTGCGTTGGACCCTCAGACACAATCCGACCGCTCAGTCCACCCTGTGATGTTTCATAAAATCACTTATGCTTGTATGCTGGATTTCAACAAGGTAACAACAAAATGATGAGGAGAACAGTCCAGGAGAAAGTGAACTCTGAAATTCAAACCTGTTGAAGTCAGCTTAAAAAATGACTTTGTGTTATATCCTGTTTGTGTGAAGGGGTCGATAAATCTATTAATAATGGAGATTGTCTGTATTTCTGTCTGTAACAAAAACTACGTCATAGCTCTACGTCACAATATTCTTATGCTATATACACACAAAATTTGAGTAAGCAATTTTAAAAATTGTTTTTTACTCTCATCCTTTTTTTTTTTTTAACAGTAACAAGAAGTTAACTAAAAAGTTTACAAATAAATAAATACCTACGATTTTGTGTAAAATCGATGTGGAAAATATTCAAAATAATTGTTTGATTATTACATGCATGCAACATTTTATTTGAGAGGGACAGAACTCAGTTTTCATTTCAATTTGTTTTTTTTTTATTGTTTTTTGGTTTTATTACTCCTTTAATAAATATGAGGATTTGTCTTACTTATGATACAAACCCTCTGACATTGAATTTTTAACTCCCACCCTCTCAGGCAATGTCTTTCAGAAATTAATTTTTATGACGCCCAGAGGGTGTTTTCTGTTGCTAGTAATAAGAATTACATTTTTGTTGTTGTTTCTTGATAGTTTCTTTTTTTTTTTTGTCTTCTTTTTTTTTTGCACAGTTATATGATATCAAATATTCCTATTTGATACAAATAATTTGCACACGGTTGTATGGTTTCAAGTAATCCTATCAAATATTAATAATTTAAACAATTATATGGTTTCAAGTAACTATTTCTACTAGCAGGACCAGTGGATATACCACAGTATGATAATTTAATTATTACAACTTTTGATATGTTTACTTAAGAGCTATTACTAAATAGTTCAATATGTAAAAAGTATAATAATCTTGACTAGCAGAACCAGTGTATATACCACAGTATGATAATTTAATTACAATGTTTGATATGTTTACTTAAGAGCTATTGCAATTAGTTCAATATGTAACAATAGTTCAATATGTAAAAAGTATAATAATATTGACTAGCAGGACCTGTGGATATACCACAATATGATAATTCAATTATAACAGCATTTGATATGTTCACTTAAGAGCTATTGCTAAATAGTTCAATATGTAAAAAGGATAATAACCTTGACTAGCAGGACTAGTGGATATACCACAGTATGATAATTTAATTATTACAACTTTTGATATGCCTACTTAAATCATGATGATCATCATGTCGCACAATTAGCACAGATATCCATGACAATCTCTCACCAACCCTCTCTATCATTCATTGACCCCGGGAGATCCTCTGCATGGCATCCAGTATCCGGGCAGAGCTGGTCAATATATGTCTTTTCTGGACGGCCCACACTGACGTGCCCATGTGATGACTTCCACAGAAGAATGTCACTTAAAAGTTTATCCTTGCTTCTCCAGCAATGTCCGGCATGTCTTGTTCGCCTCACGCAGATGGTTTTTTTGTGATATGGGGCAGGTGGCCATACAGCTGTTTTCTCGAGGGGTGTTGTTTCCAAGTGTTGTTTAAGATTGCAAACAGCATTCTTGTGCAGCTAACATCTAGTTTATTCTCCAGTTGCCTTGTTAGGGTCCAAGTGGTGCAGCCATACAGTAGCACTGATACAACTACGGCTTGGAAGAACTGTCACTTTAACTTGTCAGTGAGATCGGATTTCCATATGGCTGACAATCTGTTTATAGAAGACCATGCTTTTCCTAGGCATCGCTTTCTGTTGATGAGATATTACTGCCTAGGAATGTGAATTGTTTTACCAAGTTTAGGAGTTTATCATCGAGTGTGGAGATGTCTCCCTCATTTTCAAAACACATGAACTCAGTTTTATCGGAGTTTACGTGTAGGCTGATGTTCCATGCTGCCGTTCTAGACTATGAAACATGGATTCGGCCTGTGCACATGTATTTGTAAGAAGAAATACTTCAATATGTAAAACGTATAATAATCATGATTTAGCTAACTCTTATTTTCTTTCCTTCATTTTATCTTTTTTCATAATGTTCGATTGAAACAGATTAGTGTTATCACTTCCACACACTCGCACCCCACCTCTCTCTCATTATATTTTTCTGTGTAACATGTCCTTTTTCGTCCCTTTCTTTCTTTATAATAAAAACAGAATGGTCCATTATTTAGCTGAGGTGACAACACTCATAAGAAATAAGAATTCGGCAGATAAGCAACACCAGATAATCAGCATTTCATCTTGGACGATTTAGATGGTTTCCTTTTTAACCTGAGGGCGTTCCAAGATGATTACGGATGTACAAATTAATTGATTTTAATGGCCTGTCAACATGTGTAGGGTTATTTTATGACTAGAGTTAGGGAACTGCATTCATGGTAAATTTATATATTCCAGTTTTTTCTTGATTTTTCTTTTCTTTTGCACACAGATATATGATATCAAGTATTCCTATTTGATACAAATAATTTGCACAGAGTTGTAGGGGTTCAAGTATTCCTAAGGCTAATCCGTTTCATGTGAATAAATGAAAAGAAGGTAATAAAGAAAAAAAAAAAGAGTGAAAGAGAGTTAAATCAAGATTATTATACTTTTTACATATTGAACTATTTAGGAATAGCTCTTAAGTAAACATGTCAAACGTTGCAATTGTTGAGATTTTTGTGATATAAGGCGTGTGTTAAAAGCCCACTCTTATTTATAGACTCGGCGATAATCATGTGACCAATTTCTTGGCCAATCACTGGCATTACTCTGCTGTTGATATTGTTATTTATACCGGCTGTTCTGGTCATACCTACGCACATTGCTTTGAATCTTCGTGGACGACGGAACATAGGATTATATCACTGGACCTTTGACACTACGTAGGATTCCATAACTCAGGACTTATTCACTTACCAAAGGATTCTATAGCTCAGGACTTACTTACTTACTTTAAGTCCTTTTCAACTGGCCAAGGATGGCGGTCAGAAACTTAACAGTAATAATTAAATTATCATACTGTGATGTATCCACAGGTCCTGTCTGTAAGTGTAAATACTGCTAATAATTAACATTTAATAGTTATCTCCCTTTGAAAATATAATGATTGGGGTGAGCAGAAACAGAGACAGCATATTATTAAGATGCAAATTGTATTGGAAATCGTTTTAATACATTCAACTGCGGTCAATCCTGAATATGCATTTCAATCTTTTTAGGAATAAATAAGATGAAATGTCCAGATTAATAATAGAGGTGGATTACAGTCAAATATAAATTGATGAATCTGTGCACAGGTGTCAAAAGAAGCGGGTTATTAGACAAGACTCCATGCATATATATTGTTGTCAGGTGAAAATTGATACTGGTCTTCAAAGTGTTACAATTTTGTTTTCTCTAGATGTATACACACACACACACACACATACATACATACATACACACAACACACACATATATACATACATACATACATATATACATACATACATACAAGGATTTGACAAAATAATGGGAACACCTAGAATCTTAGTATCATAATTTTGAAACTCCTATAAAACAATTAAATGTTTCTTTATTTTTATTTTTTATTTATTTAATTTACTTTTTAAAGATTTAAAAAAAAAAGATTTTTAGAAAATTTTAAAAAATAATTTTTTAAAAATAAATTTAAAAAAAAAGAAAAAAAAAAGTTTTTTATTTTCTAATTTTTTATTTTTGTTTTTTGATTTATTATTAATTTTTTTGACCATATGACCTTTAGGCACCCCTTTGTTTGCTGATTCATAAGTACATTTTTTTCATTTACACCGTCAACATTCGGTTGTTTGTTAGGGGTTAGTTTTATAATTTAAAAAAAAAAAACCTCTAAAAATCGTCTGTTAACAAACAACTGGAGGTTGACGGTGTAAATGAAAAAATCTACTTATGAATCAGCAAAGCAAAAGGGGTGCCTAAAGGTCATATGGTCCTAATTTTTCTTGTCTTATTTTACAAAATTGTTTGGGGGTTGTGTTTTTTTTTGCAGATATCATCAGAAGAAATTAATCAAAATTCATTAAAATGGCAGATCTATCAGACTTCACATTCCCCAGAATTGGAACTTCACCATTAGATAGAGTTAAACATCATAGCGAGGACATTAAGACTCTCAGTCACTGCCTTTTAGCACATGATAAATGATATATGATAAAAAGGGTTGGTGCTTGCCATAAGGGCAATAGGGTTGGTACAATCATATAGGTGCTAAGACTTGACATGACTAGCCAATTGATCAGAGGGGCCTCTCTGACCGACTAAGTAAGGGCCAAAGTGGAGTGTTGTATGTCATAGACTGCTCAGCCAACCAGGCTTGCATCCTTAAGCATCACAGGTCACCACCCACAGCCAACAGGTAGCCCCATTGGAGGGGTCTTACCCCTCTACAGAGGTGCGGTCAGTGTATTCAAAAGGGCAGATTGGGCTCTTTAATCTTGGCTAGGTAACCAGTCTAGGAGAAGAAACATCTGAATTCAAATCAGCTTTACTCTGCTTGAATATTGACCTTTTGCCACACACTGCTCATGGCAGAGGAGTAAATACATATATATACACTGAATGGACTGGAGATTATCTATCTATCCCCTCTCTCAAGTTCCCTTTACACACACACACATATATATATATATATATATATATATATATCCATCTCAGCTTATTTATCTATTTATCTATCTATCTTTCTTTCTTTAATTTTGGCAGTCTGTTTACATTTCACATTGCGCTAATACCCTTTGGAAAGTTATGAATCTACTTTTCCTCCAGCTATGGGTAAATAGTAGGGCAGATTGGGCTCTTTGATCTTGGCTAGGTAACCAGTCTAGGAGAAGGAAACATCTGAATTCAAATCAGCTTTACTCCGCTTGAATATTGACCTTTTGCCACACACTGCTCATGGCAGAGGGGTAAATACATACATATACACTGAACGGACTGGAGATTAAGGCCTTATAATATGTGCTTATTAACGAAGTGCTAAGAGAATAAGCTAGATCGGAGCTGCACAAGAATCAATAAAAATTTGAACATTTAAATTTGGTCTTTGGTTAGGCCTAGAACTTATCAGCACATCCTCGTATCTATCTAGCTGACAGGGCAGTGAGGAGATGGCATTGGGACAATAGTTGTCAAGAATAGTTAGAATCATTAAAAAAAATTCATAATAATAAATTCTTAAAGAATCAATTTAAAGAGACATTTTATTTATTTATTTCTTGTTGAGATTTTATTTATTTCCTCCAATCATGTGTAATTTCCATTTGACATTCTGATTCAGATTGCTTGGAATTGACAAACTCAGATCTGAAAAGAAAAAGAAATGTTTATTATCCATATATCAATTATATACAAAAAAATATATACACTCCTATGTGTAGAAAGTTTGTAGAAAAAACAAGATGTTTAAAGTTTTGCTGACAGAAATCTGTTTCGACTAGATGAAGAGGTCTTTATCAAAGCAACATTGTAAACGGAAAGACGAAATAAATATATCATTAATTACGAGGCACAGAACGCTCTTGATCAGTACCAGAATGTTCAAAAAATTTTTTTAAATGTGTATTTATGTTAAAAAAAAAAATAAAATTTATTTTATTTTTAACATAAAATACGCATTTTTAAAAATTATTTGAAAATTCCGGTACTGATCAAGAGCGTTCTGTGCCACGTGATTAATGATATATTTATTTCGTCTTTCCGTTTACAATGTTGCTTTGATAAAGACCTCTTCATCTAGTCGAAACAGATTTCTGTCAGCAAAACTTTAAACATCTTGTTGTTTTTTCTACAAACTTTCTACACATATTGTCGGATACATATCCATTTTACCTTTCATACACTCCTATGTAACTTACAGTATTGAACAAAAAAAAATTGAACAAAAAAAAAAAACAATCATAGAAGGGGGAGGAAGAAGAGAAAGACATAACAAACATACTTGAGTAAAAGAGGAGAGAAGGGGGAGTAGAAAGAAAATAGATTGGTTTGTTTTATGGCATATCAACCTCAGTGGGTCATTTAATGCCAACAAAGTATTGAAATAAATTCATTCTTAATGGATAATCAATTTTGTCTTTAAATTCATGTTTTTCTATTTAACCCATAGATGGGACCCTAACAGGTACTACCACTCCGGGTCAGAGTGGACCAGGGAGCAATGGTGATGAATGGGGTGCTCCACATTCCCCAAACCTCCAAAACTGAAACCTCCCAGTCAGATAGAGTTTAACGTCATTCCCAGGACATGTAGACCCTCAGCCACCGCCTTCTAGCACCCATATGATAAAAATGGTTGGGGCTTGCCATAAGGGCAATAGGGTTGGGACAGTCATATAAAGAAAGTAGAGTGAAACTATCAGTTACTTTTGCAGATGTGGAGCCACTTTTAATGTATAAAATGTTATTTATTTTTTGTTCTTGAAACATTAGAAAAAACTGAGAAAAATTACATATATATATATATATGTATATATATATATATATATATATTTTGATAATAGACATGTTTTGTTTTGTCCTTTAATGTATCAATTGTGTTGGTAACACTTATGTAAATATACACAAGTGCCAGTTGCTTTTATTAAACTAAACAATTTTATAAAAATCCAAGAGTGGTGGTGGTGGAGGAGGAGGAGGAAGACATAATAAGTGTGTTATATAGTAAGGTTACGTGAGTATTAGGAGGAGTCAGTCGTCTAAGTACTTCAGGTGAATTCTGCACAGAGTAATCTGTGTGTTCTTAAATAGTGACTAGAACTATCGCCACTGTTAACGTACGGGGGAGATGGGTCATTCCATTATATCATAAATATACTTGAGAGCAGAGAAGATAAGGGGAAAGGAGAAAGAAAGAGTGAAATTATCATTTACTTTTGCAGATGTGGAGCCAATTTATAAAACGTGTAAAAAAGAAAAAAACAAAAATATTAACATAACTATTTCTCTGAATGTTTGAGATGAGGCTTGAAGATTAGTATTATCTGCGTTATTTGGACTATTGTCCCCATCTTTATTGTTATTTGTACAACGTTTCGGCCGATATGCCCTCCGGCCTTCTTCAGGTATTTCTTGTCGGACTCAGGAACCTTCTTTTCGGACTCGGGAACTTTCTTTTCGTAATCTGGAGCCATCACAGAACTTTCGAGAAGGTCCCCGAATCCGACAAGAAATACCTGAAGAAGGCCAGAGGGTATATCGGCCAAAACATTGTACAAATAACAATGAAGATGGGGACAATAGTCTGAATAACGCAGATAATATTAACATAACTGATATAAACAATATATTGTCTCAAATTCTGTAAGAGTCTTCATAAAAAAAAAAAAAAAAAAAAAATCCTGCTTTCAGCAGAGAAGAATTCTTTTTTGTTCTTACCTTGTTCTTTATTTGAAGGGAGTGGTTGAGATTGCTGAACAGCTTGAGCAATTACATTTGCAGTGACACCAGGACCAAAAACAAACTAAAAACACACACAAAAAAAAAAAAAAAATTAATTTGCAATTCGCAATTCATACTAATAA
Organism: Doryteuthis pealeii; assembly: GCA_023376005.1. Lineage (NCBI taxonomy): Eukaryota > Metazoa > Mollusca > Cephalopoda > Myopsida > Loliginidae > Doryteuthis > Doryteuthis pealeii. The sequence continues at coordinate 88,280,357 of CM042156.1, read as the reverse complement.
ATGTCAAGGTGTTAAATGGTTTAGTTCCTGCAGCATTTACTAGTTCAGATTATTTACCTTGTACCCCACTTGTACGGGTTAGGCATAAGGCCCTATTAACGTGGGACCACCACAAGCCGAGACTCATGGATGGCAGGTGGAAAAATTGTGTCGATCCCGTTGGCATTCCCCCTCAAGGGGGGCGCCTCAGGCGCTGGGCAATAAACCCAGCCCTGCCCTTTTAAATCAAGGGGGCAGGTATTGCCTGGGGGGATAGCCCCCTGGGATCAACGCTATTATTTACAAAAACCTAATCCAGCAGCCGAAGCTCACTGGACCCCTGGCTAGGCCAGGTACTAGGTCAGGATATTTGTCTCATACCCCACTTGTATGGACTGGGCACAAGGCCTCGTTTTATTGTGGTCCCACCCACAAACCGAAGCTCATAGGTCGGAAAGAACAAAAATTGTGCCAATCCCTTCGGCATTTCCCCCTCAAGGGGGGCGCCTCAGGCGCTGGGCAATAAACCCAGCCCTGTCCCTTTAAATCAAGGGGGCAGGTATTGCCTGAGGGGATAGACCCCTGGGATCAACGCTATAAATTAAAACACCTGATCCAGCGTCCGAAGCTCACTGGACCCCCAGTTAGGCCAGGTACTAGGTCAGTGTCAATGGACAAACTGCAACAGATTAAGTAGTTGTTGCTACTACTGTTAGGAACAGTCCACTAAATTGAAGAGGTGTTTGGCTTGTTTCATTAACCAATAGTTAACAATCTAAGGCAGTTCTAAGTGACAGTTATTTCTAGGTTGCAGGTTCAATCCTGGTCAAGGGTGAGAGTAACATAGAATAATAATTAATTAACAAATACAAATCAACAAAGTATTTTGCCAATAACATTACTTGCAAACAACTCAACAAAAAAAAAAAGTTTGGCTTCAGGTTACTTGAACCGTGCTTTTTAACCCAGACTACATGACATGCCAGTAACAAGACCTTTTCATCAAAATACCTGATGATGGGACAGACTAAAGCAATGCTTTTTTAATTGATATCCAAATTCAATGAATTTCTCCCAAAACCTTTTTTTTTTTACAGCTCTAAATGATTTAAACAGATGTACCAAAAGAGGAAACCTGCAATATCAAATAAGTGTAATTGACAGGCAATCACTGTTAAAGGCAATTTGAAAACTTGGCTTTGATTGGATTTTAGAAGTTTAAATAAATAGTTTGAAAATTAAGTTACTTCACCCAGAACTTTCAAATGGAGCAGATATTAATTTCCATCATTTGATTTAGTTTGGTTGGTTTTATGGCATATCAACCTCAGTGGGTCATTCAATGCCGATAAAGTTTTTAAATAAAATCATTCTTAATGGATACTCAATGTTTTTTATAAACACATTTTTCTATTTAACCCATAGATGGGACCCTAACAGGTACTACCACTCCGGGTCAGAGTGGACCAGGGAGCAATGGTGATGAAGGGGTGCTCCCCAAACCTCCAAAACTGGAACTTCACCATCAGATAGAGTTTAATGTCATTCTCAGGACATGTAGACCCTCAGTCACCGCCTTCTAGCACCCATATGATAAAAAGGGATTGGGGCTTACCATAAGGGCAATAGGGTTGAGGCAATCATATAGTTGCTAGGACTTGACGTGACCAGCCGTTTGATCAGAGAGGGCCTCTCCAACCGACCGTCTAGCCCAAGAAAGGGCCAAAGTGGAGTATTGCAAGTCATGGACTGCTCAACCAACTGGGTTCTATCATTAAGCATCACGGGCTGTCACCCACGGCCAACAGGTGGCCCCATTGGGAGAGTCTTACCCATCTGCAGAGGTGCAGTCGGTGCATTCTAACACCCCAGCCGACAGGGCGGTTCATTTCCATCAATGGTCTTAGCTAATTCCTGGTTATCATACAAACCACTAAGAAAATGGTTGATTGATTGATTTTAATGGCATATCAAACCGTCTGGGGTTATGTCATGCCTAGCAGTTAGGAAGTAATATACGTTGTGTATTTATATTTATACTTTTGTAGTAATTGGTTTTAACAATGTGTTAGCATCATTGGGGATCATGTTGTATGGTTTAGTTCATGTCTATATTCTATGGTATAATTTTCTTTCCTTAAAAAAGGACAGAATATCCTCCGTGTCAACATTTTCAAATAGATCTTTCATATTGTCTGCATTAAATAAACGGTTTCTGATGGGAGCAAAATCCCTGCATTCTATGAGGAAGTGATTGACATGTTTCACACTGTGGTTGATGTTCTTGTTTGAGTATATAGGAGTGTGTTAGTCTTGTGTGACCAACGCATAATTGGGACACAATGACTTGTTCCTTTATGAATAAAGAATATGTAGACAAGAAAATGTTTTCTGGTTTATTCATCTCAGTGAAGAACATAAAATACTTACAGATTGATTCTGATTTTGGTCCGAGTCAACTGTTTGTCGCAGGGTAGGTAAAGACTTTTCAATTGTGTTCAGAAAAGAACTATAAAAATCTTGAAGTTCAGCTGCTTTGCAATCATAATTAAACTGTACCAAGGCCAACAAAAGATTATGAATATCACCTGCAACGAGAGACAGCAACGATTTTGAAAAAGGAATAAAACAAGAAAATACAATTTACAAAAGAACTTTACTTTATATAAACAAAGGGTAATTTCCTATAAGTCTAACATAAACAAAGGGGAACCACTTTTGACTGATAAATTATCTATTTATTTTCCCATTAAACTAACCCTAACCCTAAACCCTAACTCCGTCTTCTTTTTTCCTAGTAGATCAATAAATAAATAATTTATCAGTCAAGAGTGGTTCCCCTTTGTTTATGTTAGATTAATAGGAAATAACCAAAGAAAGATATATATATATATCATAATTAAACTGTACCAATGCCAACAAAAGATTATGAATATCACCTGCAACGAGAGACAGCAACGATTCTTACAAGGAAATAAAACAAGAAAATACAATTTACAAAAGAACTTTACTTTTGATATATCCGGGTTAAGGGATATATTCTGAAGTTGGTATTTGGTATATTATCGCAGTAGTAGCTCTGTTGTGGGGATTTTTGTCCCCAGAAAAGCACCGTTTAGACCCTACGTTTTGTAAGAGAATAAACCGTACTTCAACGCAGTGAGGAGATGGGTGCTGCCTTTGAAGAAAGGAGACAAAATGTTTACTGAACATATTAAACATAAAACAAATATCAAACAGGGGTGTACAATATACATAAAGTGAAACAACCAAACGAGTTTTTAAAGAGTCCAAAAGGAATTCAAAGAGTCCAATGTGTTTGGTAGGTAAAATGTAGTTTGTGGAGAATTAAATGTAGTTAAAGGGTTAAAGCGGTTGCAGATTGATATATCCGGGTTAAGGGATATATTCTGAAGTTGGTATTTCGTATATTATCGCAGTAGTAGCTGGTGCGTCGAATAGCAATATGTCTTCCGAGCAGGCGTGGTGTAGTCTGGTGAGTAAGATTAGGTTGTAGGTGTAGATGTAGGTGCCTGTACCAACACAGTGTCGACTATTTATACAGGACACTGTCCAATCAGATTATAGTGAGGGGGTACCAAGGTATTTACATATTCATTACATCAACTTTATATAAAAAAAGGGTAATTTCCTATAAGTCTAACATAAACAAAGAGGAACCACTTTTGACTTATAAATTATTTATTTATTTTCCCATTAAACTAGCCCTAAACCCTAACCCCGTTTTCTTTTTTCTTAGTAGATCAATAAATAAATAAATAATTTATCAGTCAAGAGTGGTTCCCCTTTGTTTATGTTAGACTTATAGGAAATAACCAAAGAAAGAGATATATATATATATATAATATATATATATAAGATTACTAAATATAAGATGTATACTTGGGTCTTGATACTAATTATTACTTTAACTTGATCAACGTTCTTTCCAAGAAAAGAGTTATGTCCCCTTATGTGACTGAATGTTTATAGAAAGAGATGTTGATCAGCATAAAGGGTTTATTTGTCTCATACCCCACCTGTATGGACTGGGCACAAGGCTCCGTTTTAACGTGGGCCCACCCACAAGCCGAAGCTCATGGGTGGGAGCCATTAGCCAATCCTAGCAAATCTGTGGTCAGGTGAACATTAGTTACATAAATAAGAGTAATCTCCCCTTGTTTGTTTCACTTTGAGGAAGCCGTATGTTTTGGTAGTCCATTTTCATTTCACCGTAAATCTACACTGAAAATACGAATTTATTCAAATCAATACAAGTGCATGTTTTAACACGAAAATATCATAAAATGTGTTCTTAATAACAATTAAGTTCATTTCAAATAATGCGCAAGCACTATTAAGAACATATTTTATGATATTTTCATGTTAAAACATGCAGTTGTATTGATTTTAACGAATTCGTATTTTTAGTGTAGATTTACGGTAACTATAACTAATGTTCAGATTACCAACAATTAAAGGCTGAATTTTTGACTGAGAAAATAAAAGTAAGAGAATCTTTACTATCACATTAAATGTTGGCATTCTTTCATCTGCGAAAGACGATGTGTTACATAATCTATGCATAGATTATTGTCAACACCCCGTATTTCTGAAGGGATGGGCCCTTTTCATATCACGGGCGGGACTTTCCATGGAATATTACAGAAAGCTCGCGAAATACATGAAGTCACGTGGGACCTGGTTGGCTCTCAGTTCCAGCTTGGTCGTCAGGCAGAGAAGATATGTCTGCTTTAGCTGGGGCTCACTGCACACGCGCGTTGTGTTAGTTAGAGAAATATGTTTAGTTAAGTAAATAAAAGTTTACATAAATAATATGGTTTTGTGGTTGATGAATGTCTTGGCAACAAGACTGACCTAGAAGAAGAAATGAATCAAGGACGACCAACCAGCAAGAACAGAGAAAGACGAAGTCCAGACGCTAGAAGAAGAACGTAAGATACCAAAGATGAGCAGAAGAATAACAGAAGTAAAGAAAGGGTATACAACAGATGGAGTAGTGTCCAAAAAAAAAAATTTTTTTGAAACTACATAGCCTGGGCAGGTTGAATATGAAGGATATGCTGCCGCTGTGGTCCAAAAGAAAGGGAAGAGACCAATGCAGTTTGGCAATGGCAATGTCGCAAGAGTTGCTGTGTAGCACTGAAGTTTAGCGTCACGCCATCTTAGGGACTCCAGCTCCAGATTTGTTTTCGGGATTTACTTCCCTAACCTTTCCTGAGGATAATATATGATCATACTATTTCTCTGAATGTTTGAGATGAGTTCAATCCTGAGTAAAAGCAGTTAGAAAAATAATTAACACAACTCCTACCCCAGCTTTGGTTAGTGGAATGAGAACAGGATACTCCCAGTGGACTAAATAAAAGGTTAGGTTCAAAGTTCCGTGATAGCTCCCAATTACGACAAGAAATTTCCCGAGTTCGAAAAGAAGGTTCTCGAGTCCGACAAGAAATACCTGAAGAAGGCCGGAGGGCATATCGGCCAAAACGTTGTACAAATAACAATAAAGATGGGGACAATTCCGAAGTACGCAGATAATCTAATATATGATCACATTAAATATAAGATGCAAAAATAATGAAAGCAATATTTCTTTGAAGATCTAACTCACCTCGAAGAGTGTCTACATGAGTGATGATTTTTCCTAACGCATCGATCAATGCGTATTCTTCATATCGGCTTCCTTCTTTTAAAGACCATTTCTTCCTCTCATCTTTACGACGGTTACGCGACGATCTTCTATAAAATAAAATAAAAACAAAAGATAAAATTGGACCAGCAATTACTAATAAGGCTGGTTGGCTGGCTGGCTGGTTGGATTTTACAGCATGTCAACCCTCATCGGGTTATTTTATGCCAAAGACATTTTGGATTAAATCCTACTTAACAGACATAAATTCAACAACAGTTATGTGATGATCTTCTATAAAATAAAATAAAAGATAACATTTGACCAGCGATTACTAATAAGGTTGTTTGGTTGGTTGGATTATATGGCATGTCAACCCTTGTTGGGTTATTTTATGCCAAAGACATTTTGGGTTAAATCCTACTTAACGGACATAAATTCCACCATTATGTCACCCCGCCGAAAGAAAAAAAATACCAAAAATCAAGGAATTAACCGAATTTAATGAAATTTTCAATGTTGATACATTAATGAATAAAAGATATAATGCACCAGTTATTTTATTTAAAAATTTTTTCCAGGTCAAATAACTTTGGACCACATATATTTGTGAATCTGTATTATGCCTCAAAGATATGTGGTTCAAGATTAACTGACCTGAAAAAATGTAGTTTTTCAAATAAATTAACTGGTGCATTATATTGTTTATTCATTAATATATCAACACTGAAAATTTCATTAAATTCAGTTAATTCCATTGTTTTTTAATATTTTTTTTCGGCGGGGGTGACATAATGGTGGAATTTATGTCCGTTAAGTAGGATTTAACCACATTTTGTTTTATTCCTTCTTGAGGGGTATTCAATATTTTTTAAACTAAACTTTTTTTAAACATATTTTTTAAACTTATGTTTTTTTCTAATTAAACCATAGATGGGACTCTAACAGGTACCACCACTCCAGGTTAGGGTGAACCTGGGAGTAATGGTGATGAAGGGGTACTCCACACTCTCCAGAGTACCAGAATTGGAACTTCATGCAGTTTAAGATCATACCCAGGATACTAAAACCCTCAGCCACTGCCTTCTAGCACATATATGATAAAAATGGTTGTCAGATTGCCATAAGGACAATAGGGTCAAGACAATCATATAGGTGCTAGGGCTTGACGTGACCAGTCGATTGATCAAAGAGGGCCTGTTCAACCACCCATCAAGCCTAAGTAAGTGTCAAATGGAGTGTTGCATGTCATGGACTGCTCAGCCACCAGGATTCCATCCTTAAGCATCCTGGGTGACCACCCATGGTCAACAAGTGGCATAATTGGTGTGATTTTACCCCTCTGCAGAGGTGCAGTCTGTGTATTCTACAGCCCCAGCCGACAGGGCGTTTACTAATAAGGATTAGAATCTAACATAAATTTATTTGATATCTACAAGGAGTGTACAGAAAAGTTTGAGGCCCAACCAAAATGCCACTTACCCTGTTGAACGACTAAAATTTGAAGAGTTGCCTGAACGCTGACTGGAACTGGTAGAACGAGAGACAACACTGTCGACAGCCACACTGCTTGCATCGGAATAAAGATCTACATTCGCAGGGCAACCTTCGTCATCTAGAACAAAGCAAAGAAAGAATAATAAATACATTGTCATATAGTACCTAAATAATGAGGATGGAATTGTCTGTTTTTCCTATAAGTAATGTCTGATGAAGTCTCAGAAGAGAGAAACAAGATCTCACAGGACTTGTTAATTCAACCTAATAAATGCTAATTATTCTGTTCACCTTGTATTTTTACTTAGCAAACGTTTTCCCCTATCCTTAATACTCATTGTTTCTTCCTATTATTTCTCTGTTAACTCAGGTACTCAAGTTAAAACACTTTGTTGATTCCAAAAGAGCAGTCAAGAAAATACAATAGAAACTTTATTAATGGTACATTATGATGGAAATGTTGTATAGCCGGTCTTGTCAACGTGCCTCCAAATTCACGGCACTAAAAAGGTATTTGTTACGTGGCGGTCGTCTTGTCGATAAAAAAGGTACAACGCGTGAGATATATCGTCACAAGGGCTTAGCTTTTATTTTTGGGCTCGTGTCATGGCTCTGTTCGGAGAGGAGGAAAGGCAGAGAGAAAGAGAGAGAGGACACTGTTAAATTACTGTAATCCCACACTAGGGACCAGAGGCCCGTCCGAACTCTACACTGCCGGAAAGCAAAAAGAGACCAATCTTGTTGTTCGTCGTTCCTCGTCACCACACGACTTCCGGTTCCGGTCAACACCGAAACTTCTGGTTGGCTTCTAATTCTCATCCGGGGGGTCATACCTCGGTCAAATTACTGACAACCCGTTGTGTGTCCATTACTCCTTTTTTTTTTAACCTTTACTTTCTCTTATTTCTTCTTCCTCTCTTTCTATAGCAGTCCACCCAAAACTCCGGACCTTCATAATCACGTTACAAAAATCTAAAATCATGAAAACTCACCTAAAGAGATACAAAGAGCCAGGTTAATTTGGTTTGGTTAATGCCAGAAATTATAGGTATATGCTGTAATGGTTACCATCAGAATAAATTGACACAATGAGATGATTTCAAATTCTTTGCCTCAAAACTACGTTACAAACATGAACAACACGCGC
>CM042156.1:88232081-88269581 GCA_023376005.1 Doryteuthis pealeii | reverse complement strand
GCACACATTGAGCTCTGCAAACTGCGACAAGTTTTTTTTTAAAAACTCCTATGTCGTAAAGAAGATTTCTTCTCTGGACTTTTGGATTATATATATATATATATTATCAATATTAATAATATAGTATGCTCTATTTATAATTAAATAGTGCTCAATATCATTGATAGAAAATGTATATCTAAGTTATGATAGCATGGACATGAAGTCAACACTGCTTGGTAATCGACAGTTTCTCATTTATGCGATTTTCAAACCAACACTTTGCCTCATCACATTTTTGACAATCAATTCTGTTTATATTCTACATTTTTATATTGTCCCATTTAATACAAATCACACAGATCTCTTTCTTTGAGGAATATTTAATGGTTTCAAATCTTAAGAGTAGAATCCAAATGATTTAAAACAAAAAACAAAAAAAACATTACTAACCAAACGTAAAGATTCATCCCAAAATCCTCCATCAATCAGCGTCACAATGGCCTCTTCAACATCCTGAAAAAAAAGAAAAAAAAAGAAAAAATATGAAAAATTATATCAAAAAGATTTTTTAATATTAAGAATTATCTTTCTGGTGACAGTTAAGAGATAATCATTAAAAAGTTATTTCATATATGAACACATTTTTCTATGAATTGGTTGTTTTGTTTTGTTTTATGGCATATCAACCATTTGTGGGTCATTTAATGCCAAAACTGTCATTTTGATAAACAAAGGACTCAAGTTGATTACAGTGCCTGCTTTTGCTTAAGTAGTCACCCAATTAAGTATTGAACAGGCTCATTATTGCTTAACTTTTTTATATATATATATATATATATATATATATGAAAGGTAAAAATGGATATTGAATCCGACAATATGTGTAGAAAGTTTTGTAGAAAAAACAAGATGTTAAAAGTTTTGCTGATATATTTATTTTGTTTTTCCACTTACAATGTTGCTTTGATAAAGACATATGCATGTCGAAACAGATTTCTGTCAGCAAAACTTTTAACATCTTGTTTTTTCTACAAAACTTTCTACATACACATATATATATATATATATTTACCAACCTCTTCGCACAAGCAGGATGCAATACAAGGACAATTTCTTAAGCAGAGTTTAACAGATTTAAATTCAGAGTTTTCCTTCTCCTAGACTGGTTACCTAGGCATGGTTAAAGAGCTCAGTCTGCCCTACTATTTACCCATTAGCCTCATCCAGGATTTGAACTGGAGTCGATGAGTCCATTTCCTACAACTCTAATCATTACACCATGCACCCTCATTTTACCCATACATGCCACACGTCTCTCAGTCTTTTTTATGTTATAGCAATACACATAGAATAAGTTTTAAGATTTCTTACTTTTGCATATTGTTCATACAACATAGAAGCATCTTCATGTTTGCCGAGAGATTTTAACGTTCCTGTAAAATAGAAATAATAAAAATATTTAATAGAGTTGAATATAATTAACAATCTTGTAGATTGGTCAGATAAATGGCAGATCAGATTCAATACAACTAAATGTAAAATATTTCATGTGAGAAGAAATAATTTAAAAAAACTTATATTCAATGAGAAAAAATTTTTATTATAATGGAGATAGTGTGTTTGTCTGTAAGCAAAACTATATCACTACTCAAGTCACAATTCTCTTAGTTATTTGCGTCACATTCTCCATGATTTTATTTTTATTTAAACCTCAATTATTAATAAAAATTGTTTTATATCATTAATACTGTTGGCCTTATCTACATACTAATAACATGCAATTGTATTTATATATACAAGAAAATAGCAGTTTAGTGTGAACGGGAAGGCTAATTTGAAGATTGATATTAAAAATTTGATTTTAATAAATATGTGTTTGGTATTATTGATTTCTAATTGTTTGGTTTGATCTTAATGAATATGAGCAAAAATCTCAGGGATAAATCTTAAAAGAAATCCATTAACAAGAAAAAATAACTGTAATTTTATTCTTTACTTCCTAATTTAACTAAATAGTTAGATTAGGAAAAATTAGCAATTAAAGACAGGAGTGATGGAAAATGATTGAAGAGTTAGTTTCTAAGTTGTTCTATTTTTCGATTATACCCTCTTCTATTTCAAATCATTTTATCTGCATTCTTATTTAATTTCATTAGCCTTTCTAATTTAAGGATATTTTATTACATCAAAACTTAAACATTTGCACTTGGAGGGTGCATATATTTACTAGTTTCTCTTATGAAAAGGAATTACTAAAAAAAAAAAATACAGAATTAGAAAAAGATCTTTGAGTGTGAATATGGACCCTGAACTATAATTTTCAGAACATATAGAAATACAAGTAAATAAAGCAAACAAGATATCAGGATGAATATGTAAGTCATATGAATATATAGATAAAGAAATGTTGAAAAATTTATTTATTGCATTGGTGAGACCTCATTTGGAATTTACCAATATGGTTTGGTGTCCAAGATTAATCAAAGACATAAAACTTATTGAAGGAGTACAAAGGAGAGCTACTAAAGTAATGAGTGATTTGAAAAATTTTGAATAAAGAAAGACTTAAAAGTGTAACGTGGCGGTATATTCACGGTACCAAAACGGATATACGTAACGTTCTATTAGCGATAAACGTTGTATAGCAGGTCTTGTCAACGTGTCTCCAAATTCACGACACTAAAAAGGGTTCGGCACGTGGCGGCCATCTTGTCGATAAAAAAAGTACAACACAAGAAATATATAGTCACAAGCTGCTTATCTTTTATTTCCAGGCTCGTCTCGTGGGTTGTTTCGGAGAGGAGGAAAGGCAGAGAGAAAGAGAGAGAGGACACTGTTAAATTACTGTGATCACACACTAGGCACCAGAGGCCCGTCTGTACTCTAGGCCTCGGAAAACAAAAAGAGGCCAGTATTTTTCTTCGTCGTTCCTCGTGATCAAGTGACTTCCGGTTCCGGTCAACACCCGAAACTTCCGGTTGGCTTTCAATTCTCCATTCGGTGGGGTCACGCCCCGGTCAGGTTCCCGACAAACTGTTTTGTGTTCATCACTTTTTTAAAACCATTACTATCTCTTATTTCTTCTTCCTCTCTTTTCTAATAGTAGTTCTCACAAAACTCAGGATATGTGTTGTATACTCTCTTTACTTACTTTCTTACTTCTATTCTTCTAGTGTCTGGACTTCGTCTTGGGGACTTCGTGTCTGGTCTTCCATTGGGGATTTCTCTTTATCAGAAGCCCTGTGTCATTGGTAGTTTTTAGATAATAACACAAGACTTCGATTTAACTTAGATCATATTTTATTCTGAAATCCCCACCAGACTACCTGCGCAGATTGAGTCGGCACCGTGCATAACACGACTTACCACCGTCGTGGCTTTGGCCGATCTGACTAAAATCTATTTCTAATCTAAACCGGAAGAGGATCTTCTCCACCGATTCTCACGGTATCCACCGGAAGGATCAGGATGAGGTCAAGCCTTGTCATTCAATCCTTCAAGGCCGTGGGCTGCAACTTATAACAGCTATTTTGGTTTCTACACTACTGTACATAAATATTAGGAATCTAATAATTATGTAACATATTCACCATCTCGCTACAAAAGTCAAATCTTAGCACCAATTAAAAAAATTAAAAAAACAATAGTAAAAGAAACGGAATCCTTACCAGCGAGAGTTGATGCAAGATTTGCCAATTTTTCTGGACTGTAGTTGAGTCTCTGAGCCATGCACATAGTCTGTTTAGCATTATGGGATGTCTGGAAACATTGCAATGCATTTTCCCAATTGGCTGCTTTCACGTACATCACGGCAGCTTCTTCGTGATACCTTTGCTCCTTCAATTGATCAGCATAACTAGCAGCTACAAGCTGAGATCATTTAAAAATAATAATAATAACAAACATTAGCTTTCTTTGCCTTCAAATATACAATAAACTAGCAAGGTCATCACATATTGTCCAGGTTGATTCATTTGTATTTGATTATTTGGTTATTTCCTATTAGTATAACATAAACAAAGGGGAACCACTCTTGACTGATAAATTATTTATTTATTTTCCCATTAAACTAACCCTAAACCCGTCTTTTTTTTCTCTAGTAGATCAATGAATGAATAAATAATTTATCAATCAAGAGTGGTTCCCCTTTATTTATGTTAGATTTATAGGAAATAACCAAATAATTTTTTACGAGAATAAAAAAAAAATCAAAGACAAGTCATCTTAAGCATTAGGATCTTGTTTTTTATTCTCTCTGTTCAGTTTTTATACATACTATATAAATAGTGGACCACTTAGATTATTGTTTTTATACATACTATATAAATAGTGGACCACTTAGATTATTGTTTTATACATACTATATAAATAGTGGACTTAGATTATTGCTTTTATACATACTATATAAATAGTGGACCACTTAGATTATTGTTTTTATACATACTATATAAATAGTGGACCACTTAGATTATTGTTTTTATACATACTATATAAATAGTGGACTACTTAGATTATTATTTTATACATACTATATAAATAGTGGACCACTTAGATTATTGTTTTATACATACTATATAAATAGTGGACCACTCAGATTATTGTTTTTATACATACTATATAAATAGTGGACCACTTAGTTTATTGCTTTCATAAATACTATATAAATAGTGGACCACTTAGATTATTGTTTTTATATATACTACATGAATAGTAGATTGATTAAATTTTTATTTTTATCAGTACTATATAAATAGTGGACCACTTTGATTATTGTTTTTATACATACTATATAAATAGTGGACCACTTAGATTATTGCTTTTATACATACTATATAAATAGTGGACCACTTAGATTATTGCTTTTATACATACTATATAAATAGTGGACCACCTAGTTTATTGCTTTCATAAATACTATATAAATAGTGGACCACTTTGATTATTGTTTTTATATGTACTAGATGAATAGTGCAAGCAGGTGAAAAAGGATAACAAAAACAAGTAGAGCAAGATACTTTGATCTCACGGGAAAGTTGGGAAAATAAATTTACCTATGCACCATAACCAGTGTCAAGGGACTACTAAGAACTATTAATAAATTTTAACTTCTTACCTCAAATTCTTTATCAGTTGGGTTGTACAATCTGAGAGCCTCTTTATGAAGTTTGTGTTCTTCAATAAATTGAAGACATTCATTAAACCTCTCAGAACCTTTAAAAAAAAAAATTGGTAAAATGAAAAAAAAAAAAAAAAAAAAAAATCTAAATAAACACTTTATCTTATTTCCAGTGTATACTTAAACAAAAACATTAAAGTAGAAAGTGTTAAATACTTCTTATTAATTTTAATGTTTCAGGCTGTTGTCCGTATCATCCTGGTTTTATAAGAACAACAAAGATGGAAAAGGAGAGAGATAGAACACCCGATACACTCTGATGAAAAATGAACCCAAATGTTCTCAACATGGCCAGTGGAAAAGGTTAGAAGATAGAAGAAGATGGAGGTGCATGGCATAATGGTTAGAGTCATGGGAAATGGACTCATCAACCAGAGTTCAAATCCTAGACAAGGCTGTTTTCATTTCATATAGTGCTAATACCAGTGGGAAAGGTATGAATCCATATATTCTCCCTCCAGCTACGGGTAAAATAGTAGGGCAGACTGGGCTCTTTAGCCTTGGATAAGTAACCAGTCTAGAAGGAAACTCTGAATATGGAAAATCCTGAGTTCAGTCGTTGATTGGTTTTGTGGTATTCCTTGTGCACCAATTCTTTCCTATTGACTCTGCCAAAAAGTGCAGATGGTCCAACACAAGCCTTCACCACTATAAAGAAAACACTGTGTTGGTTGTTTTACCTAGACTCATATTGTTTTATTTTTTGGGTTTTTTTTTCTCAATCTGATCTAGCCTTCTTAATTATGCGTTCCCATATTGTATTCATTTCTATGCTAGGTCTACTAAACAGCCCAGTACAGCCTATCATATGTGCTGATTCTTTGAGGCGTCTTCTCTTCCAATGTTCTTCTCTATCTATTATTCTAACTTCATCCCATAAGGGCAGATGGCTTCCCTTTTCATTCCATATATGATCAGCCATACCCGACTTTTCTATTTCTCCTCGGGATTACATATCTTTTGAATCTTTTCAGCCAAGCCTTTCACATAGGGCAGACAGACTGTGGTGAGTTTCTGTCTGCCCTATGTAAAAGGCTTGGCTGAAAAGATTCAAAAGATATGTAATCCCTATGACATCAGGACAACATTCAGGAGTGACTTAACTCTTCGTAAACATCTCGTCAGAGTCAAGCCCCCAACAGAATAAAACATGACCAAAAATTGTGTGTATTCCATCCCATGCAGCTGTGGCAAAGAATACAAAGGTGAAACATGCCGCCCACTGAAAGTAAGACTAGAAGAACATCGTAAAGCAGTGGTCCGAGGAAATACCTGAAGAAGGCAGGAGGGCATATCGGCCAAAACGTTGTACAAATAATAATGAAGATGGGGACAATAGTCCGAATAACACCGATAATACTAAATAATGAGGTAATAAAAAGTTTTATTTGCCTGTATTTTTGAGATGAGGCTTGATGTGAATAATTTGTTGTCCTTATTATTGTTTCGGCCTTCCTCGGGTTGAATCATTACTCAATACACAGGGAACACCTGAGGAAGGCTGAGGATACAGCAGCTGAAACGTTGTGTTTAAACATACCACAATAAAGATGAGGACAACAAATTATTCACATCAAGCCTCATCTAAAAAATACAGACAAATAATACTTCTATGAATTTTTTAAAACTTTGGAATTTTAAATTTTACACTACACTACAAAAATGATAGGCTATGCCTATTCCTTATATAACAAAAGTATTAAAACAACAATTTTGTTAAAACAAGAATTCATAACTCACCACATTTTGTAATATGTTGTAGAGCCTTGGAAAACCTTCTCAGGTGTTTATCAATCATATAACGCTGATAGTTTATTTCCAATCGACGCAAACTGTTCAAATAAGGTAGGTATTCTTTAGGGTCCTAAGGAAAAAAGGAAAAATTAGATCAGGATAAAATTTATCTGTTTGATACCATGTCAACTCTTGACTTTTGCATTGTTACTGGTCTTGAAACAATCATGACTGCACAATATATATATATATGTATATATATATATATATATGTATATATATATATAAGTGAGTTTCATAATTTGCTTGAAGCATTGTGTATGTATTGGTTAGGAGGTTGATTTAGAAGGCTATCACAATGCAATTTGGAATAAATAAAAAAATAATAATACGGTAACAATGGTGTTGTGTGTTGACCTGTATTTTTTATTAAAATACGGGTCAACATACAACACCATTGTTACCGTATTATTATTTTTTTATTTATTCCAAACTGCATTGTGATAGCCTTCTAAATCAACCTCCTAATATATATATATATATATATATATATATATATATATAACTTTCAAAGAAAGAAAAACTTAACAAACCGTCATCCTGTTATATTTTTATTTCAACCAGAAACTCAAAAAATGAGTCTAGCCTCATCAGACGGGTTTTAAAAATACAGGGAACCTCAAAACACATCTGATGAGGCTAAACTCATTTTTTGAGTTTCTGGTTGAAATAAAAATATAACGGGATGACGATTTATTTAGTTTTTCTTTCTTTGAAAGTTATATATTGCTCTGTATATAACTTAATTTATTGCTCTGTATATAACTTAATTTATTTATACATTGAGCTATTTTTAGGGATTTATAAAAATCCTTGTATGAGTATATATGTTTCCACCTATAAGAGTATACAGTATGGTTGTACAGTAAGATTTCGAAGATCCCAAATAGAATCATCCCTTACTTACCAGTCATTTTGATATATATATATACATACACACACTAACACCATTGTCACTAAATTTGTTTGAATGTTTTCCCCAATGAGCCACAATGAAACAAACCAAATTAATTACTTCAAACTAACATGATTCAAAATCACACCAATAGGTTATGTGATAAAATAGATTGGAATCTAATCACAAGATTTTTTTTAAAAAACAATTACAAGATTTTAAAAAATAATTTAAAAATTTAAAAAAAAAATAATTTCAAGATTAAAAAAAAAATTATTTGAAGATTTAAACAAAAAAAAAAAAACACATTTACAAATTCTAAAAAAAAAAAAAAAAAAATTAAGATTTAAAAAGAAAATTTCAAGATTTAAAATTTATAATTTTTTTAAAAATAGATAAATGAATAAATAAAAGTATAACATTTCCTGTCTTATTAATTATTTTTCATTCAATTATTTTCCTGTTTTTCAATATTTTTTTTTTTTGTAATAAGCTTCACTTTTCAAAATTGAATCTGCCACTTCAAGTTGATTTGAATTCAAATTTTATAAATTCAGAATTTCTAAAGAAATTTTGTCATCTAACACAATGGTTCTCAACCTGGAAGCCATGTGACCCACGGGGGGGGGGGCATATAACATTTTTTAAGGTCCAGGCAGGCAAAAAGTTCCCTTGGATTTTGATTTTTATAATCAAATTGTGTCGAAATTGAAAGGCAGCCCTATGAACAAGCGGATTCCCAGCCCCCACAATCAAGCGCGTTAGGAAATGTTTGGCCTGTGCGACGGGGAAGAGTGTGGAGTGTGGTGAGCGGCTACGGATATTCGAACTCGCTACCTCCTCGTAGCTGAGGTGCTGTTAGCAGAGACCAGGATGAAGTATATCGGAATTTGCATAAGCGCAGACGAACGAGCAGAAATAAGACGGACTGTCACTGACACAGGGAGTGAGGAAGAAAGTGTTTGGATGGCAAGTGAAATCTGACAACTGCTATTTGAAGTGATAGTGGCGTGTTCGGTTGGGAAAGGAATTAAATTTCGTTTGCTGGAGAGACTTGCAAAGGATTGATATTATCTTGAATTTTTGGACCTTTCAAAAGACAAATATGATTATAAAAATAAAAATACAATAGAACTTTTAAACATCGAAATGGCTACGGGGGGAGGGGGGTCCACCAAACTTAAATATGAATCAAAGGGATCCATAGGTAAAAAAAAAAAGTTGAGAACTAGATTTAGCATATACATAAATAATAGTCATTTTTTATGGGTACTTTGCTAGTTTAGTAATAATTCATCAAATTGATTAATAATGGTGAATGTACACATTATGTAGAAAATAAAAACATTCCATTAAAAAAATAAAATGCAACTATATTCTTTTAAGAATCTTCTCACCTTTTGTGATTTTTCAGCAACCATCATGACAATATCAAAATCATACATCCCCAAAGCAATATCATAAAGTTGGTTGATGTCAACTATGCACAATAAATGACGAAGTGCTTCCTCCAAAGAAATTATGTTGTTTGGAGAAACTAAAAGGAAAACAAAAATAAATATTTATAATTCTAATTAAGAATTGTTATTCATTTAAAAAGGAAAAAAAGGGAATCTTTTTCTCTTTTTTCTTTTTGCTTACAAAAAAATAAAATATTGGCAGAAATAAAATGTAATTGTAATAAGTAATTGAGCTCTGTAGGGAATACTAGACTACATAAACTCTTAATAAGTTTACCAATTATTCTAAGTAGAATAAAGCTTTCCAAAGTCTATCGGTGTTATCGTTTGTCATTACAGTAATATATTAAAAAACAGGGCATGACCAAAGAGGGTCATGGTTGGTGTGATCAAAGGACACCATATCTTCTATTCAAATAACCTGATGAGATTATCGAAGAATCGAGGGTGTACTGTAAATTTAAAAAAAAAAAAACTTCCTAAAAATTGCGGAATTCACTTACCTTTCAAATTATGAACCAATTCCAAAGCCTTTTCCAATTCTGGAGGATTCTTCTTAACGTGTGCAGTGATTATTGGTAATAAGAATCTGTAAATATTAAATGAAAAAGAAATAAATAAAAAACAAATTCATTTGCTAATCAAATGAAGAATCATTGATCTGTGTTTTTGGATAAATATTTGACTGTCAAACTTGAGGAGGAGGAGGAGGAGGGTGTGGTAATCATAAACAGTACTTCCTCATTGTACCAAATGTATAGAGCCAGAGCCATCCTTTTCAAATAACCCAAAAACATTGAGCATGATCCTTAACTTAGTTGGTTGGCTGGGTTTTATGGCATGTCAACCCCTTGGGTTATTTTATGCCGAATACTTCTACTGGTAATTTGGTATTCAAAAATATTTAATGCCGACAAAGTTTTGAAATAATTTCATTTTTAATGGATAATACAATTTTGTTTATAAATTAATGTTTTCTATTTAACCCATAGATGGGCCTTAACTTAGATGGATATCCAAGTTCAATAATATTTCTCTGAATTTTTTAAATGAGGTTTCATAATTAGTATCACACTTAGTAATTGTCAAACTGAATTTAGATAATTAGTATTATTTGTATTATTCGGACTATTGTCCTCATCTTTATTGTTATCTACATTATTTTTCTGAATTTTTGAGATGAGGCTTGATAATTAGTATTAATTGGATTATTTGGACTATTGTCCTCATCTTTATTGTTATCTACACTATTTCTCTGAATTTTTGAGATGAGGCTTGATGATTAGTATTATTTGGATTATTCAAACAATTGTCCTCATCTTTATTGTTATCTACACTATTTCTCTGAATTTTTGAGATGAGGCCCTATTGTCCTCATCTTTATTGGCCTTGTCTCATCTTTATTGGAATTTTTGAGATGAGGCTTCAGACTATTGTCCTCATCTTTATTGTTATCTGTACAACATTTTGGCCAATGTGCTCTCCAGCCTTCTTCAGGTATTTCTTGTTGAACTTGAGAACCTTCTTGTCAGGGAGCCATCACAGAACTTTGAATCCAATCCTTTATTCAATCCATGGGGGTATCCTGTTCTCATCCACTAACCACTAACATTTTACAGGTAACAAGATGAGGACAATAGTCTGAATTATCCAAATAATACTAATTATCAAGCTTCATCTCAAAAATTCAGAGAAATAATAATTTTATTCTTTAATGTATTAAAATCAATCCTATAAATGATTTTATATAGAAACCAATTGAAATATAACTAAAATAAGTGTAATCTTTTTATATGCGTTCTTATTTAATTTTGTTAGTCTTTCTAATTAAATATATTTCATTACATTAAAACTTCAAGAAGTTTCCCGAGTTTGAGAAGACTCTCGCATCCGACAAGAAATACCTAAAGAAGGCCGGAAGGTACATCGGTTGAACCGTACAGATAGCAATAAAGATGAGGACAATTGTCTGAATAATCCAAATAATACTAATTATCCAAGTTCAGAATCAAGACAATTATTAAGTGTGACATGAAATCCCAAGTAATTTCTAAAAAGGTTATTTTGTCAAATTCCTCTACACCATTAACTTTTGGAAATGACAAGAAAATATTGTTGTTGCTAGAGATATTAACATTTCCATAAAGACAATTCAGCAGGATTTTTGAGCAATACAAGAATAGGTTCAGAATGATAGCACACATAGTAACAATAAGCACTATAGGTCACTGATGTTAATTCAGAATGTCCTGGAAAAGGATGTTACTATAGGAATGCATTGGAAAGACTTTTAATACAGATTGGAAAGGGGTTTAGTATAGGAATGCATTGCTTTTACTATAGGGACTATTTGGAAAGGATTTTTACTATAGAAATGCATTGGAAAAACTTTTTACTATAGGAATTCATTGGAAAGGGATTTGCTATAGGAAACCTTTGGAAAAGCTTTTTACTTTAGGGATTCATCTTTTTACTATACAAATGCATTGGAAAGGGTTCTACTATAGGAATGCATTGGAAAGGGTTTTACTATACAAATGTATTGGAAAGGGATTTACTATAGGAATGCATTGAAAAGGGTTCTACTATAGGAATGCATTGAAAAGGGTTTTACTATACAAATGTATTGGAAAGGCTTTTACTATAGGAATTCATTGGAAAGGGATTTACTATAGGAATGTATTGAAAACGGTTCTACAATAAGAATGCATTGGAAAGGGATTTACTATAGGAATGCATTGGAAAGGGATTTACTATAGGAATGCATTGAAAACGGTTCTACAATAGGAATGCATTGGAAAGGGATTTACTATAGGAATTCATTGGAAAGGGATTTACTATAGGAATGCATTGGAAATGGTTTTACTATAGGAATGCATTGGAAAGGGATTTACTATAGGAATTCATTGGAAAGGGATTTACTATAGGAATGCATTGGAAAGGGATTTACTATAGGAATTCATTGGAAAGGGATTTACTATAGGAATTCATTGGAAAGGGATTTACTATAGGAATTCATTGGAAAGGGATTTACTATAGGAATTCATTGGAAAGGGATTTACTATAGGAATTCATTGGAAAGGGATTTACTATAGGAATGCATTGGAAAGGGTTTTGCTATAGGAATGCATTGAAAAGGCTTTTACTATACAAATGTATTGGAAAGGCTTTTACTATAGGGACTATTTGGAAAGGATTTTTACTATAGAAATGCACTGGAAAAGCTTTTTACTATACAAATGCATTGGAAAGGGATTTACAATAAGAATGCATTGGAAAGAGATTTACTATAGGAACTCTTTTTGAAAGTTGTTTTTTTTAAAGTAATACCTATCCCAAAATAGAAGACATAATATATGTGATGATAACCACTATAAGCCAATGAACCTGTTAAACTTGAGAAATATTAAACTTTACAGACTTTAACAATTAGAATGATGAGCTCAACAGATAAACAAGAAAAAGATTTCACCTACTTTTCTCGACTGACATCATATAAAGAATCAAGAATGGCATCACAGACAACATTGACTTTCGCTTTAGATGTTGAATCTTTCTCATTTGTATTTTGGACACGGCCAGGGTAAGCAGCAGCATACATAGTAAGGGTGACATCTTCTTCACTGCAGGAGGAAAAAAAAATCAATTTTTGGATATTAAGTATTACAATTAGAAACAAAGTGACACATCATATATTTGGTTTGGTTTGTTTTATGGCATATCAACCTCAGTGGGTCATTTAATGCCAACAAAGTTTTGAATAAATTCATTCTTAATGGATACTCAATCTTTTTTTATAAACACATTTTTCTATTTAACCCATAGATGGGACCCTAACAGGTACTACCACTCCGGGTCAGAGTGGACCTGGGAGCAATGGTGATGAGGGGGGTGCTCCACATTCCCCAAACCTCCAAAACTGGAACCTCACCATCAGACAGAGTGTAATGAACTTGGGTTGACGGGTCCATTTCCTATGACTCACGTACCTCCAAAATCCTTCATAGTAGGAGTGGGAGAAAACTATTAAGGTTTGGTATGTTTTGTTTTACAGCATATCAACCTCAGTGGGTCATTTAATACTGATAAAGTTTTGAAATGAATTCATACTTAATGGATACTCAATTTTTTTTATTAACTCATGTTTTTCTATCTAACCCTAACAGGTACTACCACTCCAGATCAGACTGGTTTGGTTTAGTTTGTTTTGTTTTATGGCATATCAACCCCAGTGAGTCATTTAATGCTGCCTAAGTTTTGAAATAAATTCATTCTTAATGGATACTCAATTTTTTTTATAAATACATTTTTCTATTTAACCCATAGATGGGACCCTAACAGGTACTACCACTCCGAGTCAGAGTGGACCTGGGAGAAATGATGATGAAGGTGTGCTCCACATTCCCCAGACCTCCAGAACTGGAACATTCCCAGGACATGAAGACCCTTAGCCATTGCTTTCTAGCACCCATAAGATAAGGGTTGGGGCTTCCTATAAGGGCAATAGGGTTGGGGCAATCATATAGGTGCTAGGGCTTGACATCAGCATAAGTTGAAAAAATATGAAGATCTATGAAAACAATGCGTCAGAAATGGATGGATAACGGATGTATTTCCGATCAAAGTCAGATGCCGAGGATTTATTACCAACTCAACCTTCACATTTTTTACTAAACTTGGAATTTCTCCACCAGACAAGAGGAAATACATCAAAGAGATTCAAGATAAAGCTCTAATCATATCAGCGTGGATATGGCAATACCACAGTGTGGCAACAAACCAACAAAGTCTGGCGGTATTGTCAGTTAACATTGAACCATGAATCTTTGAGGCGTAACACAGATTCTCAAAGATACGTGACTCAAGGTTAACTGACCTGAAAAAATGTAAAAGTTTTTAAATAAAATAACTGGTGCATTATATTTTGTATTCATTAATATATCAACACTGAAAATTTCATTAATTCGGTTAATTCTCTGATTTTTGTTATTTTTTTTTTTCTTTTGGCATGGTGACATATGATGGTGGAATTTAGGTCCGTTAAGTTTGATTTAAGTATTTTTTTTTTTTAAATTGTCAAAAATACAAACCTCAAGTCAGTAAGGAATAAAGTTAGGAGGTTGTCCGAACTGATTTGTTCAATGAATGTTTGAACATTTCCAAGAAAAGATCCAGGGTTGTGATCATACGTGAGATTCATGTTGATTCGATGTTTCCGCATCATTAACAAAGCATCCTTGTAAAAATGGCTGAAACATAAAAAAAAAAAAAAGATTGAACGAAAAATATTAAGATCAGAAAATCTTGTAAAATTTTAGTTATACGTTAGGTAAAGTAAAGTCGTTGGGGTGGCCTAAAGTTGGTATCAGCCGGACAGTGAAGGAGTCTATCCATTTTCACTAGCACTAGACCAAGGAGATTGTTTTTGATGTCTGAGGTGGAGCGCTACACCTACCATTAGCTCCTTACTTTACAGCACAGATCTCTGTGCTACTCATACACTTAGTTGGCGAGGGTCGGTATCGAACCTGGAACCTTGTGGTTCCTAGTCAAATGCTCTACCGACTGAGCTAAATGTTATGCAATAGTGAAAATTAACTAGAATTTGGGATGATGTATGAAAGGCTGACCTGTTGGTTTCTGATTGGTCATGAAGTGACAACAGTGACAAAAGTGAAAGAGAGTACAAAAAAGTTGGGGAGTTTTGCCTAAGTTTTGAATGAAGCAGACGTAAGAGTCTGGGCTGAGTGTTTGAAGAGGACAGACGCAAGATGTCCTCCAAGGCATTTTTTACTTGGGTTTAAACTAAAATATATGAGCTCTGACAGAAAACAACAATGTGGTAATTGCATTTCACATAGTGCTAATACCATTGGGAAAGGTATGAATCCTACTCTCCCTCAAGCTATGGATAAATAGTAGGGCAGACTGGTCTCTTTAACCTTGGTTAGGCAACCGGTCTAGGAGAAGGAAAACTGTGAATTCAAACTTGTTGAACACCGCTTAAGAAATTGACCTTGTGTCACATCCTGCTCATGTGGAGAGGGTTGGTAAATATATATATTATATATATATATATAAGAAAAAGAAAAGAAAAACAAAACAAAAGCTAAGTATATGAATTTTTCTATTGACGGTTTTTATTTTGAATTTGACATGGCTAAATTGTTGCAATATTCACCGGAAGACAAACAGACAATATTGGATACAGGGTTCAAGCATTCGTTCTCAACAGACATTCGAAAAAAAAAAAAAAAAAGAAATTACAGTTATTCACCCATTTCATTCATAACATGAGGAAAAAAGAAAGGAGGAGAAGAAAAAAGAAAGAAAAAAAGGAGAGGAAAAAGAAATAAGAAGAGAAATTATAACCACACAAAGAAAAACGTAAGCATGTACATTTCTGATATGCACCTCTGAAGATGAAGTTTATACTTTGAAATCGATAAGACAAAAATAACATCTTTTTGTTTTTATTTTTTTATACGCGTTGTAATTGCCTTCAAATTATTAATATATTATAACATACTTAACAATGCTTCAAGCAAATTACCAATTACTTTTATATATATATATATATATATATATATACCAAAATAATCCAAAATGTTAAAGAAGAAGAAGTAGAGAGAAGAAAGTGAAGAAAAAGAAGAAGAAAAAGGAGGTAAAAACTTGTTCTTACCTGTTGAGTTTCCGCCTGATGGAAGACAACAACAACGCTCTCGGAAATATGGTTTCTAAATTTCCACGAGGCATTTGTAAAATTAGTTTAGTGCTATCATGAATGACAGTCACAATACGTGAACCTCGCTCCACACGACGGACAACCTCATCAAAAGCGTGCTCTTTATTATCTTGTAGTACAGGCAAAGCTAAATAAAAAAAATAAAAAAATTGATGAAGAGTAATAAATTCATGTGAAATGAAATGTTTATAAAAATCAGAAAAGGGAGAAATGACATGTAGTGATTACAGGGTGACCCAAAAAAATAAACAGAAGCCAAATTCTGTTAGGTTAAGACAGTTCTAAGTGACAGTTATCTCTAGATTCTGGGTTCAATCCTGAGTAGAAGCAGTAACATAGAAGAATAATTAACACAACTCCTACTCCATCTATGGTTACCGGAATGAGAACAGGATACCCCCGTGGATTAAATAACGGGTTAGGTTCAAAGTTCCGTGATGGCTCCCGATTACGACAAGAAAGTTCCCATGTTCGAAAAGAAGGTTCCCGAGTCCGAGAAGGTTCCTGAGTCTGACAAGAAATACCTGAAGAAGGCCGGAGGGCATATCATCTGAAACGTTGTACAAATAATAATGAAGATGGGGACAATAGTCCGAATAACGCAGATAATACTAATCATCAAGCCTCATCTCAAACATTCAGAGAAATACCAAATTCTGTTTGTTTACCTTTCATGGCCGTATCTCGACTGATGAAACGACAAGTGTGAGAAAGAGACGTCATTAAAAGGAAGTCATCATGGATAGCAACAGATGTACAGTTGGTCATTATCTGGAGGAAAAAAATAAAAAAATAAAAATATAAAAGGCAATCATGAATAAAAAAAGGAATAAAATGAATAAAATAAAGAAAATAAAGAAAATAAAGAAAAAGAAATTCACCGCCTTACACTATTTGGCTTGGTTGGTTGGATTTTATGGCATGTCAACTCTTGTTGGGTTATTTTATGCCAAAGTCAGTTTAACAATTTGGTTGGTTGTTTGGTTGGTTGGATTTTATGGCATGTCAACTCTTGTTGGGTTATTTTAGGCGGAAGTCAGTTTAACAATTAGGTTGGTTGGCTGATTGGTTGGATTTTACAGCATGTCAACCCTTGTTGGGTTATTTTATGCCAAAGACATTTTATTTTATTCATTCTTTATGGATACTCAATTTTTTTTAAACACATTTTTTTTTATTTAATCCATAGATGGGACCCTAACAGGTAAAACCAGTTTGGGTCAGTATGGACTTAGGAGTAATGGCAATAAAAAGGTGATTCTACATTAGGGTAGGTTGATTTTTCACTTTTTAAAAATATCAAATTGTCCATCTATGCGAAAGTTGTGTCTTAGTATACTGAATACTGATACCAAAAATTAGATCTTTTACTTGCACCATTGTTTGAGGAAATAGCATCAAAGATCGTTGTGTGTTAGTATACTGAATACTGATACCAAAAATTAGATCTTTTACTTGCACCATTGCTTGAGGAAATAGCATCAAAGATCGTCTACTAAAATGCACTAAAAATCCTCATTTTCTAAAGGCTAAATTTTGTGAAAACAAGGATTTTTAGTGCATTTTAGTAGACAATCTTTGATGTTATTTCCCCAAACAATGGTACAAGTAAAAGATCTCATTTTTGGTATCAGTATTCAGTATATACTAACACACAACTTTCGCATAGATGGACAATTTGATATTTTTAAAAAGTGAAAAATTGACCTACCCTAGTGTGCATTCCTCAGAACTCCAGAACTGGAGCGTCTCCCCCCCCCCTTTTTGTGGAGATCTTAATACTCTGCAACGGATACAACAGTAGGCATATTCCAAGGGAAATAATTATAGAAAATATTATAAAGAAAATAATCAAATATTTACCTCGGTGTTGTTAATATAGAAACGGTATCTTGAAGTCAAACCTAATACAGCAACCTGCAAAATATATTCAGTTATTTTTAAGATGAAAATACAAAAATTGATCAAAGGAGTTTTGTCTATATTTTTAAATATGGTAAGATGTCAATTTCTGAGCAATTAATATGGTAAGATGTCAATTTCTGAGCAATTAATATGGTAAGATGTCAATTTCTGAGCAATTAATATGGTAAGATCTCAATTTCTGAGCAATTAATATGGTAAGATCTCAATTTCTGAGCAATCTAATTTATCATTTGTACATTTTATGAAATTACACTTATTGACAGGGAAAACATTAAAAAAATAAATAAATAAAAATAAAAAAACAACCCTGGTGACATTTACAGTATCACCTTTAAATAAATACAAAATATTAATTTTATTTTAAACCAAAGATACCAGAATTTTATTATCCTTGTTATTATTATTATTACACAGTTTTTATAAAATCTACATGCTAACTATATATTATACATGCTTATTATGAATTATATGAATTTTATACTATATGTATTAACTTTTTAGAAATTATACACACAATATCATTATATGCATATACTGCACATTTTATCTCCTACTGAGAGGAAAATTACAAATAATTACACAAATACCAGAGACTATTGTAATTAGAACTTTTTTAAGTTTTAAAACTAAAGAAAATTATTTTGCTCAAAATTAAAACAAATCAAAATTGTAAAAAAATTATAAAATTAAAATTTTTTTTTTTTTAAATCTCCTTCATTTTCTTCTTTTATTCATTCATTCACTTTTTTTTATATACATTTGTATTTTTATAACTAAATACATTTCTCATATAAATCACCAATTTCTCTGAATTTTTGAGATAAGGCTTGATAATTAGTATTATTTGGATTATTTAGACTATTGTCCTCGTCTTTATTGTTATCTACCCTATTTCTCTGAATTTTTTAGATGAGGCTAGATAATTAGTATTATTTGAATTATTCAGACTATTGTCCTCGTCTTTATTGTTATCTGCACTATTTCTCTGAATTTTTTAGATGAGGCTAGATAATTCGTATTATTTGGATTATTTAGACTATTGTCCTCATCTTTATTGTTATCTACACTATTTCTCTGAATTTTTGAGATAAGGCTTGATAATTAGTATTATTTGGACTATTCAGACTATTGTCCTCATCTTTATTGTTATCAACACTATTTCTCTGAATTTTTGAGATAAGGCTTGATAATTTGTATTATTTGGATTATTCAGACTATTTTCCTTTTGATGGCTGCCAATTATGACAAGAAGGTTCCTGAGTTTGAAAAGAAGGTTCCCGAGTCTGACATTAAACACCTGAAGAAGGCCGGAGGGCACATCGGCCGAAATGTAGTGCAGATAACAATAAAGATGAGGACAATAGTCTGAATAATCCAAATAATACTAAATCAACAATGTCCAGAATAAAGTTCTACCATTTATTAATGAGATCAGAATATAGAATAAAATAATCACCTGTTGGCCAATTTTGCAGACATACATGTTTGGGCAAAGCTGTGGAAATACAATCCTCTCCCCAGAGGCTGATTCCCAAACTGAAACCTTTTGGGTATCTGTCAAATGAATTTTAGGAATATCAGGAATCAATAAAAGACATGTTTTATGAAAATAAAATCATTACAAATTATACATTTTGAAAGAAAAAAAATTAAGCTAACCTCAAAAATATTTCTTAACTTAAAAAAAGGAATTTGAAAAAATTAAATAAATCAAAATATAATAATAATAAAAGAATATATATAAAATATAATAATAATAATAATAGATGTAACATATAATAATATAGAATAAATATAAAATATGGTAATAAAATGATATATAATAAATATAAAAAATGATAGAATAATATGATGATAATATATAAATATAATAACTAATAGTAATGATACATAAATACAATATAAAATATAATAACTAATAATATAATGATATATAATAACTAATAATATAATGATATATAATAAATATAAAATATAATAACTAATAATATAATGATATATAATAAATATAAAATATAATATAATTATAATAAATATTAAATATAATAATAAAAAATATAATAATAAAATATACAGAATATTAAATATGATAAATATAAAAAATAATAATAATAATAAAATAATACAATGAACTAAATTGATTTTCTTGTTCCTTAATTGATTTTTAATATGTGCAAACAATTTACCTAAATCAAAAGTTGATATTTGCGCCTGGTGATTCTGCATGAAGACAAGATTTAGACTTTCACAAAAAGTCATTTGGTAAATGTTGGATTCTTTTAATCTAAAGCTGAAAAGATTTTTTTTTTTTTTAAAGAAAAAAAGGGAGATTTTCATTAAGATGGGGATTTGGAAGATCAAAAAGGTTACAAATTTCTCAAATTAAAAAAAAAACAACAAATATAAACAAATTTAAATTAAATAAATGAATAAATGCATTTATATATATTTGGTTAGAATTTTAAAAAATAACCTTGTTGTAGCAGTTCCCTGGTAATATTTTCTGGTGATGTATTTATTTTTTTAAATTAACCTTATGTCACATCCTACCTGTGGCAGAGGTATGGTTTATGAATACATTATCTTTTTATATATATATATATATATAAAATGGGGTATAAAACAATTACTAATTTACAAAAGGGGTCTTTAACAAATGCCAGCAACTTCACGGGAAAATTGGAAAGAAACATACCTGTGTGCCGTTACAGTACCAAGAACTAACTAAAAGACTAAAATTCTAATTTTAGGACAATATTATCCACACAACCTTTTTGCTGCATCAGCTGGCAGAAGTCCCTATTTTGCCCTAAGGAAACATGTTGACTTTCCCATAATGCTATTCAGGTCCTGTGGTCACTCGATTATCAGACCCTAACAGAGTTGCTTCCCTTACACTGTCCAAATTTAAGGGTATATTTTTAGGGTAAAAAATAAATATATCCAACTATAGGCGCACTCAAAGGCGACAGCTACACTTGTGTCAGAGGTATGGTGTATAAATACATCATCTTATATATATAACTTTCAAAGAAAGAGTTTCTGGTTGAAATAAAAATATAACGGGATGACGGTTTGTTAAGTTTTTTTTTCTTTGAAAGTGAAATATTGCTCTGTATATAATTCAAATTATTGATTATTATACATTGAGCTCTTTTTAGGAATGTATAAAAATCCTTGTATGAGCATATATGTTTCCACCTACAAGAGCATACAGTATGGTTATACAGTGAGATTTCCAAGATCCCAAATAGAATCATCCCTTACTTACCAATCATTTGGATTACCTTACATAAATTTATATATATATATATATATATATGGTTAGACCTTTTTTTAAATTAACCTTATGTCACATCCTACCTGTGGCAGAGGTATGGTTTATGAATACATTATCTTTTTATATATATATATATATATATTATATATATATATATATATATATATATATATTATATATATATAGCAGAAACTAAATGGATTCTAAAATTACAAACTCACTTGAGGGGACTGAACATCGGAATATTCCGTTATTATAAATCTTTTACAGACTTTTATTGACAGCGGCAGCCGCTGTCAATAACAACAGAGACAAAAGATCCATTGAACAGGAACAACAGTCATTTGATAAAGGGTATCTAACGAACCCGAAAATTTATGATAAAAAATAATTTTAAAAAAATAAGTGCATCCAATACTCCATAACATCGAGTTCATTCATTTATTTTTAGATGCTTCATAATAATGCCCAACTTTAAAAAAAACAAATATATATATATATATATATATATATATATATATATATATGGGAGAATATGTGCTTAATTGAAGTCGAACTTAATTTTTTTTTAAGTTAATTCATTAATGATTAATTAGGCGGGATTTAACTACTTAAATGTAAGGCTAAACAAATCGAGAAAAATCAATCTCTGAATGTACAAAAGTATTCCAAGCTGATTGATTTTTCTCGATTTGTTTAGCCTTACATTTAAGTAGTTAAATCCCGCCTAATTAATCATTAATGAATTAACTTTCAAAAAAATTAGGTTTGACTTCAATTAAGCACATATTCTCCCAAATATTGTCGGTTGAAAATAGCCATATTTGTTTACGTTTATATATATATACTAGCAAATATATGCACACTCCGGGTGCAAATATTTAAGTTTTAATGTAATAAAATATTATATTCAATTAGAAAGGCTAATGAAACTAAATAAGAATGCAGATAAAATGATTTGAAACTGAGGAGGGGGGTATAATAGAAAAATAGAACAGCTGAAACTTACTCTTTCATCATTACCGCCTTTCATTGCTGAATTTTTCTAATTTAACTATTTAGTTAAAATAGGAAGTAAAGAATAAAACTGCAATTATTTCTTCTTGTTAATGGGTTACTTTTAAGATTGAAGAGATTTTTGCTCATATTATTTAAGATAAAACCAAAGAATTAGTAATTAATAATATCAAACACATATTTATTCAAATACAATTTTTAATATCAATATGCAAATTAGCCTTCCTGTTCACACTGTAAACTGCTATTTTGTTGTATATATAAATGTAATTGCATGTCATTAGCATGTAAACCGTATTAATAATATAATACCATTTTTATTAATAATTGAGTTTTAAACAAAATAAAATCATGGAGAATGTGAAGTAAATAACAAATGGAATTGTGACTTAAGTCATGATATAGTTTCGGTTACAGACAGAAAAACACACAATCTCCATTATAATAAGAAGATATATGTCAAGAGAAATAGATAGAAATAATATCTAAGAATTAAAGTTGTTACTTACATTTCGTTCCAGGATTGATCTTCAGGCGAGAGTGTGGCCTGACATAGGAAACCTTCTTTGCTACAGTAGAGCAAATTCTGAGGACCAATTCCAAAGAAATTATAAACATCCAAAGGAAAATCATCAAGATCTTCTCCAAATGATGGCCTACAGGAAAAAAAAAAAAAAAATATTGTTTATATCCACTTAAAGTCTAATTTTGAGGACCACAAATGGCCTTGTGCCAGACATTGGCTATTTTTAAAGATTGTTAATCTAACAGGAAATGTGCTTATTCTTAATCTTGGGCAAACAGATTTTTTTTTTTTAAATTTTGTTTCTGTCAATTTTTGTTGAAAAATCTCAATGTTTTGAAGTTGACAGTCTCAGTGATGCTGATAAATGGGATTTTCTACGTTAGATAAGAGTGTAATACCGATAGCTTTTGTCTTAGATTCACTTAGGTCTAACTTGGAACAGAGGGTATTACCTGTAATTTCAGAGCTGTTAACATTAGCTTAAAAGCTTGATAGACAACACACACGGGCGCACATGCACGCACCCATAAGTGTGTTGCGTGTTTTATTTATAAATATTGTTCTCTCGCTCTCACTCTCTCTCTCTTCATATATATATATATATATATATATATATATATATATATATATTTATCTGGGACACACATAGCTTTCTAGCTGAGGTATATGCTAATTTAAAACAAAATATCTCTATGGTTTCCAGAAATGTTATGCTTTTTTTTAAAGCACATTGTAACAGGTTATGGGCCCAGCATGCTTCCACTGTGCAGATGATGATAAATCTGCAATATTCAATCCAAATGTCCATGAAACAACATATATATATATATATATATATATATATATATATATATATATATATATATATCTGGGACACACATAGCTTTCTAGCTGAGGTATATGCTAATTTAAGACAAAATATCAGGTTATGGGCCCAGCATGCTTCCACTGCACAGATGATAACAAA
This sequence comes from Doryteuthis pealeii, assembly GCA_023376005.1. Classification (NCBI taxonomy): domain Eukaryota; kingdom Metazoa; phylum Mollusca; class Cephalopoda; order Myopsida; family Loliginidae; genus Doryteuthis; species Doryteuthis pealeii. Next base: position 88,245,813 of record CM042156.1, on the reverse strand, counting down.
TCTGCAATATTCAATACAAATGTCCATGAAACAACCAGTTCAGCCCAGTCTTAGATCTTTTTCTTAACACAGCAATCATATAAAATCCTGTTTGTATTGGGCAGGGAGTACTTACTCAAAAACACCCTGGAGATGAGGGAGCAAACATTTCAGGCTGAATCCATTCCCACCGGCTGCGGAAACACTGACAGAATTATCCGGATGAGAACCTTCAAGGAAAAATAAAAATAAATCATTGAATTAAAGAAACGCTTTATTTTATTTAAATTTATTTCTGAATAATTTTGATATTTGACTTCGTATCCACGCTACACTAATTTAGATGTATATGCTCTATCCACAATATTGAGCACTATTTACTCATAAATATAGCACACTGTATGTTCAAACTCACCAGCACAGAAAATAAAAAAATAAAAACAAAATTGGATAAATATATAAGCGATATTCTTATTTTTGGACTACTACATATTCATAATTTTGGTTAGAGAGTTTCAATATTATAGAGTCTGGTTTCACATAATACCTAATGATATCTGTTTTGGTTGTATAAGGCTACATTAAAAATAAGATTTTGGCATCTTGCGTTTAAAAGAAAATTATTTTTATAAAAATTGTTGGCGTAAACTTTATTCACACATACAGAGCTTGAACGCATTATAATGACCTAGTGTTGGTTATAAACAACACCCTTGTGCAAATTAAGTGAAACAAAATGAATAATTCCATTATTATTGTAATATCCGCAATTTCTCTGTAAAGCTTGCCAGTGTGTTCATGCAGCATTACAATTTTTGTACACTTCCTTGGAGTAACGTCCATCACTGGTAATGGCCGTACTGTGCTCATCTTTATTGTGGTATGTATAACCACAATGTTCAGGCCGCTGTAACGTCAGGTTGCTTTTTGGGTTTTTTTTTATTCCCTTAAAATAAGTCATCTGGCCTGTATTTATGAGATGAGGTTTGATATGAATAATTTTGATATTTTGAACTGTTGTTCTCATCATTATTGTGGTATTGTATAAACACAATGTTAAGGCCACTGTAACCTCAGGTCTTGTTTAGGTGTTTTTTTTTAATTACCTAAAAATAAGTCATCATCAGAATTCAAACGTGGTTTCAGAGCCAAAATATCATTACCACTAATTCAAGGGGCTCCAAGCAGCCTAAGTGCCACCAGATTTATTGACAGAAATGTGATTAGATATAGAAAAAATAAAATGGAAGAAAATTACATATTCTCAAATAAAAATTTCAAAAGGTAAAAAATAAAATTTATTTTTATCTAAATAATTTTTTAAGAAATTTTTTTTAAATAGTAAATACTAAGGTGAGTCAAAACAAATAATTTTTCAAGAAATTTTTTTTTTAAATAGTAAATACTAAGGCGAGTCAAAACAAATAATTTTTCAAGAAATTTTTTTTTTAAATAGTAAATACTAAGGCGAGTCAAAACAAATAATTTTTCAAGAAATTTTTTTTTAAATAGTAAATACTAAGGTGAGTCAAAACAAATAATTTTTCAAGAAATTTTTTTTTTAAATAGTAAATACTAAGGTGAGTCAAAACAAATAATTTTTCAAGAAATTTTTTTTTTAAATAGTAAATACTAAGGTGAGTCAAAACAAATAATTTTTCAAGAAATTTTTTTTAAATAGTAAATACTAAGGCGAGTCAAAACAAATAATTTTTCAAGAAATTTTTTTTTTAAATAGTAAATACTAAGGTGAGTCAAACAAATAATTTTTCAAGAAATTTTTTTTTTAAATAGTAAATACTAAGGTGAGTCAAAACAAATAATTTTTCAAGAAATTTTTTTTTAAATAGTAAATACTAAGGTGAGTCAAAACAAATAATTTTCAAGAAATTTTTTTTTAAATAGTAAATACTAAGGTGAGTCAAAACAAATAATTTTTCAAGAAATTTTTTTTAAATAGTAAATACTAAGGTGAGTCAAAACAAATAATTTTTTTTTTAAATAGTAAATACTAAGGTGAGTCAAAACAAATAATTTTTTCAAGAAATATTTTTTTAAATAGTAAATACTAAGGTGAGTCAAAACAAATAATTTTTCAAGAAATATTTTTTTTAAATAGTAAATACTAAGGTGAGTCAAAACAAATAATTTTTCAAGAAATTTTTTTTTAAATAGTAAATACTAAGGTGAGTCAAAACAAATAATTTTTCAAGAAATTTTTTTTTAAATAGTAAATACTAAGGTGAGTCAAAACAAATGATTTTTCAAGAAATTTTTTTTAAATAGTAAATACTAAGGTGAGTCAAAACAAATGATTTTTCAAGAAATTTTTTTTTAAATAGTAAATACTAAGGTGAGTCAAAACAAATAATTTTTTTTTTAAATAGTAAATACTAAGGTGAGTCAAAACAAATAATTTTTCAAGAAATATTTTTTTAAATAGTAAATACTAAGGTGAGTCAAAACAAATAATTTTTCAAGAAATATTTTTTTAAATAGTAAATACTAAGGTGAGTCAAAACAAATAATTTTTCAAGAAATTTTTTTTAAATAGTAAATACTAAGGTGAGTCAAAACAAATAATTTTTCAAGAAATTTTTTTTAAATAGTAAATACTAAGGTGAGTCAAAACAAATAATTTTTCAAGAAATTTTTTTTTAAATAGTAAATACTAAGGTGAGTCAAAACAAATGATTTTTCAAGAAATTTTTTTTTTAAATAGTAAATACTAAGGTGAGTCAAAACAAATAATTTTTCAAGAAATTTTTTTTTTAAATAGTAAATACTAAGGTGAGTCAAAACAAATGATTTTTCAAGAAATTTTTTTTTAAATAGTAAATACTAAGGTGAGTCAAAACAAATGATTTTCAAGAAATTTTTTTTTAAATAGTAAATACTAAGGTGAGTCAAAACAAATAATTTTTTTTTTTAAATAGTAAATACTAAGGTGAGTCAAAACAAATAATTTTTCAAGAAATATTTTTTTAAATAGTAAATACTAAGGTGAGTCAAAACAAATAATTTTCAAGAAATATTTTTTAAATAGTAAATACTAAGGTGAGTCAAAACAAATAATTTTCAAGAAATTTTTTTAAATAGTAAATACTAAGGTGAGTCAAAACAAATAATTTTTTTTTTAAATAGTAAATACTAAGGTGAGTCAAACAAATAATTTTTCAAGAAATTTTTTTTTAAATAGTAAATACTAAGGTGAGTCAAAACAAATAATTTTTCAAGAAATATTTTTTTTAAATAGTAAATACTAAGGTGAGTCAAAACAAATAATTTTTCAAGAAATATTTTTTTTAAATAGTAAATACTAAGGTGAGTCAAAACAAATAATTTTTCAAGAAATTTTTTTTTTAAATAGTAAATACTAAGGTGAGTCAAAAGAAGCCTCGACTGTGATTTGAACTCAGACTGCCAATTCCATTTCCAATGACGTTACACTGAGCGCACTTCAAAGTAGAATTAGTGAAGCAGAAAAGGGGATTTAGAAAAAAGAAAAAAAAAGGGGGGGGTATTATACTTACTGGCATTCTTATATGTGAAAACAGCAATCTGCCCAGTGACCAACAGAACGCCAATATCGACAGGTAAATTCTCTTGATTTTCTGATTGGTCAGGTGAGAAGAAGAACACCTGATTTGCTGCAGCAGGTAAAACAAGTTGATAGGCTGACATTGGGGGAGGCACCACCATACCTGCCATTGGGGTCACTAAGATTTTGTCTGAAACAAAAATAAATAAATAAAATAATATCATAAATCACAAACACTTTAAATTTTTTTTATTTTTTTTTACTTAGTATTATTTGGATTATTTGGACTATTGTCCTCATCTTCATTGCTATCTGTCCAACGTTTCGGCCGATGTTCCCTCCAGTCTTCTACAGGTATTTCTTGTTGGGCTCGGGAACCTTCTTGTCGTAATCGGGAGCCATCACGGAACTTTAAACTTTTTTTTACTTGTCTAGCCTAATATGTATAAGTTTGTATATGTATGTAGGGGTGTGTATATTTGAAGCGACATGGAAAGAAAAGAAAATAAATTAAGGTAAACAAAAGCTACAAAATAAGTGAACAAGGGGTGGCCCTGAATTCTGAATTAATTGACTTAACAGTAACTTCTAACAAATTACTGACAAGCGGTCAGATATCTTTGTTTTTTTATTATTATTGTTTATTATTATTTGTATTTTTATTCCTATTTTTATTCAAATCTTTTATTACCCTACAGCTGAGCAGGACAGGACAATTTAAAAGGAAGGGGAAAAAAATTTTAAAAATTCTGTTTTCAAATGCCTTTAAAGTAATGAAGAATTCATCATTCGCATCTGATGAGTCGGGAGAATTAGACATTTTTGTCTAAGCTCCCTGAAATAGTCTATAATGCAGGATCTCTAAGTCTTTTGTTATTTCTTTAATTATATATATATATATATATATATATATATATATATATATATATTTGTGTGTGTGGAGGTGCTCTTATCATTACTCTGGAGGAACCCCACAGCCATTAAAAAATCCTATTGTATTTTTATAATCAAATATTATCAGGAAATGTATAAAGAATTGTCATTCAATTCGAACCTTGTGGTTGAACCTGCACTGCTCGTTTTGCAATATTCAGCTTCCACGTTGTCAATGATAATCAAAGATCAACTCTTTTTACAATGTTGATGTTGTTTGTTGATTTTAATGGCATATCAACCCGTCTGGGGTTATGTCATGCCTAACGGTTAGGAAGTAATACATAAATACATGTATTTATATTTATACTTTGTAGTAATTGGTTTTAACAATGTGTTAGCATTATTGGGGATTATGTTGTATGCTATTGATTTGTCTCATGTCTATATTCTATGGTATAATTTTATTTCCCTCAAAAAGGACAGAATGTCCTCCATGTTGACATTTTCAAACAAATCTTTCATATTGTTTACTTTAAAATAACAGTTTCTGATGTGAGCAAAAAACCTGCATTCCATGAATAAGTGTTTAACTGTGAAAGGTGTTTGACATGTTCCACATTGTGGTTGTTGTTCTTGTTTGAGTAGATAGGAGTGTGTTAGTCTTGTATGACCAATGGGTAATCGGGACACAATGACTTGTTCCTTTCTAGACTTCCTTAAAGTTGGTCTCCAGCCTCCCAAATACAATGTTGAGTCAGTTACAAACTTTTGATAAGTTAGAGACTTGGCTGAAACCAGATTCAACAAAGCGAGTAGGTTACCTCCCTTGAGTGGAAATGTTCATTAGGTTATCTCCCTTGAGTGTTTTAAAAGTTTTAATTACAATGTTGAATTATGTCAAGTGTTAGAGAAAGAAACTTAGTTATTTCTTGCAATGAATTCGACTAAAGCAAAAGTTTTTGATTGACCACTAAAATACGATCATAGATCCCCGATTTTGCTTGGGTAGACCAAAAAAAATCTTACATGGATTCCCAGAAGCCATATGGACCCATTTTGAGAACCACCATATTAAAGAATCGTCTGAAAGAAACATAGAGGCTAATATTCATATAATTATAATACTACTTTAGTATTTTGGGTATTAGATTTAAATTTTACTTTCATCTCAAATAATAAATATGAATGTTAGTGTGTCACATCTTTTCAACTTTACTCCTACAATTAATTCAAAAATAATCATATCATCATCCTCTTGAATGTTATTGTTCTGCAAGTCACTGGATTCCAAAATTCCTGCAAATTTTTTATATGACTCAATTTCCTGAATTTTCGTCCCTACTCTCTCATGTTGAGCAATAGAGGTCTCATTGAATGAGAAGTTCTTATCCAGGTAGTCTGTTTGTGCTTATTTCTTTCATTTGTATGCCGCTCTCAACTAGGGCTTATTTTACAGGTAAGTCTTATTTTCCAAGAAACCCAGTAGTATTTGATATAAATAACTTACCGCCATCAATGACTGCTACCGTGCTATCAGCCGAGACAGTCGTATCCCAATACCAAGTATATTGTAAACAACATCCAGTAGCCGTAACAAGATGAAGGACATAGGCATCTTCCGCATCCCACAAAACTGACACAATCTTTTTTCCAGAGTTGATATCAAAATGGAGACTCTGTTTTAAATACCAGTGATAGTTGTTCACTGTCCACAGTTGGACTAAAACAAGAAAAGAAAAAAAAAAAAAAAAAAAAACGATTCAAATACAAAATTTATATTTACTTTTTCAAAATGTTTATTCAAATCATCTATACATATATAAAGGACAGTTGTGTGTATATGTATGTCCAGAGGAAACTTCGAAAATAAAACCATTAACTACAAAGTAAATATATATAACAAATTAAATATCACCAGGACTTGGTTTTTGAGCAAAATTAATGAAGATTTTATTTATATTTGAGAAGATATTTAGAAATTAAAATTGATTGATTGAATTAATTGCCTCATTTACATTGTATTTTTTTTTAAATTGTAAATTATTGAATTAAAATTTCTTACTATATTGTTATATATTTATGTGGGGATTTTATGGTGCATCCAGTGAGGATCTAACTTATGATAAGTAATAATGTATCTGCGAGACTAACTTTTAAAAAATCCCCCCTCTACCCAGGCAACACCGGGTAGCCACTTCTGGTACATATATAAAGTGCAGTTGTGTGTATCTGTATGTCTCAGGGAAACTTCGAAAATAAAACAATTAACGACAAAATAAATATATGTACACATTAAATATCACCAGGGCTTGGTTTATATTCGTGAAGATAATTAAAAAAATAAAATTCAAATGGTAACAGCATGGATTTTTTTCATTTAATATTTTAGATAGTAGACATTAAGATTTCTTTTCAGAAATAGTTGGATCAATGCAAGGTCTATTTTTTTTTTTTTTTTTTTTTTTTTTTACATAAGGATTTTAATGAGACATCCCTCAAGGATTCAATTCACAATTCAGTAATAATCGATCTGCGGACTAACTTAAAAAAATCACCCTCTACCCAGGCAACGTCGGGTAGCCACTGCTAGTTAATAATAAATGCGGTTATCAGTGCATCACATTTTTTTCAACTTTACTCCTAGAAGCTGTAGCCCAACATATAGTGACGCTGATAGCTTTTTAATTTAGTGCGTCCTGGGATGCACATATTTGCTTTGAATGAGTCCCCGGTAAAATTTATGGTTCCCAAATAAAGTCGGAGGAAATGGACTCGTCGACCCGAGTTCACATGGCGCTAATACCCTTGGGAAAGGTATGAATCCAAATCTTTCTCCAGCTATGGACAAATAGCAGGACAGCTAGGTTACCAGTCTAGAAGGAAAACTTTGAATTCAAACCTATTAAACTCCGCTTAAGAAATTGACCTTGTGTCACATCCTGCTCATGTGGAGGAATTGGTAAATATATATATATATATATATATATATATATATACACTGCAAACTAGCATGTACCAAAATATTGCAAAACTTTTGATTCAACCTAGTATGTTAGATAGAACTTCTTTTTTAATAAAGTACAAAGTTCTTCTATAAAAGCTGTTAGAGAACAGCTTTTTTACCAAGGGGTCTGGTGGCTTCGGCCCTGGATCTTTACAAGCTAACATTGTTGATCCCAGGGAGCCATCCCCCAGGCAACACCTGCCCCCTCGATTTAAAGGGACAGGGCTGGGGTTATTGCTCAGTGCCTGAGGCGCCCCCCCCTTTAGGGGAAATGCCGACAGGATCAACGCATTTTTTGCACTCGCCTCCCATGAGCTTCAGTTCATGGGTGATCCCACATTAATAATGCCTTGTGCTTAACCAGTTTAACATGGGGTACGTGGTAAATATTATGTATTTGGATTAGCAAATCCTTTAATCTTTTGAAGATAATCTCTAATATATAATCTATTACCTGCGTTAAAAATTTTTTATCAAAAGGATTAAAATCCGTATTTAATTTCAACCAAATTAATTCTCAATTGTTACGACTTACATTCCTTACTGCCTCACGTATCTCTGGAATGAAAAAGAAAAAAATAGAGGGAAAAAATAAATTCGACTTGTTGGGGGGGGCTCAACAATGTCGTCGCCCTCACAAAATCTATAGCACAAAAAATCCGTCGTCGTAAAATCACCAACTCAAATATCTTCAGTAGCTGAAAAATCGCAACTGCTGCTGTCGTCACCCCACTTCTATTTATACAAGATTTTCCTTCAACATCCGGGTGTCTGCACCCCATGCACAAGATTCTCGAGCCAAACCCGACCGCCGGAATCATCATAGCTATCATCCGGGCACCTGGCGCTTACATCCGGGACTGTAGCTTCTCGACTTCGGTGACAATGTTTGCATTCTGAAGGAAGCGGGTTCAATTCTATAGTCCGACATGTCAGGCAAAGCCTAGCCCGCTTCCTTCGAGAATACGGCAGGCTTTGACGTTCGACACTCACCTCGTGTTCTCTGTCACAGTATCCAACGCGTTTTTCTTCATAGTAACATCCCAGCTAAACCAATGCATTTATTAAAATGAAAATGTCTGAGTCGCGCGATCCTGTTTATAACAACTACCCTTATTGATGATTGGCTGTGGAATTGGCCAATCGGATATAAAGATACCGAGGACATATATTGCACTTTTCTGTTGGCGTTGCACAATGGTGGCGTGTTGGAGTTTGATCGTCTCCAACGGGGTCTGGCTGGCTGAGGGGGGTATTATGTTGGAAGACCCGAAACCCCCCTATGAAGTCAGCCTATAACATAACTGACGATGCCACCCTGCGCTAAGTCTAGCGTATTTCAAACAACTATAAAAGACTATATAATCTGTTGTTACAAACCATAAGATTTGGGATTTCCTTCATCCAATTTGAGATCTTCAGACCAAACAAGCAAAACAGACGAATCAATATTCCAATAAATTCCCTTCACCTAAAAAATAAATAAAAAATTCACATAAACAAAAAAACACACATAGACAAACGCGGAGATTTTGGAAGATAAAAGACACAAAACTGAATGGATAATACCTAGCACCTCCAGAGTTTCAGAAATCTTCTGACGAAAAGATCTTTATCTCGAAATATTAAGAATAAACCAAAGGTTAACAAACAACATCATAGTTGCCTTATTTTTTTTCTTTACACTTGCATTGTGATTGCCTTCAAAACCAACCACCAAAAATTTAAAAAATTAAAATGATATATATATATATATATATATATATATATATATATATATATTTGAAAGGAAGGAAAAACTCAACACCGTTATTCCATAATAAATTTATTTCAACCAAAATTGGGGCCTTTATAAATCTAAGTTGATTTAACAAAGCTCCCCAAATCAAGTCTCATCAGATGGATAATCATCAATAATTTGAATTGCATAACAGAAAAATTTTCTCAATGTAGAATCTTCTTCCCCCTCAAAAAGATTTTTTACAAAATGTACTTATTAAAAGTCTGTCACTATGGTGACAGGAAGTCATTGCAAATGAGAAAAAAGAACATTTTTCAGGGCAAAACTTTTTGGGGGTAGTAATCAATCAAATTAACAACTAAAAAGATTATTATACATTGAGCTCTCTGTAGTGAATTAAAGATTCACTGTATTTGTACATACTGGATCATACAATAATAATACAGTGTGTCTTAGAAATCATATATAGAATCATCCCTTACTACCAAGTTTTGGATACATTCACCATTTCAAACACAGTTTGTTCACTTCATACTGTCGTGCTATAAGTCACCCAAAAAGTGCGAAATACATATCAGTTTAAAATAAAACGAGAAATTCTGGGGAAGCCTACTAGTGTAATGGTTAGAGTGTCCACCTGTCAGCCTGACAGGTAGGGTTCGAATCACGCACAAAGCACTACCTTGTCTATAGCTCTGCTGATGAGGCCTAATAGGCTGAAATGTACATACAGAGATCGACTTTTTCTCGATTTGTTTACGCTTTACATTTAAGCCAATATGCACGCCTAATTCATTTAATTATAATTAATTAATTAACAAATTAGATATGACTTTAATTAAGCACATAATCTCCCAAAAATTGTTGGCCTTCGCCATTTCAAACACATTGTTTGACCACTTCATATATATATATATATATATATATATATAAAAACAAAGTAAATAAATAGAATTAAACACCGAATATATAATTAATTAAAATACACATTCCATATATACACATATATATATACATAAAACGAATAAATAAAAATAAATAAAGTAAATAAATAGATAAATAAATAAATAGATAAAAAGAATGAAATTGAAATTGATTGAACAACAGCTATCACAACCCTTCCGCATGGTGTTATAAAAAAAAAAAAAACACCAGACGCGTGTTTATAATGTCCAAAACAAAAACCACACAAGACTGCATCCATTTCAGAAAAAGTCTCTGATGATAAAGTTTCTTTGAAATCGAAAAGACTGAATATTATTTTATTTTTATACGCATTGTAATTGCTTACTTAACATAAATAAATAATAAATAAATAGACTTTCTAACTTCAGATGTTGCCTTATGTTATAAGTAAATAAACTTATTTAAAATTTTCTTTTATTATTGTTCCATTTCTCAGTTAATGAAATTAATAGTTAATTAATAATAATTAGTTAATTAATAATTAAAAATAATTAATAGAAATTCTTAAAGTTCTTACTTGTACTTGTCTATTTATCTTTAATCTGTTAATATCTATCTGTCTGTCTATCCATCTATTTATCTTTGACCTGTTAATATCTATCTATATATGTATCTGTCTATCTATCTATTTATCTTGAATGTGTTCATATCTATCAATCCATCTATCTTTAATATGTTATTATCTATCTGTCTATCTTTAATCTATCTATCCATCTATTTATTTTTAATATGTTAGTATCTATCTTTCTGTATATCTATGTTCATATCTATCTATCTGTCTTAATAATAATTAGTTAATTAATAATAAAAAATAATTAATAGAAGTTCTTACTTGTACTTGTCCAACAGGAAATGGTAGTGTAAACTCGCCATGTCGTAATCCATTTAATTCAAAGAAAATAACTTCATGTTTATTTGGTTTTACTTGCGAACTTGCAATCAAACTGCCACTTGGTCTGGAAAAAGAAACAAAAAAGAATTTCAATAATTTTAATACCTTAACTACTAGCATGACCTGTGTATATACCACAGTATGATAATTTAATTATTATATTTGATATGTTTACTTAAAAACTATTGCAAAATACTTCAATATGTAAAAAGTATGATAATCTTGATTAACTCTTAATTAAGTCCTATACCGCCTCATTCCACCTGGCCAGAAGTCTCATTCATTTTTCTAATCTAACCCAAATGATATCATTTGTTTAAATGTAAAATTAAACATATTTAGAAGCTTTTTGATTTAAGGGAAATAACAGTTTATTTGGTTTCACTTGGGAACTTGCAATCAAACTGCCACTTGGTCTGGAAAAAAGAAACAAAAAAGAATTTGTATTATCTGTGTTATCTGCTGAATTCTTATTTCTTATATGCCTCTGGAGGGCATATAGTCCAAAACGTTGTACAAATAACAATAAAGATGCTGACAATAGTCCGAATATCACAGATAGTACTAATCATCAAGCCTCATCTCAAACATTCAGAGAAAAAAGAATTTCAATAATTTTAATACCTTAACTACTAGCATGACCTGTGGATATACCACAGTATGATAATTTAATTGATATTATGTCTACTTCAGAACTTTTGCAAAATACTTCAACATGTAAAAAGTATGATAATCTTGATTTAACTTTTCTTTTTCAACTTTTATCTCCGACCACCAACAACACAGAGTAACTGGCTCTGATGATGATTTTTGTAAAATCGAAATATTGATCAGTATCAGCTATGTATATTTTATAAATCGTTTTCTCTTTAACAGCATTTTGTGTTGTTTTCATTCCATCTTGCTCATACTCATATATATATATGTGAAAAAAGGAAGTGAATCCGACGGTATGTAATATATCAAGAAAAATGAAAAAACACAGGTTTAAAAGGGTTAAGTGGTGAGTTTATTGGCCGACGCTGCAGTGTTTCGATCTATTAATTAGATCATCTTCAGGGCATAAGATAAGAAATTATTTATCACAGAATAATGAGAAAAGCGAGTGGTAATCCTTGTCATTCAGTCTGTTTAAAAATGTTTTTGAAGTTTGAAAAAAGGAGACGGTTTTGAAATATGACATCAAATATTCTATTTTATGGCGTGAGTATGTGGCGCTGTAAGTGTGTGTATTGAAAGGAAACATTGTGCATTTTTTTAGGTATATGGTTGTGTGTGTGTGTATATAAATATATATATATATATATATAAGGGTCAGTTAAAAAGTAATGCCATTTTGTTTAGGACAGGTATAATTACCAACACAGGAACATGTATCCTACATCAAAATGAAGTTGGTCCTCTGTGGATCACATCCCTACTTCTTCACATAGTCACCATTTCTCCCAATAGCAAAATTCTTGTTGATCCACATCTTCCCTACAGATTTCACTTCCTCATTACAGGAATAATGTTTGCCTTTCAAATCCTCTTTCAGGGGCCGAAGAAGAAAGACACATTTTGTCTAGTAAAATATCAAATGTTCTTGTATGTGTAATTGTGTTTATGTTGTTCGATGTTAGTATATCAAGAATATGCTATTGCTAATATTGGTCTCAACTAGATATATTCCCTACCATCAAGCAGATCAATACAATGGTATTAATATACCAGTGCCATTAATCAAGTATACTTACTTCCAGGAAAGCCCCTTTTCTAATCCAGGGACAATTTCTCCAGTTGAATGGAGAACAGCTTCTCGTGTCCATACTCTTAACTGTCGGGCACCTGCAGTACAAACAAAAAGTTTTCTTTCACAAAAGTAATCAGTTTAAAATCAACATTTAAAAATAAGAAAAAAAAAAACAACTAATAAACTTTATGAAGTTGTTCTAAGAGAGAATAAAAAAATAATGTTAAATTATTTTTTTTTAAATAAAATTAAAAAATAATTTTTAAATGAAATGTATATATTTATTCATTAATTTACTTATATGTTTGAATATATATATACATTTGAATTCATGGGTAATCATCTGAAGATGACTTATTCTAATACACAATAAAGATGAGGACAACAGTCCGATATATCAAAATTATTTATCTATTTGTTTAAAATGTTGCTTAAATCATTACTCTTACTCAGTTATATTGATAGCTTTTTAACTTAGTGCATTCTGGGAAGCACATATTTGCTTTGAATGAGTCCCTGGGAAAATGTATGGGTTCCAACAAAGGTTTAATAAATTGTAGGGTTTTTATTTATGATATGGGGGAATAACTAAAGCCATCTAACTCCTATCTTGTAACCTATCCTATGTAATTCATTTCTAAGAAACTATTGAAATGTATTTACACTTAGCTTGAAATGGTGAGGGAAGAAAAAAAAAACACTAGATCTGCGTAGTAAAGTGGGGAGCCCCACCCCAGACGCAAAAACAATCTCCCTGGTCTAGCACTAGCGAAAAGGGGATAGACTCCCTTGCTGTCTGGTTGATACTGACAATAGCCACTCTGCTGACTTTACTTCTTTTTTTACTTATATATATATACACGTACACACACTATATATTATATATATATATATATATATATAATAATATATATATACATAACATACATAGTTAAGCCTTACATTAATGTAATGGAAAAAACATTAGTTCTCTGAATTTTGTTAGATGAGGCATCTCTCTC
>CM042156.1:88202714-88231981 GCA_023376005.1 Doryteuthis pealeii | reverse complement strand
CGGTCTTCACACGACGTCTTCTAACGTAGAAACTCTACATAAGTAATTACAAATAGGACTATGTTAGTTTATCTCTAATAATCAACTACTAAAATCGAAAAGAGGAGGAAAAGTTCCAAGCATGTATTCTTACCTTCTTGCCGTCTTCAAATCCTGCTTATAACTGGATTCAAAATCCCGCATCCCACAAACACGTGACTTTTACCGGTGTCAAATGGTGTCCTGTACCTACGCAATAGGACAGCCGAGCAAAGCAGGGAAGACAATTCTCTTGCATTTACAATATGATATGATATAATATAGTTATTTCTGATATGTTGCCTGCCCTGTCAGTGGGGCTTAGAGTATACTGACTGTATCCTCTGCAGAAGCATAAGATTCCTCCCAAAAAGAGTTATCCTGGGTAGGACATTAAACTTATAATATCAAGTTGCTCAGTGTGTTACTGGTACTATGTAACCCAGTACAATCTGTTTCATAGTCAGATCATTGGTGACTAAACCAGTAATCCTACAGATTTTGTCTGGTGAGGAGGGTGGCTAGACACCCTGCAGTACAAAAAAAATAAGAGCTGTAAAAAGGTGCAGGAAGCTCTTAGCTCAACAGCAATCTAGCACATTATTTCTAAAATCCAACTCCTTATTGCAGCAAGGTTGTGTAAACTTGGTAGTGTCAGGGCTTTGTCATTGGCAACTTAAGATCCTTGTAGAGTCACCCAATGGTATTTGATATCATATAACTGTGCAAAAAACAACTACACAAAAGATGTAAATATAAATGCATAATGAACGTGATTCCCTAACCTCTACTCATAAAATAACCCTGACATTTCCTTTCTTTCTATGCACAGCCAGTTATATAGGGATGCTAATTTTTATGCAAACACATACATTTCTTTCATTGACAATACAAACAAGAGCTCAATTTTCTTGTCATAAGAAACGCAGCAGGTTCGATATATATATATATATATATATATATATATATATATATCTGATCACGAAAGATAAACTAAACCACACCATTTATTGCTTGAATACATGTGTATCAGATAAGTAAATATGTATTTATGAAAGAGAAAGAGAGAGAGGGTGGGGGAATCTAACTGTAAGCCAAATACTGATTTATTCTGTCTACATAAAAATGTATAGGGCACAGGAATGTGTTTGCTCAACGACCATCTAGCACATTATTTCTAAATTCCAACCCCTCCTCATCGCAGCAAGGTTGTGTAAACTTGGTAGTGTCACAGCCATGTCATTGGGAACTTAAGTTCCTTGTAGGGTCACTCAAGGTGGACAGGTCTGGAACCCAGTGGTATTAAGGCCACAACCCAGTCAAAGGGGCTCTGGCAAAAATCCAAAAGGCATCTCTATCATCGTCAGGAATAAACAGCTTTTGGTGTACTTGTTATTGCGTCTGTGGAAAATCTGCGGCAAACAAGGGCATCTCCTTCTCCTGATTGTTTGGAAACTGTTTGAAATTCTCTATTCCTTTGTTACTCCTTCCATGATTTCACCCCAGTGAATTTGTTGGATGAGCCGTTTTAACTGTCCCAGGGTAAATGCTGTCACAGAAAACAGAAAGAACATCAAAGTATCTGGTATCTCTATTGAGTCAATCCTCTAAGAGATGATTTTGGTCGACCGCTTGTGGAACTGGTCCGAATGTATCTATTGAATATCGGCGCAAAAAATTCTGGGTGCATCACGTGGTTGCTATGTCCAATCATAGAATGATCTCTCTCTCTCTCTCTCTCTCTCTCTCTTAACTCCACACATAGAAATAAGTGTATTTTACTGACCCAAGACTTTAATTTTTCTTTCTTTAATATTTTGGCTGCATTCTCAAAACGGAGGGATTGCATGTTCCTTCCTGCTGACAGTGTTGATATCCCTCAGGTATCTCATAGTGAGATTTGGGTAGTGTGCATGCCTGATCATGTTTGTTGTTTCTTCCCATTTGCCGAGAAAATACAATTGACACTGACTTTATTCTGTGAGCAACTGAATATGAGCATAGTTTTTATTATTATTATTATTATTATTATTTACTCCTTTTGAGTTTTCACATCAGCATTAGCTAATGGTCTTTCACTGGAGTCTGAGTGACAACAAGTCTCCTCAGGTCTCCAGGACTCTTCTGAGTATTCTGGCAGATTGCAGCAGTGCATTGTTTTGAATGGTTTCAATCCTTCCTCTGATTTCCAAACTTTCCAAACCCTTTTCCAATCCTTTTGGGACTGTTCTAAGTGCACCAACTACAATTGGTATCACTTTGACCTTCATATTCCATGTAGAATACTGTTAATTGTTATTCTGTGTTACTTTCACCCTTAGCCAGGATTGAACCTGCAGTCTGGAAATGACTGTTACAGATTGTTAACTATTGGACAGTGGAACAGTCAAACACCTCCTCAGCTTAATGGACTCTTCCTGGCAGTAGTGGCAGTAATTATTTAAGCTGTTATAGTGGGTTCATTGGGGAACTAGTAACTTCATGGTTAGGCTTGTCCAGTCACATTGCTCAAACCAATTGTTGACTGTCTAACTGACTTACTTCAATATTCCATAACTTTTTCAGTTCTCTGGCAAGGTCCAGGTATTTGTCCATTTTTTCATTTTCCTTTAGCTTCACCCTGTGATATTATTATTATTATTATTTCTGGAGGTCTTGAGAGTGAGAAGTATCCTTTCATTGCTATTACTCCGAGGTTCACTCTGACCCAGAGTGTTTGTACGTGTTAGAGTCCCATCTATGGATCAAATAGATCTGTTTAAAAATTATTCATATTCAATAGGACCATGTACCAAAAAAAAAAAAAACCCCAAAAAACTTAGTTTTAGTTTTGTTGTATACTGGATCATACAGTATTCAGTATACTAGTACATTCAAACTACATGTATGCCAAACATATAATGACTCGCAACCGAGTGCTAAAACCTTGAGGTAGACAGTTAGTGTAATGGTTCCGTGATCTTTGCAGTCTCAGTAATCACCTCGATGCTCTCTCAGACAACCGTGTATAAATTGTCCTGAATCAGCGCATTCACTCTCTATGCTACTTACGCCAGGCTAGGCCACAACAAGTTTGCTGTTTACTCGTTGTAATGAACGTAATTCTTTTTTTTTCTATTTCTTGTATTTTATATGTTTTTCTCTTTTTCTTTTTTGTCAGGTAAATGTCACACCTGCCTTTGATTATGATGATTGCAAAACGTACATCAGTTGGCGTGGAGATGGATCTTACTTTGTAACTTCCACTGTTCATCCCAAAACAGGTAAATAAAAATTTCATCTCCACAAAAAGAACTAAATATGTTTATTTTAATTAATGTTTTTTTGTATTATTTGGATTATTCAAACTATTGTCTTAATTGTTATCTGCACAATGTTTCGGCCGATGTGCCCTCCATCTGATATGTCAGAATAATCCCAAATATCAAGCCTCATCTAAAAAATTCAGAGAACTAATGTTTTTTCCATTACATTAACTGTAAGGCTTAACTGTATGTATGTATGTATGTATATATATATATATATTATATATATATAGTGTGTGTGTACGTGTATATATATATATATATATATATATATATATAGTGTGTGTGTACGTGTATATATATATATATATATATAATAAGTAAAAAAAAAGAAAAAAGAAGTAAAGTCAGCAGAGTGGCTATTGTCAGTGTCAACCAGACAGCAAGGGAGTCTATCCCCTTTTCGCTAGTGCTAGACCAGGGAGATTGTTTTTGCGTCTGGGGTGGGGCTCCCCACTTTACTACACAGATCCAGTGTTTTTTTTTTCCTCCCTCACCATTTCAAGCTAAGTGTAAATACATTTCAATAGTTTCTTAGAAATGAATTACATAGGATAGGTTACAAGATAGGAGTTAGATGGCTTTAGTTATTCCCCCATATCATAAATAAAAACCCTACAATTTATTAAACTTTTGTTGGAACCCATACATTTTCCTGTGGACTCATTCAAAGCAAATATGTGCATCCTAGAATGCACTAAATTAAAAAGCTATCAACATCACTGAGTAAGAGTAATGATTTAAGCAACCTTTTAAACAAATAGATAAATAATTTTGATATATTGGACTGTTGTCCTCATCTTTATTGTGTATTAGAATAAGTCATCTTCAGATGATTACCCATTAATTCAATTGTATATAAATATAAATGGATGATGGACGAATACCGAAAGACATCCTGTATGGAGAGCTAACATCTGGTAAAAGACAGATTGGTCGCCCCCTACTGCGATTCAAGGATGTCTGTAAAAATGATCTCAGGTGCTTTAGCATTGTCCCTTCCAGCTGGGAAAATTTGGCTCAAGACCGCCCTCGGTGGCGGCAGAATCTCCATAGAGGACTGTACATGTCAGAAGTCACCCTGATACAACATCATGAAGCTAAGAGGTCCATAAGAAAGCAACGGCAACAAAGCATCGGAACATCATCATCTACAGGGACAACCTACAAATGCAAAATCTGTGGTCGAGAATGTTTCTCAAACATAGGACTTCATAGTCACAGGAGGCGCTGCAACTTCAGGGGCACACAAAAACTTTTATCATAGTCTTTCGTGACGGAATTGCCAATGATATAAATACATACAAGTAAATTAATGAATAAATATATACATTTCATTTAAAAATTATTTTATTTATTTATTTAAAAAAAAAATAATTTAACATTATTTTTTTTATTCTCTCTTAGAACAATTTCATAAAGTACATTTATTAGTTGTTTTTTTTAAAAATTATTTTTACATGTTGATTTTAAACTGATTACTTTTGTGAAAGAAAACTTTTTGTTTGTACTGCAGGTGCCCGACAGTTAAGAGTATGGACACGAGAAGCTGTTCTCCATTCAACTGGAGAAATTGTCCCTGGATTAGAAAAGGGTCTTTCCTGGAAGTAAGTATACTTCATTAATGGTATTGGTATATTAATACCATTGTATTGGTCTGCTTGATGGTAGGGAATATATCTAGTTGAGACCAATATTAGCATTAGCATATTCATGATATACTAACATCGAACAACATAAACACAATTACACATACAAAAACATTTGATATTTTACTAGACAAAATGTGTCTTTCTTCGGCCCCTGAAAGAGGATTTGAAAGGCAAACATTATTCCAGTAATGAGGAAGTGAAATCTGTAGGGAAGATGTGGATCAACAAGAATTTTGCTATTGGGAGAAATGGTGACTATGTGAAGAAGTAGGGATGTGATCCACAGAGGACCAACTTCATTTTGATGTACGATACATGTTCCTGTGTTGGTAATTATACCTGTCCTAAACAAAAAGGCATTACTTTTTAACTGACCCTTATATATATATATATTTATACACACACACACACAACCACATACCTAAAAAAATGCACAATGTTTCCTTTCAATACACACACTTACAGCGCCACATACTCACGCCATAAAATAGAATATTTGATGTCATATTTCAAAACCGTCTCCTTTTTTCAAACTTCAAAAACATTTTTAAACAGACTGAATGACAAGGATTACCACTTGCTTTTCTCATTATTCTGTGATAAATAATTTCTTATCTTATGCCCTGAAGATGATCTAATTAATAGATCGAAACACTGCAGCGTCGGCCAATAAACTCGCCACTTAACCCTTTTAAACCTGTGTTTTTTCATTTTTCTTGATATATTACATACCGTTGGATTTACTTCCTTTCTTCACATATATGAGTATGAGTATGAGCAAGATGGAATGAAAACAACACACAATGCTGTTAAAGAGAAAATGATTTATAAAATATACATAGCTGATACTGATCAATATTTCGATTTTACAAAAATCATTATCAGAGCCAGTTACTCCGTGTTGTTGGTGGTCGGAGATAAAAGTTGAAAAAGAAAAGTTAAATCAAGATTATCATACTTTTTACATATTGAAGTATTTTGCAAAAGTTCTGAAGTAGACATAATATCAATTAAATTATCATACTGTGGTATATCCACAGGTCATGCTAGTAGTTAAGGTATTAAAATTATTGAAATTCTTTTTTTCTCTGAATGTTTGAGATGAGGCTTGATGATTAGTACTAACTGTGATATTCGGACTATTGTTCCCATCTTTATTCTTACTAGCAAGTATATGCACCCTTCGGGTGCAAGTATTTAGGTTTTGATGTTATAAAATATTGTATCAAATTATAAACTATTTAGAAAATGATAAACTGAGGGGGTATTATCGAAAAATAGAACAGCTTTAGATTTAACTCTTCTATCGTTTTCTTTCACTCCCGTCTTTCATTTTTCCTAATTTATCTATTTAGTTAGATTATGAAGTATTTAATAAAATTACAGTTCTTTCGTCTTGTTTATGGATTTCTTTTAAGATGTATTCCCGAGATCTTTGCTCAGATTCGTTAAGAGAAAACCAAACAATTAGAAATCAATAATACTAAGCATATATTTATTAAAATCAAATTTTAAATATCAATATGCAAATTAGCCTTCTCGTTCACACTGTAAACCGCTATTTTGTTGTATATATAAATACAATTACATGCTATTAGTAGGTAGATATGGTCAACAGTATTAATAAGGTATAACAATTTTATCAATAATTGAGGTTTAAATAAAAATAAATTCATGGTAAATGTGACGTCAATAACTAAGGGAATTATGACTTGAATAGTGATTTAGTTTCGGTTACAGACAGACAAACACACAATCTCCATTATAATAAGATTTGTACAACGTTTTGGACGATATGCCCTCCAGAGGCATATAAGAAATAAGAATTCAGCAGATAACACAGATAATACAAATTCTTTTTTGTTTCTTTTTCCAGACCAAGTGGCAGTTTGATTGCAAGTTCCCAAGTGAAACCAAACAAACATGAAGTTATTTTCTTTGAATTAAATGGATTACGACATGGCGAGTTTACACTACCATTTCCTGTTGGACAAGTACAGGTAAGAACTTTAAGAATTTCTATTAATTATTTTTTATTATTAATTAACTAATTATTATTAATAAGACAGATAAATAGATAAGAACATATTCACGATAGATATGTAGATAGATATACAGAAAGATAGATACTAACACATTAAAAATAGATAGATAGATGGATAGATAGATTAAAGATAGACAGACAGACAGACAGACAGATAGATAATAACATATTAAAGCTAGATAAGATAGATGGATTCATAGATATGAACACATTCAAGATAAATAGATAAATAGACAGATACATATATAGATAGATATTAACAGGTCAAAGATAAATAGATGGATAGACAGACAGATAGATATTAACAGATTAAAGATAAATAGACAAGTACAAGTAAGAACTTTAAGAATTTCTATTAATTATTTTTAATTATTAATTAACTAATTATTATTAATTAATTATTAATTTCATTAACTGAGAAATGAAACAATAATAAAAGAACATTTTAAATAATTTTATTTACTTATAACATAAGGCAACATCTGAAGTTAGAAAGTCTATTTATTTATTTATTTATTATTTATTTATGATAAGTAAGCAATTACAATGCGTATAAAATAAAATAATGTTCAGTCTTATCGATTTCAAAGAAACTTCATCATCAGAGACTTTTTCTGAAATGGATGCGGTCTTGTGTGCTTTTTGTTTTGGTCGTTATAAACATGCGTCTCGTGGTTTTTTTTTAATAACACCACGCGGAAGCCATTGTTCAATCAATTTCAGTTTCATTCTTTTTATCTATTTATTTATTTATGTATTTATTTACTTTATTTATTTTTATTATGTATATATATATATATATGTGTATATATGGAATGTGTATTTTAATTAATTATATATTCAGTGTTTAATTCTATTTATTTACTTTGTTTATATATATGTATATATATATAAGGTCATCCACAGACACGTCTCTTCAGTGTGGCTAGACATTTTGTAAGCTACCTACAGCCGGAATTGAAATCCGATCAGTTGGGTGTCAGTCCGGCACCTTAACCATTAGGCTGTCTTCACTTACAGAATGAGAAGGGGATTTTAACTGTTTTAATACACACATCGCTTTGTGTGTAAAGGCCGTCACAGAGTGCTCCATTCCTTATATAGAAGAGCATTGCATTTATGCTTGAGTTGGCGGCCGTCAGCGAGATCCCCCCCATAGATTTATATATATATATATATATATATATATATATATATATATATAAATGTGAGGTATCCAAAACTTGGTAGTAAGGGACGATTCAGTGGGTACAAATACTGTGAATCTTTAAATCACTACAGAGAGCTCAATGTATAATAATCTTTTTAGTTGTTAATTTGATTGATTACTACCCCAAAAAGTTTTGCCCTGAAAAATGTTCTTTTTTCTCATTTGCAATGACTTCCTGTCACCATAGTGACAGACTTTTAATGTGTACATTTTGTAAAAAAATTTTTTTGAGGGGGAAGAAGAGTCTACATTGAGAAACTTTTTCTGTTATGCAATTCAAATCATTGATGATTATCCATCTGATGAGACTTTATTTTGGGAGCTTTGTTAAATCAACTTTGATTTATAAAGGACCCAATTTTGGTCGAAATAAACTTATTATGGAATAATGGTGTTGAGTTTTTCCTTCCTTTCAAATATATATATATATATATATATATATAATTTTTATTTTTTATTTTTTTGGTGGTTGGTTTTGAAGGCTATCACAATGCAAGTGTAAAGAAAAAAAAATAAGGCAACTATGATGTTGTTTGTTAACCTTTGGTTTATTCTTAATATTTCGAGATAAAGATCTTTTCGTCAGAAGATTTCTGAAACTCTGGAGGTGCTAGGTATTATCCATTCAGTTTTGTGTCCTTTATCTTCCAAAATCTCTGCGTTTGTGTATGTGTGTTTTTTTGTTTATGTGAATTTTTAATTTATTTTTTAGGTGAAGGGAATTTATTGGAATATTGATTCGTCTGTTTTGCTTGTTTGGTCTGAAGATCTCAAATTGGATGAAGGAAATCCCAAATCTTATGGTTTGTAACAACAGATTATATAATCTTTTATAGTTGTTTGAAATACGCTAGACTTAGCGCAGGGTGGCGTCGTCAGTTATGTTATAGGCTGACTTCATAGGGGGGTTTCAGGTCTTCCAACATAATACCCCTCTCAGCCAGCCAGACCCCGTTGGAGACGATCAAACTCCAACACACCACCCTTGTGCAACGCCAACAGAAAAGTGCAATATACGTCAACGCGATCCTCGGTATCTATACCCGATTGGCCAATTCTACAGCCAATCATCAATAAGGGTAGTTGTTATAAACAGGATCGCGCGACTCAGACATTTTCTTTTTGATAAATGCATTGGCTTAGCTGGGATGTTACTATGAAGAAAAACGCGTTGGATACTGTGACAGAGAACACGAGGTGAGTGGCGAACGTCAAAGCCTGCCGTATTCTCAAAGGAAGCGGGCTAGGCTTTGCCTGACATGTCGGACTGTAGAATCGAACCCGCTTCCTTCAGAATGCAAACATTGTCACCGAAGTCGAGAAGCTACAGTCCCGGATGTAAGCGCCAGGTGCCCGGATGATAGCTATGATGATTCTGGCGGCCGGGTTTGGCTCGAGAATCTCGTGCGTGGGGTGCAGACACCCGGATGTTGAAGGAAAATCTTGTATAAATAGAAGTGGGGTGACGACAGCAGCAGTTGCGATTTTTCAGCTACTGAAGATATTTGAGTTGGTGATTTTATGACAACGGATTTTTTGTGCTATAGATTTTGTGACGGCGACGACATTGTTGACCCCCCCTCTCTTCAACAAGTCGAATTTATTTTTTATCCCCTCTATTTTTTTCTTTTTCATTCCAGAGATACGTGAGGCAGAAAGGAATGTAAGTCGTAACAATTGAGAATTAATTTGGTTGAAATTGAATACGGATTTTAATCCTTTTGATAAAAAATTTTTAATGCAGGTAATAGATTATCTATTAGAGATTATCTTCAAAAGATTAAAGGATTTGCTAATCCAAATACATAATATTTACCACGTACCCCATGTTGAACTGGTTAAGCACAAGGCATTATTAATGTAGGATCACCCACGAACTGAAGCTCATGGGAGGCGAGTGCAAAAAATACGTTGATCCTGTCAGCATTTCCCCTCAAGGGGGGGGGGCGCCTCAGGCACTGAGCAATAAATCCAGCTCTGTCCCTTTAAATCGAGGGGGCAGGTGTTGCCTGGGGGATGGCTCCCTGGGATCAACAATGTTAGCTTGTAAGATCCAGGGCCGAAGCCACCAGACCCCTCGGTAAAAAAGCTGTTTGCTAACAGCTTTTATAGAAGAACTTTGTACTTTATTAAAAAAGAAGTTCTATCTAACATACTAGGTTGAATCAAAAGTTTTGCAATATTTTGGTACATGCTAGTTTGCAGTGTATATATATATATATATATATATATATATATTTACCAATTCCTCCACATGAGCAGGATGTGACACAAGGTCAATTTCTTAAGCGGAGTTTAATAGGTTTGAATTCAAAGTTTTCCTTCTAGACTGGTAACCTAGCTGTCCTGCTATTTGTCCATAGCTGGAGAAAGATTTGGATTCATACCTTTCCCAAGGGTATTAGCGCCATGTGAACTCGGGTCGACGAGTCCATTTCCTCCGACTTTATTTGGGAACCATAAATTTTACCGGGGACTCATTAAAAGCAAATATGTGCATCCCAGGACGCACTAAATCAAAAAGCTATCAGCGTCACTATATGTTGGGCTACAGCTTCTAGGAGTAAAGTTGAAAAAAAATGTGATGCACTCATAACCGCATTTATTATTAACTAGCAGTGGCTACCCGACGTTGCCTGGGTAGAGGGGGATTTTTTAAGTTAGTCCCGCAGATCGATTATTACTGAATTGTGAATTGAATCCTCGAGGGATGTCTCATTAAAATCCTTATGTAAAAAAAAAAAAAAAAAAATAGACCTTGCATTGATCCAGCTATTTCTGAAAAGAAATGTTAATGTTTATTATCTAAAATATTAAATTAAAAAATCCATGCTGTTACCATTTGAATTTTATTTTTTTAATTATCTTCACGAATATAAACCAAGCCCTGGTGATATTTAATGTGTACATATATTTATTTTGTCGTTAATTGTTTTATTTTCGAAGTTTCCCTGAGACATACAGATACACACAACTGCCCTTTATATATGTACTAGAAGTGGCTACCCGGTGTTGCCTGGGTAGAGGGGGGATTTTTTAAAAGTTAGTCTCGCAGATCCATTATTACTTATCACAAGTTAGATCCTCACTGAATGCCCCATAAAATCCCCATGTAAATATATAACAATATAGTAAGAAATTTCAATTCAACAATTTACAATTTAAAAAAAAAAACAATATAAATGAGGCAATTAATTCAATCAATCAATATCATATTTCAATTACCTTCTGTTACTATACAAATTTTAATTTTTAAATATCTTCCCAAATATAAATAAAATCTTCATTAATTTTGCTCAAAAACCAAGCCCTGGTGATATTTAATTTGTTATATATATTTACTTTGTAGTTAATTGTTTTATTTTCAAAGTTTCCTCCGGACATACATATACACACAACTGCCCTTTATATATGTATAGATGATTTGAATAAACATTTTGAAAAAGTAAATATAAATTTTGTATTTGAATCGTTTTTTTTTTTTTTTTTCTTTTCTTGTTTTAGTCCAACTGTGGACAGTGAACAACTATCACTGGTATTTAAACAGAGTCTCCATTTTGATATCAACTCTGGAAAAAAGATTGTGTCAGTTTTGTGGGATGCGGAAGATGCCTATGTCCTTCATCTTGTTACGGCTATTGGATGTTGTTTACAATATACTTGGTATTGGGATACGACTGTCTCGGCTGATAGCACAGTAGCAGTCATTGATGGCGGTAAGTTATTTATATCAAATACTATTGGGTTTCTTGGAAAATAAGACTTACCTGTAAAATAAGCCCTAGTTGAGAGCGGCATACAAATGAAAGAAATAAGCACAAACAGGCTACCTGGATAAGAACTTCTCATTCAATGAGACCTCTATTGCTCAACATGAGAGAGTAGGGATGAAAATTCAGGAAATTGAGTCATATAAAAAATTCGCAGGAATTTTGGAATCCAGTGACTTGCAGAACAATAACATTCAAGAGGATGATGATATGATTATTTTTGAATTAATTGTAGGAGTAAAGTTGAAAAGATGTGACACACTAACATTCATATTTATTATTTGAGATGAAAGTAAAATTTAAATCTAATACCCAAAATACTAAAGTAGTATTATAATTATATGAATATTAGCCTCTATGTTTCTTTCAGACGATTCTTTAATATGGTGGTTCTCAAAATGGGTCCATATGGCTTCTGGGGATCCATGTAAGATTTTTTTTGGTCTACCCAAGCAAAATCGCGGATCTATGATCGTATTTTAGTGGTCAATCAAAAACTTTTGCTTTAGTCGAATTCATTGCAAGAAATAACTAAGTTTCTTTGTCTAACACTTCACATAATTCAACATTGTAATTAAAACTTTTAAAACACTCAAGGGAGATAACCTAATGAACATTTACACTCAAGGGAGGTAACCTACTCGTCTTGCTTTGTTGAATCTGGTTTCAGCCAAGTCTCTAACTTATCAAAAGTTTGTAACTGACTCAACATTGTATTTGGGAGGCTGGAGACCAACTTTAAGGAAGTCTAGAAAGGAACAAGTCATTGTGTCCCGATTACCCATTGGTCATACAAGACTAACACACTTCTATATACTCAAGCAAGAACAACAACCACAATGTGGAACATGTCAAACACCTTTCACAGTTAAACACTTATTCATGGAATGCAGGTTTTTTGCTCACATCAGAAACCGTTATTTTAAATTAAACAATATGAAAGATTTGTTTGAAAATGTCGACATGGAGGACATTCTGTCCTTTTTGAGGGAAATAAAATTATACCATAGAATATAGACACGAGACAAATCAATACCATACAACATAATCCCCAATAATGCTGACACATTGTTAAAACCAATTACTACAAAGTATAAATATAAATACATGTATTTATGTATTAATTCCTAACCGTTAGGCATGACATAACCCCAGACGGGTTGATATGCCATTAAAATCAACAAACAACATCAACATTGTAAAAAGAGTTGATCTTTGATTATCATTGACAACGTTGAAGCTGAATATTGCAAAACAAGCAGTGCAGGTTCAACCACAAGGTTCGAATTGAATGACAATTCTTTATACATTTCCTGATAATATTTGATTATAAAAATACAATAGGATTTTTTAATGGCTGTGGGGTTCCTCCACACACACACACAAATATATATATATATATAGCATGCTATATTTATGAATAAAGTGTGCTCAATATCATTGAGACAGGAAGTATTGGTTTTGAAATATTATTGGTAAAATGGTTTGAAGATCGCACACGCAGGAAACTGTCAGTTACCAAGCGACGTTAACTTCATGTGTTCGCTACTCTAACAATCTGTCTGTCTATATATATATATATATATATATATATATATATATATATGTATGTGTGTGAAAAATTCAAAAATAAAATCCAAAGCATAAAGAGCATCCACAATAATCAACCGACATAATTTACGGTCCAAAAACATAGCAGCAAGAAATGTCTTCGCATAGACACCAGAAGAATTATTAGCAACCTGATGATGGCAAAATAGCCTGAAACCTGGGTAGTTGCCTATGGAAAACAATTATATTTAAAAAATTCAACAAATAAATAAGTATATATATATATATATATATATATAAATATAATGAAGCCTTTTCAATAATTAAGAAAAACGTTTAGATGAAAAACAAAATAATTTTTTTTATGGTTGTGGGGTTCCTCCAGAGTGAAATAGGAATCCATAGGTAAAAAAAAAAAAAATTAAAAAAAGGTTGAGAACCATTGGTCAAATACAAAGTAAACCTTGTGACTAATGAAAGTCACAAAGTTTTACTCTTGTTAAATTAACCTAGGGAAAACCTAAGTGACTTTAAAATTTAATAATGTTGTATCCCGAGGTGGAAAGATACACAGATGAATGTTGTGTTTTACACATTTATTAAGCTCCAGCATTCGGTGCTAAATGGATACATACAAACACAGAACAGATAAGTACAAACAATTAACAAGACAAACTCACACTAAAAGAGGAGGGTCAGTTCTGTATAGCTAACACAGCAAAATCAGTCTGAATATTATTCAGCTAGCTAATCTACTTTAATTGTAGACTATTTTATGGCTGGTGAGCCAGTCCATCTGGTAGAGTGCTGAAGGGGTGTTAGCTACTCTACAACAAATAAAAGAGCATTTCTTTAAACCAATACTAGTAAACCAATTAGGCTAGACAAGTAAAAAAAAGTTTAAAGTTCCATGATGGCTCCCGATTACGACAAGAAGGTTCCCGAGTCCGACAAGAAATACCTGAAGAAGACTGGAGGGAACATCGGCCGAAACGTTGGACAGATAGCAATGAAGATGAGGACAATAGTCCAAATAATCCAAATAATACTAAGTAAAAAAAAAAATAAAAAAATTTAAAGTGTTTGTGATTTATGATATTATTTTATTTATTTATTTTTGTTTCAGACAAAATCTTAGTGACCCCAATGGCAGGTATGGTGGTGCCTCCCCCAATGTCAGCCTATCAACTTGTTTTACCTGCTGCAGCAAATCAGGTGTTCTTCTTCTCACCTGACCAATCAGAAAATCAAGAGAATTTACCTGTCGATATTGGCGTTCTGTTGGTCACTGGGCAGATTGCTGTTTTCACATATAAGAATGCCAGTAAGTATAATACCCCCCCCCTTTTTTTTCTTTTTTCTAAATCTCCTTTTCTGCTTCACTAATTCTACTTTGAAGTGCGCTCAGTGTAACGTCATTGGAAATGGAATTGGCAGTCTGAGTTCAAATCACAGACGAGGCTTGTTTTGACTCACCTTAGTATTTACTATTAAAAAAAAAATTTCTTGAATAATTATTTAGATAAAAATAAATTTTATTTTTTACCTTTTGAAATTTTTATTTGCGAATATGTAATTTTCTTCCATTTTATTTTTTCTATATCTAATCACATTTCTGCCAATAAATCTGGTGGCACTTAGGCTGCTTGGAGCCCCTTGAATTAGTGGTAGTGATATTTTGGCTCTGAAACCACGTTTGAATTCTGATGATGACTTATTTTTAGGTAATTAAAAAAACCCACCTAAACAAGGCCTGAGGTTACAGTGGCCTTAACATTGTGTTTATACAATACCACAATAAAAATGAGAACAACAGTTCAAAATATCAAAATTATTTGTATCATGCCTCATCTTGTAAATACAGTTAAATTAAGGTAATTTTAACAAAACACCTAAACAGAGCCCGAGGATACAGTGGTCTGAACATTGTGCTTATACACAATAATGATGAGAACAACAGTCCAAAATATCAAAATTATTCATATCAAACCTCATCTCATAAATACAGGCCAGATGACTTATTTTAAGGGAATGAAAAAAAAAACAAAAAACAACCTGACGTTACAGCGGCCTGAACATTGTGGTTATACATACCACAATAAAGATGAGGACAACAGTGTGAAATATCAAAATTATTCAGAAATAAATTTAAATAAAATAAAACGTTTCTTTAATTCGATGATTTATTTTAATTTTTCCTTGAAGGTTCTCATCCTGATAATTCTGTCAGTGTTTCCGCAGCCGGTGGGAATGGATTCAGCCTGAAATGTTTGCTCCCTCATCTACAAGGTGTTTTTGAGTAAGTACCCCCTGCCCAATACAAACAGGATTTTATATGATTGCTGTGTTAAGAAAAAGATCTAAGCTTTGAAAAAGATTATTAATCAATGATCCTAAGTAAAATTGTTCTATACATTCTAACACTGGGCTGAACAGGTTGTTTCATGGACATTTGGATTGAATATTGCAAATTTGTTATCATCTGTGCAGTGGAAGCATGCTGGGCCCATAACCTGTTACAATGTGCTTTAAAAAAAAGCATAAAATTTCTGGAAACCATAGAGATATTTTGTCTTAAATTAGCATATACCTCAGCTAGAAAGCTATGTGTGTCCCAGATAAATATATATATATATATATATATATATATGTTGTTTCATGGACATTTGGATTGAATATTGCAAATTTGTTATCATCTGCGCAGTGGAAGCATGCTGGGCCCATAACCTGTTAGAATGTGCTTTAAAAAAAAGCATAAAATTTCTGGAAACCATAGAGATATTTTGTCTTAAATTAGCATATACCTCAGCTAGAAAGCTATGTGTGTCCCAGATAAATATATATATATATATATATATATTATATATATATATAAGTTAAAAGAAAGGAAATGAATCCGACAATATGAGTATGAAAAGGTGGAATGAAAACATCACACAATGCTGTTAAAGAAGAAAACAATTTATAATATAATCATAGCTGATACTGATCAATATTTCGATTTTACAAAAATCATCATCATTGGATTTGACATTCTTCTCCGACCCAAACAACTACGGAGTGAATGAGCTCTGATGATGATTTTTGTAAAATTGAAATATTGATCAGTATCAGCTATGATTATAATATAAATTGTTTTCTTCTTTAACAGCATTGTGTGATATTTTCATTCCACCTTTTCATACTCATATATATATATGAAGAGAGAGAGAGAGAGAGAACAATATTTATAAATAAAACACGCAACACACTTATGGGTGCGTGCATGTGCGCCCGTGTGTGTTGTCTATCAAGCTTTTAAGCTAATGTTAACAGCTCCGAAATTACAGGTAATACCCTCTGTTCCAAGTTGGACCTAAGTGAATCTAAGACAAAAGCTATCGGTAGTACACTCTTATCTAACGTAGAAAATCCCATTTATCAGCATCACTGAGACTGTCAACTTCAAAACGTTGAGATTTTTCAACAAAAATTGACAGAAACAAAATTAAAAAAAAAAAACGTGTTTGCCCAAGATTAAGAATAAGCACATTTCCTGTTAGATTAACAATCTTTAAAAATAGCCAATGTCTGGTACAAGGCCATTTGTGGTCCTCAAAATTAGACTTTAAGTGGATATAAACAATATTTTTTTTTTTTTCCTGTAGGCCATCATTTGGAGAAGATCTTGATGATTTTCCTTTGGATGTTTATAATTTCTTTGGAATTGGTCCTCAGAATTTGCTCTACTGTAGCAAAGAAGGTTTCTTATGTCAGGCCACACTATCGCCTGAAGATCAATCCTGGAACGAAATGTAAGTAACAACTTTAATTCTTAGATATTATTTCTATCTATTTCTCTTGACATATATCTTCTTATTATAATGGAGATTGTGTGTTTTTCTGTCTGTAACCGAAACTATATCCTGACTTAAGTCACAATTCCATTTGTTATTTACTTCACATTCTCCATGATTTTATTTTGTTTTAAACTCAATTATTAATAAAAATTGTTTTATATTATTAATACGGTCTACATGCTAATGACATGCAATTACATTTATATATACAACAAAATAGCAGTTTACAGTGTGAACGGGAAGGCTAATTTGCATATTGATATTAAAAATTGTATTTTAATAAATATGTGTTTGATATTATTAATTTCTAATTCTTTGGTTTTATCTTAAATAATATGAGCAAAAATCTCTTCAATAAATCTTAAAAGTAACCAATTAACAAGAAGAAATTGCAGTTTTATTCTTTACTTCCTATTTTAACTAAATAGTTAAATTAGAAAAATTAAGCAATGGAAGGCGGTAATGATGAAAGAGTAAGTTTCAGCTGTTCTATTTTTCTATCATACTCCCCTCAGTTTCAAATCATTTTATCTGCATTCTTATTTAGTTTCATTAGCCTTTCTAATTGAATATAATATTTTATTACATTAAAACTTAAATATTTGCACCCGGAGTGTGCATATATTTGCTAGTATATATATATAAACGTAAACAAATATGGCTATTTTCAGCCGACAATATTTGGGAGAATATGTGCTTAATTGAAGTCAAACCTAATTTTTTTTTAAGTTAATTCATTAATGATTAATTAGGCGGGATTTAACTACTTAAATGTAAGGCTAAACAAATCGAGAAAAATCAATCAGCTTGGAATACTTTTGTACATTCAGAGATTGATTTTTCTCGATTTGTTTAGCCTTACATTTAAGTAGTTAAATCCCGCCTAATTAATCATTAATGAATTAACTTAAAAAAAAATTAGGTTTGACTTCAATTAAGCACATATTCTTCCAAATATATAATATATATATATATATATATATATTTATGTTTTTTTTAAAGTTGGGCGTTATTACGAAGCATCTAAAAATAAATGAATGAACTCGATGTTATGGAGTATTGGATTCACTTATTTTTTTATTATTATTATTTTTTATTATAAATTTTTGGGTTCGTTAGATACCCTTTATCAAATGAGTGTTGTTCCTGTTCAACGGATCTTTTGTCTCTGTTGTTATTGACAGCGGCAGCGTCTGTAAAAGATTTATAATAACGGAGTATTCCGATGTTCAGTCCCCTCACATGAGTTTGTAATTTTAGAATCCATTTAGTTTCTGCTATATATATATATATATATATATATATATATAAAGATAATGTATTCATAAACCATACCTCTGCCACAGGTAGGATGTGACATAAGGTTAATTTAAAAAAAGGTCTAACCATATATATATATATATATATATATATATATATATATATATATATATATATAAATTATGTAAGTAATCCAAATGATTGGTAAGTAAGGGATGATTCTATTTGGGATCTTGGAAATCTCACTGTATAACCATACTGTATGCTCTTGTAGGTGGAAACATATATGCTCATACAAGGATTTTTATACATTCCTAAAAAGAGCTCAATGTATAATAATCAATAATTTAAATTATATACAGAGCAATATTTAACTTTCAAAGAAAGAAAAACTTAACAAAACATCATCCCGTTATATTTTTATTTCAACCAGAAACTCTTTCTTTGAAAGTTATATATATAAGATGATGTATTTATACACCATACCTCTGACACAGGTAGGATGTGACACAAGTGTAGCTGTCGCCTTTGAGTGCGCCTATAGTTAGATATATTTATTTTTTACCCTAAAAATATACCCTTAAATTTGGACAGTGTAAGGGAAGCAACTCTGTTAGGGTCTGATAATCGAGTGACCACAGGGCCTGAATAGCATTATGGGAAGGTCAACAGGTTTCCTTAGGGCAAAATAGGGACTTCCGCCAGGCTGATGCAGCAAAAAGGTTGTGTGGATAATATCGTCCTAAAATTAGAATTTTAGTCTTTTAGTTAGTTCTTGGTACTGTAACGGCACACAGGTATGTTTCTTTCCAATTTTCCCGTGAAGTTGCTGGCATTTGTTAAAGACCTTTTTTGTAAATTAGTAATTGTTTTATACCCCATTTTATATATATATATATATATATATATATATATATATATATATATAATGTATTCATAAACCATACCTCTGCCACAGGTAGGATGTGACAAGGTTAATTTAAAAAAATAAATACATCACCAGAAAATATTACCAGGGAACTGCTACAACAAGGTTATTTTTTTAAATTCTAACCAAATATATATAAATGCATTTATTCATTTATTTAATTTAAATTTGTTTATATTTGTTGTTTTTTTTTAAATTTGAGAAATTTGTAACCTTTTTGATCTTCCAAATCCCCATCTTAATGAAAATCTCCCTTTTTCTTTTAAAAAAAAAAAAAAATCTTTTCAGCTTTAGATTAAAAGAATCCAACATTTACCAAATGACTTTTTGTGAAAGTCTAAATCTTGTCTTCATGCAGAATCACCAGGCGCAAATATCAACTTTTGATTTAGGTAAATTGTTTGCACATATTAAAAATCAATTAAGGAACAAGAAAATCAATTTAGTTCATTGTATTATTTATTATTATTATTATTTTTTTATTTATCATATTTAATATTCTGTATATTTTATTATTATATTTTTTATTATTATATTTAATATTTATTATAAATTATATATATATTTATTATATATTATTTATATATCATTATATTATTATTATTATATTTTATATTATTATATTCATTATATTATTATTATTTATTATATTATTATATTTTATATTTATTATATTATCATTATATTATATTATTATATTTATATTGTATTTATATATCATTATACTATTAGTTATTATATTTATATATTATCATCATATTATTCTATCATTTTATATTTATTATATTCATTTTATTACCATATTTTATATATTCTATATTATTATATGTTACATCTATTATTATTATTATTATTATTATTATTATTATATTTTATATATATTCTTTTATTATTATTATATTTTGATTTATTTAATTTTTTCAAATTCCTTTTTTTAAGTTAAGAATTATTTATGAGATTAGCTTAATTTTTTTTCTTTCAAAATGTATAATTTGTAATGAATTTAATTTTCATAAAACCTGTCTTTTATTGATTCCTGATATTCCTAAAATTCATTTGACAGATACCCAAAAGGTTTCAGTTTGGGAATCAGCCTCTGGGGAGAGGATTGTATTTCCACAGCTTTGCCCAAACATGTATGTCTGCAAAATTGGCCAACAGGTGATTATTTTATTCTATATTCTGATCTCATTAATAAATGGTAGAACTTTATTCTGGACATTGTTGATTTAGTATTATTTGGATTATTCGGACTATTGTCCTCATCTTTATTGTTATCTGTACTAAATTTCGGCCGATGTGCCCTCCGGCCTTCTTCAGGTGTTTCATGTCAGACTCGGGAACCTTCTTTTCAAACTCAGGTACCTTCTTGTCATAATTGGCAGCCATCAAAAGGAAAATAGTCTGAATAATCCAAATAATACTAATTATCAAGCCTTATCTCAAAAATTCAGAGAAAATAATGTAGATAACAATAAAGATGAGGACAATAGTCCGAATAATCCAAATACATTTGTATTTTTATAACTAAATACATTTCTCATATAAATCACCAATTTCTCTGAATTTTTGAGATGAGGCTTGATAATTAGTATTATTTGGATTATTCAGACTATTGTCCTCATCTTTATTGTTATCTACCCTATTTCTCTGAATTTTTTAGATGAGGCTTATCTCAAAAATTCAGAGAAAATAGTGTAGATAACAATAAAGATGAGGAAAATAGTCTGAATAATCCAAATAATACTAATTATCAAGCCTTATCTCAAAAATTCAGAGAAATAGTGTAGATAACCATAAAGATGAGGACAATAGTCTGAATAATCCAAATATACTAATTATCAAGCCTTATCTCAAAAATTCAGAGAAATAGTGTAGATAACAATAAAGATGAGACAATAGTCTGAATAATCCAAATAATACTAATTATCAAGCCTTATCTCAAAAATTCAGAGAAAAAGTGTAATAACAATAAAGATGAGGAAATAGTCTGAATAATCCAAATAATACTAATTATCAAGCCTTATCTCAAAAATTCAGAGAAATAGTGTAATAACAATAAAGATGAGAAAATAGTCTGAATAATCCAAATAATACTAATTATCAAGCCTTATCTCAAAAATTCAGAGAAATAGTGTAGATAACCATAAAGATGAGGACAATAGTCTGAATAATCCAAATAATACTAATTTATCAAGCCTTATCTCAAAAATTCAGAGAAATAGGATAATAACAATAAAGATGAGGAAAATAGTCTGAATAATCCAAATAATACTAATTATCAAGCCTTATCTCAAAAATTCAGAGAAATAGGGTAGATAACAATAAAGATGAGGACAATAGTCCGAATAATCCAAAATAATACTAATTATCAAGCCTTATCTCAAAAATTCAGAGAAATAGGGTAGATAACAATAAAGATGAGGAAAATAGTCTGAATAATCCAAATAATACTAATTATCAAGCCTTATCTCAAAAATTCAGAGAAATAGGTAGATAACAATAAAGATGAGGAAAATAGTCTGAATAATCCATATAATACTAATTATCAAGCCTCATCTAAAAAAATTCAGAGAAATAGTGTAGATAACAATAAAGATGAGGACAATAGTCTGAATAGTCCAAATAATACTAATTATCAAGCCTTATCTCAAAAATTCAGAGAAATAGTGTAGATAACAATAAAGATGAGGACAATAGTCTGAATAATCCAAATAATACTAATTATCAAGCCTCATCTAAAAAATTCAGAGAAATAGTGTAGATAACAATAAAGATGAGGACAATAGTCTGAATAGTCCAAATAATACTAATTATCAAGCCTTATCTCAAAAATTCAGAGAAATAGGGTAGATAACAATAAAGATGAGGACAATAGTCTAAATAATCCAAATAATACTAATTATCTAGCCTCCACTAAAAAATTCAGAGAAATAGTGCAGATAACAATAAAGACGAGGACAATAGTCTGAATAATTCAAATAATACTAATTATCTAGCCTCATCTAAAAAATTCAGAGAAATAGTGCAGATAACAATAAAGACGAGGACAATAGTCTAAATAATCCAAATAATACTAATTATGCCTTATCTCAAAAATTCAGAGAAATTGGTGATTTATATGAGAAATGTATTTAGTTATAAAAATACAAATGTATATAAAAAAAAAAGTGAATGAATGAATAAAAGAAGAAAATGAAGGAGAGATTTTAAAAAAAAATTAAATTTTATAATTTTTTTACAATTTTGATTCGTTTAATTTTGAGCAAAATAATTTTCTTTAGTTTTAAAACTTAAAAAAAAAGTTCTAATTACAATAGTCTCTGGTATTTGTGTAATTATTTGTAATTTTCCTCTCAGTAGGAGATAAAATGTGCAGTATATGCATATAATTTACCGAAAGTGCATATAATGATATTGTGTGTATAATTTCTAAAAAGTTAATACATATAGTATAAAATTCATATAATATATAGTAAATTCATATAATTCATAATAAGCATGTATGATATATAGTTAGTGTGTAGAATTAATAAAAACTATGTAATAATAATAATAACAACAAGGATAATAAAATTCTGGTATCTTTGGTTTAAAATAAAATTAATATTTTTGTATTTATTTAAAGGTGATACTGTAAATGTCACCAGGGTTTTTTTATTTTTATTTATTTATTTTTTAAATGTTTTCCCTGTCAATAAGTGTAAATTCATAAAATGATAAATTAGATTGCTCAGAAATTGACATCTTACCATATTAATTCTCAGAATTGACATCTTACCATTGCTCAGAAATTGACATCTTACCATATTAATGTTCAGAAATTGACATCTTACCATATTAATGAAATTTGACATCTTACCATATTAATTGCTCAGAAATTGACATCTTGCCATATTAATTGCTCAGAAATTGACATTTTACCATATTAATTGCTCAGAAATTGACATTTTACCATATTAATTGCTCAGAAATTGACATCTTACCATATTAATTGCTCAGAAATTGACATCTTACCATATTAATTGCTCAGAAATTGACATCTTACCATATTTAAAAATAAAACTCCTTTGATCAATTTTTGTATTTTCATCTTAAAAATAACTGAATATATTTTGCAGATTGCTGTATTAGGTTTGACTTCAAGATACCGTTTCTATATTAACAACACCGAGGTAAATATTTGATTATTTTCTTTATAATATTTTCTATAATTATTTCCCTTAGAATATGCCTACTGTTGTATCCGTTGCAGAGTATTAAGATCTCCACAAAAAGGGATGGAGACGCTCCAGTTCTGGAGAATGTAGAGTAGGGTAGGTGGATTTTTCACTTTTTTAAAATATCAAATTGTCCATCTATGCGAAAGTTGTGTGTTAGTATATACTGAATACTGATACCAAAAATTAGATCTTTTACTTGTACCATTGTTTGAGGAAATAGCATCAAAGATCGTCTACTAAAATGCACTAAAAATCCTCGTTTTTGCAAAATTTAGCCTTTAGAAAATGAGGATTTTTAGTGCATTTTAGTAGACGATCTTTGATGCTATTTCCTTAAACAATGGTGCAAGTAAAAGATCTAATTTTTGGTATCAGTATTCAGTATATACTAACACACAACTTTCGCATAGATGGACAATTTGATATTTTAAAAAAGTGAAAAATCAACCTACCCTAATGTAGAATCACCTTTTTATTGCCATTACTCCTAAGTCCATACTGACCCAAACTGGTTTTAGCTGTTAGGGTCCCATCTATGGATTAAATAAAAAAATGTGTTTAAAAAAATTGAGTATCCATAAAGAATGAATACAATAAAATGTCTTTGGCATAAAATAACCCAACAAGGGTTGACATGCTGTAAAATCTAACCAATCAGCCAACCAACCTAATTGTTAAACTGACTTCCGCATAAAATAACCCAACAAGAGTTGACATGCCATAAAATCCAACCAACCAAACAACCAGCCAACCAACCAAATTGTTAAACTGACTTTGGCACAAAATAACCCAACAAGGGTTGACATGCCATAAAATCCAGCCAACCAAACTAATTGTTAAACTGACTTTGGCATAAAATAACCCAACAAGAGTTGACATGCCGTAAAATCCATCCAACCAAGCCAAATAGTGTAAGGTGGTGAATTTCTTTTTCTTTATTTTGTTCATTTTATTCCTTTTTTATTCATGATTGACTTTTTTATTTTAATTTTTTTTATTTTTCGCCTCCAGATAATGACCAACTGTACATCTGTTGCTATCCATGATGACTTCCTTTTGATGACGTCTCTTTCTCACACTTGTCGTTTCATCAGTCGAGATACGGCCATGAAAGGTAAACAAACAGAATTTGGTATTTCTCTGAATGTTTGAGATGAGGCTTGATGATTAGTATTATCTGCGTTATTTTGAACTATTGTCCCCATCTTCATTGTTATTTGTACAACGTTTCGGCCGATATGCCCTCCGGCCTTCTTCAGGTATTTCTTGTCGGGCTCGGGAACCTTCTCGGACTCGGGAACCTTCTTTTTGAACTCGGGAACTTTCTTGTCGTAATCGGGAGCCATCATGGAACTTTGAACCTAACCCTTAATCCACGAGGGTATCCTGTTCTCATTCTGGTAACCATAGTTGGGGTAGGAGTTGTGTTAATTATTCTTCTATGTTACTGCTTCTACTCAGGATTGAACTCGGGATCCAGAGATAACTGTCACTTAGAACTGTCTTAACCTAACAGAATTTGGCTTCTGTTTATTTTTGGGGTCACCCTGTAATCACTACATGTCATTTCTCCCTTTTCTGATTTTTATAAACATTTCATTTCACATGAATTTATTGCTCTTCATCAAATTTGTTTTGTTTTTTTTATTTAGCTTTGCCTGTACTACAAGATAATAAAGAGCACGCTTTTGATGAGGTTGTCCGTCGTGTGGAGCGAGGTTCACGTATTGTGACTGTCATTCATGATAGCACTAAACTAATTTTACAAATGCCTCGTGGAAATTTAGAAACCATTTTTCCGAGAGCGTTGTTGTTGTCTTCCATCAGGCGGAAACTCAACAGGTAAGAACAAGTTTTTACCTCCTTTTTCTTCACTTTCTTCTCTCTCCTTCTTCTTCTTTAACATTTTGGATTATTTTGGTATATGTGTATTATATATATATATATATATATATTATATAATATAAAAGTAATTTGTAATTTGCTTGAAGCATTGTTAAGTATATAAATATATTAATAATTTGAAGCAATTACAATGTGTATAAAAAATAAAAAACAAAAAGATGTTATTTTTGTCTTATCGATTTCGAAGTATAAACTTCATCATCAGAGTGCATATCAGAAATGTACGTGCTTACGTTTTTCTTTGTGTGGTTATAATTTCTCTTCTTATTTCTTTTTCCTCTCCTTTTTTTCTTTCTTTTTTCTTCTCCTCCTTTCTTTTTTCCTCATGTTATGAATGAAATGGGTGAATAACTGTAATTTCTTTTCTTTCTTTTTTTTTTGAATATCTGTTGAGAATGAATGCTTGAACCCTGTATCCAATATTGTCTGTTTGTCTTCCGGTGAATATTGCAACAATGTAGCCATGTCAAATTCAAAATAAAAAACCGTCAATAGAAAAATCATATACTTAGCTTTTGTTTTGTTTTTTCTTTTCTTTTTCTATATATATATATATATATATATATATTAATATATATTTACCAACCCCTCCGCACGAGCAGGATGTGACACAAGGTCAATTTCTTAACGGTGTTCAACAGGTTTGAATTCAGTTTTCTTTCACCTAGACCGGTTGCCTAACCAAGGTAAAGAGACCAGTCTGCCCTACTATTTATCCATAGCTTGAGGGAGAATAGGATTCATACCTTTCCCAATGTATTAGCACTATGTGAAATGCAATTACCACATTGTTGTTTTCTGTCAGAGCTCATATATTTTAGTTTAAACCCAAGTAAAAAAATGCCTTGGAGGACATCTTGCGTCTGTCCTCTTCAAACACTCAGCCCAGACTCTTATGTCTGCTTCATTCAAAACTTAGGCAAAACTCCCCAACTTTTTTGTACTCTCGTTCACTTTTGTCACTGTTGTCACTCCATGACCAATCAGAAACCAGCAGGTCAGCCTTTCATACATCATCCCAAATTCTAGTTAATTTTCACTATTGCATAACATTTAGCTCAGTCGGTAGAGCATTTGACTAGGAACCACAAGGTTCCAGGTTCGATACCAACCCTCGCCAACTAAGTGTGTGAGTAGCACAGAGATCTGTGCAGTAAAGTAAGGAGCTGATGGTAGGTGTAGCGCCCCACCACAGACATCAAAAACAATCTCCTTGGTCTAGCGCTAGTGAAAAGGGATAGACTCCTTCACTGTCCGGCTGATACCAACTTTAGGTCACCCAAACGACTTTACTTTACCTAACGTATAACTAAAATTTTACAATATTTTCTGACTTTAATATTTTTCATTCAATCTTTTTTTTTTTTGTTTCAGCCATTTTTACAAGATGCTTTGTTAATGATGCGGAAACATCGAATCAACATGAATCTTCACGTATGATCACAAACCCGGATCTTTTTCTTGGGAATGTTCAAACATTCATGAACAAATCAGTTCGGAACAACCTCCTAACTTATTCTCACTNACCACTGTCCAAATGGAAATGGATAGACTAATAACATTCCATTTAAATCAAACAGGCTAGGTACTTCTCTCTCTCTCTCTCTCTCTCTCTCTCTTCTCTCTCTCTCTCTCTCTCTTCTCTCTCTCTCTCTCTTTCACGCCAGTCTGTTAATCTCTCATCAGGTCAAGACTGAATGACCTCAAAATGACTGTATGAAAATAGTCTCTCTTATTCATAATTAATAATAAGTAATTATTTTTTTTTGGTCTTCTTTGTGTCGTCTGTCTGATTTTTCTCTTTTATCTTACTTCTGGTCTGTTCAGGTCTTCATCTTTACTGTCTTAGCGCCCTCATCTCTCTCTCTCATCATCTCTCTCTTCCTCGTCTCTCTCTCTCTCATCTCTCTCTCTCTCTGTGTATGTGTTCGTACTATCTACACAAATAAAATTATGTTATAAAACAATTTTAGAAAATGACATCTTTTTTAAATAATATTTTACATGTAAACAGCAAAAAAAGCATTTCTTTAGAAACAAAAACATATGTAATATCTGACATCTCGGCGATTTTGCTAAAAATTTTAATAAAATAATTTTCCTCATTGTTCTCTCATTTACTTTCCTGATTTCTTCCCTTGTTCTCTCGTGGTCGTTCTCTAAAAAAAAAAGAGTTGGTCCGGTCATGGACCGGGTACTTTACTTAGTCGAATAAAAAATTCATGTATTTCATTTCAGCGGCTTATTTCATGTATATTAAGCTGATTGATTAGGAGAATTTAATATCTTGGTAGAGGGTGATGCAAGACTTTCGGACCACCCGGTCCATGTAAAAATAAACACTTACTTAATATAAAACGTAATGAAATCTATATACGGGGCTCGTATTTTCAAATGTTGGTGTGAGGGGAGAGAAGGGGGGGACGAGAATAATAGAAAGATTAATTCCACAACAGAACGAAGAATTCATTTTCACTATGACGTAAGAAGAGGTAGAGATCTTGTCAATTAATATTGGCATGGGGAAAGTGTATTGAGATGACAGCATAAACATCACACACAAATAGAAAATCATAGCAGAGAATGTATTGAGAGGGATTGTTAATAATAAATAGATATTTATATTTGATGTTTTTTGTCTTTTTATAATATGATAAAACTTTTCTGCTTTTGTTTTCGTGTTCATAATTATTCATAGTACAATTTATATGCAATTTACCCCCCCAAAAGAAAACAACCATGTATTTTATTTATAAGAATAACCACTGCTGACCCGGAGTTGTAGTACCGTTAGGATCCCACAGTTGGTTCAAGATAAATCTGTTTGAAATTAACCTATTCAATAGGACCGTTTCAAAAAAAAAAAAAAAAGAAATGATTACCAAAAAATGTAAGTATGTCAAATCAATTAATTGCAATTCATTATCTATTAGGACATTAAAATAACCTGAACGGGTTGACATTGTCAGTCTTAAAACAACCAATTAAAAAGTGAAAAAGAAAAAAAGGGAATTTCTACAAATAAAAAAGAAGATGAGGAAATTTAATAACCGAGAAATTTGTTCCCTTAGATGTTGTACTAATTAATATAATACTTACTATTATTTTCACCGAAAATTAGCACAGAGGGATTATACCTCTCTTTCACTCCCATAAATATAAACTGGAACTTTATGAGATAACAAAGAAGTTAGTTGTGTTTTAAGGGTAAATGTAGCTGCGATATTTCTTTTTGATGACGTGTTCTTAAGGGGTTTATATTTTCCTAGATATTTCTTAGTGCGTGATTTAGGGTTTTCGCTTTTTTAACCCCATATCATTTGGTGGTCGCGCTGAAAAGGAAGAAATTCAACTAGGGAAATAGAAGAGATGACAAAGACAGAAGGTGGTTTTATGACTTAGGCTTTATCACTGGTCATAGTTCGCCCGTGGCAAG
The DNA here is from genome assembly GCA_023376005.1 of Doryteuthis pealeii. Lineage (NCBI taxonomy): Eukaryota > Metazoa > Mollusca > Cephalopoda > Myopsida > Loliginidae > Doryteuthis > Doryteuthis pealeii. The sequence continues at coordinate 88,202,840 of CM042156.1, read as the reverse complement.
GAATGTCGCCTTGAACTGTGAATAGTCGCACTAGTGGCTAGTTGCGACTATTCACAGTTCAGCAGTAACTCGAATGGCCGAGATATTAACTTGGGGTCGGAAGTCAGTCCTTCTCGCACTTCCGGT
>CM042156.1:88147714-88195214 GCA_023376005.1 Doryteuthis pealeii | reverse complement strand
CCCCCTTTCACTAGCGCTAGACAAAGGAGATTGTTTTAGCGTCTGAGGCAGAGCGCCACACTTACCATCAGCTCCTCACTTTACCACACATATCCATGTGCTACTCATACGCTGAGTTGGCGAGGGCCGGAATCGAACCATGAACCTCGAGATTCCCAGCCGGACATTCTACCGACTGGGCTAAGCTGGCCCTCTGAGCTATCTGCATAGAATACTAATGGGAGTATTGGTATGAGTTAGTTTGCAGTGTGTATATCACGTGATCGAAGCTGTTAAACGGGTACCCGTTGTGATTGGTAGTATCACGGTAGCTGGTGCTCTGACATGATGTGCATTAGTTTTATTTTATGTCTGTCTGTTACGGCATTCACCCTGGGTCGGTTAAGCCGGCCCCATTCACCGAATTCACCTGTGGTGAATTCATGGAGTGAATAATTCGTCTTCATTTAAATTCAACAGATGAGTAAATAAATAAATCTTTAGTCTCGGTATTTTTTAGTACATTATCGTATATTGATTTTTAACTACAAAAAGCTAAGGATCGCATTTGAAGAATAATTAAAGTTCCAATTACCGTCGAACTGGGTAGACAAGGCAACAAACGGTTGTAACTTAAATACAAATCCGAATGCTACAAAGTCCACTGCAAAATGACAAAGTATATATAAGACTCGACAATGTCATTCAAATCAAGCAGTCAAGCAGCCAATCAGAACTGAAGGAATGGAATCACCTAAATCACCCAGATTCATGGATGGATCATTCTTGATTCCTATTTATACCAGCTGTCTTGGACACTGCTTGAGTAGCATTCGGGTTTGTATTTGAGTTACAACCGTTTGTTGCCTTGTCTTCCCAGTTCGACGGTAATTGGAACTTCAATTATTCTTCAGAGGTCAGTGTTAGTCGACTAAAGAACTGCTGTACTTTTGATTATAAGCGAAGGGTCTGCAAATGGTCTTAGCAGTGAAAAAAAAATGACAATGGCCTCGGGCCAAACTAATTAACTTTCCTCGTCGGTATGTCGATTAGTCTGTAAGTCAGTTGTAATCACACGTTCAACACTTGTCAGAGTTGGGTAAAAGGCCAGCAGGCAAGAGAGACGCGAACAGTGTAAACATTGAATAAACAATGGACTCGCAAATGGGCGCGGGAAAGTAACAATACGCATAAAACCAGTCGATTGATGGAAGAATTAATAATGTTCTGAGTCTCCTTCATTTATATACTAGACGATCCGTGGGCACACTGGGTTCTCACTTTTTAATAAAAATAATTACTTGAAACCATATAATCATTGATATTAGATAGGAATACTTGTAACCATACAACAGTGTGCGTGTGTGCGCGCGCGTGCATGTGTGTGTGTGTGTGTGTGTGTGTGATGGAGTGAGGGTGTACGTGTCTCTTTCTCATTTACTTTTCCTCTTCCTCTTTTCTTTCCCTCTTTCTCTTTTTCTCTTTTCTCTATCTATGAGTTAAATAGAAAAATGTGTTGATAAAAAAATGAGTATCCCTTAAGAATTAATTTATTTTAAAACGTTATCGGCATTAAATGATCCACTGAGGTTGACATGCCGTAAAACAAAACAAAACAAACAAATCAAACGTTTAGGCTGCTGCATCCCCCTTTTTCATTTTTCTGTAGTCGTTAATTTTCAGATAATTTCGAACCGAACCCTTTAGTCAATTAATGGGGGTAGACCCTTCTCGTTCTGCTGTCTATGCCTTTGAATATATTATCATCATCATCATCATCATTATCATCATCATGTCACGCTGACAGCACGGATTACCCTCTCTCTCTCTCTCTCTCTCTCTCTCTCCTTCTTTCTTTTTTCTCTCTCCCTCTCTTCTCTTTCATCTTCTTCTTCTCGCATGTATATATTTGCAAACTCTAAGAATCATCCTTTAAAATTTCATTATGCTTGCATATATAAGATTTTACAAGTTTACAAATGTACTGACATTTCTTGATATTTTCTATCTCGGTGATTTCCAGAGAATGGACAGACAATGGTCAGTTGTGGGTGCAACAGGTTTCTAGCACTCCGGCCACTCGTCTAGATGTGGTGAACCTTCAGGAAGAGCTTGACCGTCGATTGCAACAGCGCCAAGCACGTGAGACGGGCATTTGTCCAGTACGTCGGGAGTTGTACTCTCAGTGTTTCGGTAGGTACACAGTTTTTTTGGCACCCTAGGCATATTCGCATGCAATTTGGAACTTAAGAGCTCAAACGCATTACATAAATTACGTTTATCTCTTTTTAATGTACAGGGGGATTATAAAGTAATTACCTTTCCTATTTTAAAAATCTAATTATTTCTGAATGACTATTTTTACAAAAAATGAGTATGATTAGTATAAAATAGCACACATAACATTTGGATTTTTCGGACTATTGTCCTCATCTTTACTGTTATATACACAATGTTTCAGCCAATGTGCCCTCCGTCCTTCAGGTGCTTCTTGTCAAACTAGTCCAGTTGGACACATGACGCAATGGATATAAGGGCTGTTAATAAAGTTCTAAGTGACAATCATCTGTAGGTTTTTAGGTTCAATCCTGGCTAAGGTTTAATTGATAGGATTTAGAATTGAATTTTGGTTGGTTGGTTGGTTGGTTGATTGATTTTAACGGCATGTCAACCCGTCAGGGGTTATGTCATGCCTAACGGTTAGGAAATAATATATGTTGTGTGTTTATATTTATACTTTTTAGTAATTGGTTTTAACAATGTGTTAGCACCATTGGGGATCATGTTGTATGGCATTGATTAGGTTCATGTCTATATTCTATGGTGTAATTTTATTTATTTGTTTTTTTTTTGGGGGGGGAGGAAGGAAATGACTCAGATCAGGTTTTTGGAGCTGACAACACGTCTACTCTCTTTGAAAGCCGGGTCGAATCTGACTAACTAAAACTTATTCTCACGTGCCTGTAATGGCGCGTTTTTTATCAGAAGGTGAAGTTAGGGTCATCGTTATGTCAATCATCGTTATGTCAATCATCATCCCAAACGGGTATGGAAAATTAAGAAATTACGAAATGTCTTAAAACCACTAAAAATGTTATTTGACGAAAAAAAACGCCTTCAAGCCGCTACATAAGTAGCACAGGTCGGATTTTGAGCAGGCACCGCTTAGCATTTTTAGGACGCCTGCAATGGCGCGTTTTTTTTAATCAGAAGGTGAAGTTAGGGTCACCGTTATGTCAATCATCATCCCAAACGGGTATGGAAAATAACCCACCTCCACTTTTAATTCTAACGAACTTCATCTAAAATTCTGACTACAGGTACGTTCATAAATTATGACTGCTCATAAATTATGTAACACTTGAAAGATCTATTAAAGTCCGCATTAGATTGCTAATTTATTCAACGATTAAATTGTATCTATTTTCTTTTTTTTTTTTTTTTTGTTTTTTCCTCCCAGATGAGCTGATTCGACAGGTGACAATCAATTGTTCGGAACGTGGTTTGTTGCTACTCCGAGTGAGGGATGAAATCCGAATGACCATTGCTGCTTATCAAACTCTCTACGAAAGCAGTGTGGCATTTGGTATGAGAAAAGCCCTGGCGGCCGAACAAGGAAAAACGGATATGGAGAAGAAAGTAAGTTGATCTTTTTTTTTATCCCTGATGATGACTTCATCTGAAACGTTGATTTTCTTTAATATATTCAACATGTCAAATGTTTCTCTTCAGAAATTGAATGCAAAATTGTTTTTTGTGACATTCGTTTTGAATTTAGATAAAAAAGAATATCTACATATTTGGATTTTTTTATTTGTTTTTGTCTAATAATGTATTCATTGTTTTTATTTTCGAAACTCGGTCGTATTTATTTAAAAATACGTGACAGTCTTAGCTGCCATTAAGGGGTGGTGTTTTAACTGATGAATACATACATCGGCTTATATATTTCATGATCACCAGAGAGATCAAATCTGTAAACAACAGACGATCATTGCTTTAAAGTCGCTCCTAGAGAGCTCTACCGGGTTTTGTGAGCATATGATAAAGAGAAAGTAAATTTTTAGGAGCATATAATAAAGAGAAAGTAAACCGATGCTTTATATATATATATATCAGAGACAATTCATGCAAATTCCAGGAACAAATAATGTGTCTTGTGCAATCTGTAACAAAGTGTGTAAGTCAACTTCTGGTCTTAAGAGACATATGTTGGTGCATAAGCATCAAATTTTACCATCTGATTCAACGGGAAGACGTCCTTTCCTATGTCATATTTGCATCAAACTTTGTGGATCTGCAGCGGGTTTGATGAGTCATTTGAGGCTCATGAGAGGAAAGGTTCTGGTGGTGGAGTTATAGGATTGTGAGGGACGGCAATGATCTGTAAAGATTATGCTATTTATATATATATATATATATATATATATATATATGAAAGGTAAAAAAATGTTAACATCTTGTGTTTTTTCTACAAAACTTTCTACACGTATTGTCGGATTCATATCCATTTAACCTTTCATACTGTCCACAGAAAAAACAAAATTGGAATATTTAAATTATATCACAGGAGGCTCAAATTTCGAATATAATAAGGATCACGACACTACGAATTTGTCATCATTACAGATTCCTGAAATTTTCCATCTTCATCTATTGCACTGTTGGACTTATTATATTTTTTAAACTTTCTTTTGTAACTGGAACATTTTCCTGAACTTTTTGATATTTATATACACTTTTACGGCAAACTCTTTTGAGCTTTTTTAATGATAAAAATGCTTATAATTTTTAAAAATAAAATTATTTTATTTTTAACATAAAATACGCATTTTTTTTTTTTAATTTTGAAAATTCCGGTACTGATCGAGAGCGTTCTGTGCCTCGTGATTAATGATATATTTATTTCGTCTTTCCGTTTACAATGTTGCTTTGATAAAGACCTCTTCATATGGTCGAAACGGATTTCTGTCAGCAAAAATGTTTAACATCTTGTGTTTTTTCTACAAACTTTCTACACACTTTCTACACACACACACACACACTCACACACACACACACACACACATATATATATATATATATATATATATATATATATATATATATATATATATATACAAAGCATCACTTTAATTTCTCTTTTCTGTCATTAATGTAACACCTTAGCCAAAAAAAATGTGATCCAAGTAACGAGCGATTGGACAGAGTTTTTATTCATTAATGTGATTTCATAGAACAATAGCCGAAAATTACATCAATGAAGACGACAAAAATTGGAACCTGTTTTGCCGTTTCTATTTTTATAGTCACCATATTGTACTGACATCCGCCATATTTGATTAATATCAAAGAACGAAATGTCATTTCTTTTATTTCGATATTAAAAAAAAAAAGTTTTCTTCTCCGAATGTCAAGAAATAAAACAACATCGCCCCCCCCCCCCAAAAAAAATATAAAGAAAAAATAAAGACAATAAAAAAAAACAGAAAATTTAATCAAGAAAATGGTTTCTATTGTTCCAGTTTATGTAACAATTTTTAACATGTTTAGCGCCAAAAGAATTTGATTAACGTTTTCGCTACTGTCGATCGCTAAATCGCCACTGCAGATCGACATTAGAAGGATTTGGGACTCTTACTACTTACAGAAAACCCCCAAATGGGGTAGATGGGTCTCCTTAGCCTTTTGTTGCATACCCTTCTCATTACTTACTTCTTCTATTCTTCTTCTGTTCATCTTCTATCTTAGGTTCTTCTTCTAGCGTCTTTTCTAACGTCTGGACTTCTCTTGGGGACTTCGTGTCTTGTCTTCCATTGGGATTTCTCTTTATCAGAAGCCCTGTGTCATTGGTAGTTTTTAGATAATAACACAAGACTTCGATTTACTTTGATCATATTTTATTCTCGAAATCCCCCACCAGACTACCTGCGCAGTTCGAGTCGGCTGCGTGTATAACAAGACTCACCACCGTCGTGGTTTCTCACCGACTGCCTAAAATCTATTTCTAAATCTAAACCGGAAGAGGGTCTTCTCCACCGATTCTCACGGTATCCACCGGAAGGAAGGATCAGGACAGGTCACGCCTTGTCATTCAAATCTGCATAGGCTGCAGCTTATAACGGCTATTTTGATTTCTACACTATTGCACATAAATATTAGGTATCTAATAATTATGTAACACATTTGACGGTAATCCATCTAGACAAGGAAAGTCTGTTATAAAACCTCCCTTGCCTAGTAGCTATATCTAATTCCAAGGAAAGGCTAGGGGAGTAAACCCCAAAATCAAATGCAGAGCTGGAGTCTCCGAGATGCTGTGATGCTGAACTTCAGCGCTATCCAGCAACCCCAGCGATATTATCGTTGCCAAACTATCTTGTCTTGTATAAGGGCTTTCAAAGGGGAGCCAACGACCACCCAAACCGATCGTTGTAGGATTGAGGTACTTACTACTCATAAAATCCATAAATTGGGTAGATGGGGCTCCTTAGCCTTGGATGGTAATCTGTCTAGACAACGAAAACGCTGTTAGAAAACCTCCGCTGCCTAGCAGCTATACCTCATTCCAAGGAAAGGCTAATGGAGTAAACCCTGAAATCAAATACGGAGCTGGAGTCCTAAAAGATAGTGTGATGCTGAACTTCAGCGCTATCTAGTGACTCCTGCGACGCTATCTTTGCCAAACTGCATTGTTTTGGGGGTTTTTTTGGGGGGTACACACACACACACACACACACACACTGCTGATGAGACATAATAAGGTTGAAACAGCTGTACAGTGTTCCGCACGTCGCACGCGGTATTCGCCTACTTTGCTTGTCATGATTATTTCAATTATAATTATCGAATTCTATCTATGTATATGTTGTGGATACAGCTATACGTTATACGCATTGTAATTGCCTTCAAAAATATAAATAATAATATACTTTACTTAACACTACCTCAAAAGCAAATCATCAAATACTATATATATATATATATATATCGGGATGACCTAATGCCGGTATCAGTCAGACAGGGAAGGAGTCTATCCCCTTTTCACTAGCGCTAGACCAAGTGATTTTTTTGCGCCTGGGTTGGAGCGCCACACCTACCACCAGCTACCCCCTTTACCGCACATATCCCTGTGGTATTCGTGCAGTGAGTTTGCGAGGGTCAGGTATCGAACCCGGAACCTTATGGTTTCGAGTCGGACGCTCTACCGACTGAGCTTAACCGAATGCGAATTTCGTAACGTACTAGATGTGTGTAGTATTCCTTAAGGGGCGCAACTATTTCTTCTTCCCGTATGAATTTTGCTTTTGTCATTAAAAAAGTAATTGGTTGACTAAGTAATGTAGATTCAAAAAAGTTGGCAGGTAACGAAAAAGTTTTTTTAATTGCATTAAGGAAATTAAAAGTCTGAGTGTCTCTTACTCTTCTCTCTCCCCCCCCCCCACTTGCTTTCTAATTATTTCCTGTGAACATTAAACAATTTTCACCCGTTTATTTTTGCAGCTCCTTTCTCTATTAAACACACGAGTGATTTTACAAAATAAATACCAACTCGTTTAGTTAGTTGCTTGATTGGATTTTACGGCATCTCAACCCATGTTGGGTTATTTTATGCCGAAGACGATTTGTTTTGTTCATTCTTGTTGAGTTCCTACATTTCTGTTTTTCTCTATTATACAGACGAATGATTTTACAAAAAAAAAATGACAACTCGTTTAGTTGGTTGGTTGGTTGGTTGGTTGGTTGATTTTATGGCATGTCAACCCTTGTTGGGTTATTTTATGCCAAAGACATTTTCTTTTATTCATTCTTGATGGGTACTCAATTCTTTTAAACACATTTTTTCAAACTCATTTTTTCTATTTAACCCATAGTTTGGACTCTAACAGGTACTACCACTCCCGGTCAGAGTGCACCTGGATTAATGTGATGAAGAAGTATTCTACATTCCCCAGAGCTCCAGAATTGGAACTTCTCCATCAGATAGAGTTTAACTTCCTACCCAGGATATTAAGACCCTTAAGATGTTGGTTGGATGGATTTTATGGCATTTCAATCATTGTTGGGTTATTTTATGCCGAAGACATTTTCTTTTATTCATTCTTGTTGGGTATTCAGTTGTTTTTTCTTTCTTTTTTTTTTTAAACTCACTTTTTAAACACATTATTTGTAAACTCATTTTTTAATCTATTTAACCCATGGAATCCGAACAGGTACTACCACTCCGGGTCAAGGTGGACTTGGGAGATATGGCAATGAAGGGGTACTCCACACTCCCCAAAACTCCAAATTGGAACTTCACCATCAGATAGTTTATTGTCATATCCAGGACACCCAACTTGTTTAGAAGAAAAATAAAAATAAAATAAAAGTAAAACATTTTCCTCAACGTTGTGTAGTTTTAAAACTCTACAGACGAATCCCACCCCGGGTGGAAATTGTAGTGTACAAGGTCGTTTTATTAAGTAACGAGACTGACTGACTGTAAAAATAAATTGTTCTTCTCAAGTTAATTATAAATCAGATTTATCTTTCTTGAAAATAATCCCCTAAGGAATCGGCCCACCGACAAAAACGTTGTTCTCAATCCTAGAATTCTAGCACTGGAAGTCTTCTACTTAAACCGCCTTTTACTGGTTCATCATGACTTGTATGTTCTCAACAATTTTTGAAATGATGATCACAGGGCTGGGTTTTATTTTGGGGGGTGGAAACAGGAAATAGGTATTTACCGCATATCCCACATATACGAGTCAGGCACAAGGCCCTGTTAATGTGGGAAGACCTAAGAACCGAAGCTCATGGGTGGCGTTGTGCAAAAAGTGCGTTGATCCTGTCGGCAATCCCACTGAATGGGTGCGCCTCAGGCACTGGGTAATAAACACAACCCTGCTCTTTTAAATCAAGTAGGTAGGTGTTGCCTGTGGGAATGGCCACCTGGGATCAACGCTGTTAATTACTTAACCTGTTCAAGGCCGAAGCTACTAGACCCCCGCCCCAAGGGGCAGGGGAGACAGGAAATAGTCACAATGACTTAGATCAGGTTTTTACTACCACAGGAATAGTCTTGAAAGATCTTTTAAAGTTCGCATTAGATTGTTAATTATTCAACGATTAAATTGTATCAATTTTCTTAGGTTAGGATAGGCATGTCAAACATGTAGTCTGCGGGCCTTATGCGGCCCTCAGTGAGCACAGTGCGACCTGCACGCAGAATGCACTCGCACGGCGCGAAAGCGCGTAGGAAATGGACTCGTCAACGCGAGTTCAATTCCTGGACGAGCTGTTTGCATTTCGCATTGCGTTATTAGCCAAAGGTATGAATCCAATTCTCCTGGGTAAATAGCAGGGCAGACCGCTCTTCAATACGAAACTGTTGGCCGCATTGCGTTAATACCCTTGGGAAAGGTATGAATCCAATTCTTCCCTCCAGCCATGGGTAAATAGTAGGGCAGACTGGACTCTTTAACCATGTCTAGGTAACCAGTCTAGGAGAAGGAAAACTCTGAATTCAAGCCTGATAAACTTAAGAAATTGACCTTGTGTCACATCCTGCCCGTGCGGATGGGTTGGTAAATATATATATATATTGGTGCAATGTGTTCTTAAGAAACTTCTGTATGAAAAAGGATTCTGCATTCAAAGCAAAGTATCACCATGTGTCCAGAGAGATAAGTATACAACTAATAATTTCTGTATCAACACATCATTACTCCATACGGAAATGAGTGCCGTATTTAACAAACGTTGACACGTCATCTCTCCATTCCGAAAAAAAAAAGCGTAACGCAACATAGTCAAAGATGTCTCATGAGACAAAGTTTGAATCAAAGATGTATCTTGAGTCAAAAAGGGGTCTTAAGACTAATGTTGGATCAAATATATATCGTGAAACAAAGGTTGAGTCAAAAATGTGTATTGAATCAAACATGTATCTTGAGACAAAGATTGGGTCAAAGATATGTCATAAAAGAAAGTTTAAGTCAAAGATGTGTCTTTTGTCAAAGATGTATCTTGAGACAAACGTTGGATCAAAGATATGTCATAAAACAAAGTTTGAGTCAAACATATGTCTTGTGTCATATCTTATTATAATGGAGATTGTGTGTTTTCTGTCTGTAACCGAAACTATATTCCTACTCAAGTCACAATTCTCTTAGTTATTGACATCACATTCTCCATGATTTTATTTTTATCTAAACCTCAATTATTAATAAAATTGTCTTACATTATAATACTGTTAACTATGTCTCCATACTGACAACATGCAATTATATTTATATATACAACAAAATAACGGTTTACAGTGTGAACGGGAAGGCTAATTTGCATATTAATATTAAAAAATCGAATTTAATAAATATGTGCTTAGTATTATTGATTTCTAATTGTTTGGTTTTATTTTAATGAATATAAGCAAAAATCTCTTCAATGAATCTTAAATGAAATCTATTAACAAGATAAAATAACTGTAATTTTATTCTTTACTTCCTCTTATAACTAAATACTTAAATTAGAAAAAAATAACAATGAAAGACGAGAGTGATGGAAGAGTAGTTTCAGTTGTTCCATTTTTTATTATACTCCCTCTGTTTCAAATCTTTTATTATACTCCCTCTGTTTCAAATCTTTTTATCTGTATTCTTATTTAGTTTCATTAGCCTTTCTAATTTAATACAATATTTTATTACATTAAAACTTAAATACTTGCATCCGGAGGGTGCATATATTTGCTAGTATATATAAAGTTTAGTTATTTTATGTTGAAGAGAACTTAAATTTGGCACATGCCATGTAACATTACGTTGGGTTGTCTTCCATTTATTGCCTTCAAAATATGTGATTTCAAATAGCTGGTAAACTCCCATCATGATTTGATTATAATGTAGTCATAAGTCTGATGCATGGATCATTGTATTAATTTCTTTTCACCATAATAATATGTTGTGGGGTTTTAAGGGGCCAAATAAGAACAAAACGACGGGTAACAAATGTAGGAAAATGTATTAACAAAAGAGTAGACAATCACAGTACAGAGAAGTGGGAATTACGTCCGACAAATAGAGTTATGAGCTGACTCGCATTGGCTTACTCTTCAAGCCATGATTGTCCCTGTTACTTATAGTAACAGTCGGCGCATTCCATTGGTCTATAGGGTATATCACCTATAACATAATATTGCTTGATGATTAAAAAAAAAGAAAAAAGGGGGGCAATAATATGTATTGAGTTACAATAGCCGGGTTAGCTCAGTCGGTAGAGCGTTTGGCTAGAAACCGCAAGGTTCCTAGTCGATACCGGCCCTCGCCAACTCAGCGGATGAGTAGCACAAGGATCTGTGCCGTAAAGTAAGGAGCTGATGGTAGGTGTGGCGCTCCACCCCAGACGCAAAAACAATCTCCTTGGTCTAGCGCTAGTGAAAAGGGGATAGACTCCCTCGCTGATAGGCTGATACCGACATTAGGCCGCCCCGACGACTTTTTTTTACTTACAATAGCCATGATTTTTTAAAACTCTCAAACATGTGATTGTATCAAATATTTCCTTTATATGGTTGTCCTCTCTTACGTGTCTTGTTGTCACATGAATAACAAGAACTTTCTTTCGCATCCAAATGGTTAAGGTTATTCAATTTGCAAAGTAATATCTCCTGTTGCCAAAGTTAAATCCGACTAAGCTCTACGTCATATGCTTTTGAATGTGCATCTTTGGATTGCAAGAATTTACTGGCTATAAAAATCGATCGATGAAAAATCTAAATAAACATCTCTCTAGAAACTGTCCCCCCTCAGCGAATGGATTTGACATTTATGGCATTTTAATACACTTATCTAAGTCACGTGACTCACTCCCAAGATGTATAAATGTATTACTTATTAATTTATATTCCTATTCTATCGAATATTATTCATACTAGTGGATTCGCCGCGTGTAGCACGGCTTTACTCTAGGCTCTGTAGGCGGGGTGGTCGATTTGCGACAGGCTCGCTACGCTCACACCTTTAGTCGCTATGCGAAGGGCGTGATGCGTACGCAACCTACAAGACGTTACAGTATAACGATCAAATATATATATATATGTATATATATATATATATATATATATATATATATATATATATATTTATTTATTTATTTATTTTACAATGTTTTCAAAGATCAATGTTCATTATTAACAGCGACCCAGGTTTCATGCTAAATAGCAATCATCAGGTTGTCGAGCAAGATCCTATGGTGTTTGTTGGAGTTCTTTACTCAATGTCACATTTTGGATTGATTATCTACAATCCAAAATGTGACAAAGAACTCCAACAAACACCATAGGATCTTGCTCGACAGCCTGATGATTGCTATTTAGCATGAAACCTGGGTCGCTGTTAATAATGAACATTGATCTGTGAAAACATTGTAAAATAAATAAATATTAGCTCTTACAATTTGTGATTGAGCACTGTATTTTCTTTGTTTCATCACAAAAAAAATTTTGTTTTTACATATACCTATATATATATATATATATATATATATATATATATATATATATATATATATATAGAGAGAGAGAGAGAGAGAGAGAGAGAGAGAGAGAGAGAGAGACAGGGGGAGTGACGCGGTTTCAGCTATTACTGGAACAGTGTGCCAAATTGCAGTACTATTGGGAGAGTGCTCAATATAAAAAATAGAGCTATTATATAATATAATAAAATCAATATATAAAGATTTTACATGTCTATTTATTTGATAATAAAGGAACAATGAATGTTCCTTTGTCATCAAATAAATAGATATGTAAAACCTTTATATATTTATTATATATATATTTATTATATATACTAGCAAATATATGCACCCTCCGGATGCAAGTATTTAAGTTTTAATGTAATAAAATATTGTATTAAATTAGAAAGGCTAATGAAACTAAATAAGAATACAGATAAAAAGATTTGAAACAGAGGGAGTATAATAAAAAATGGAACAACTGAAACTTACTCTTCAATCACTCTTGTCTTTCATTGTTATTTTTTCTAATTTAAGTATTTAGTTATAAGAGGAAGTAAAGAATAAAATGACAGTTATTTTTTCTTGTTAATGGATTTCATTTAAGATTCATTGAAGAGATTTTTGCTTATATTCATTAAAATAAAACCAAACAGTTAGAAATCAATAATACTAAGCACATATTTATTAAATTCGATTTTTTAATATTAATATGCAAATTAGCCTTCCCGTTCACACTGTAAACCGCTATTTTGTTGTATATATAAATATAATTGCATGTTTTCAGTATGTAGACATAGTTAACAGTATTAATAATGTAAGACAATTTTATTAATAATTGAGGTTTAGATAAAAAAATAAAATCATGGAGAATGTGATGTCAATAACTAAGAGAATTGTGACTTGAGTAGGAATATAGTTTTGGTTACAGACATAAAAACACACAATCTCCATTATAATAAGATATATATATATATATACATAAAGTCAATTCTATCAACTTCCCTGATGTATTATACATATCCAGTTCCCTTTTTTTGGCTTTATAACGAAATCATTCGAACAGATAAGAATATATTAGTACACTTGCAATTAAACAGAAAAAACGACTGAAATAAACGAGCAGTTTTATTTTCATCTATTTATTTGTACTCATTACCTTGTTTAACATCCTCATTACCTTGTTGTTTCTGATGGGAGATCGAGTGACAACAAGTCTCTTCTTCAATATTGAAAAGCCCTTCTCTTTGTACTTGCTGATTTTAGTAATGCTGTCGTCTAGATGGATCCAATTCTTCCACCAAGGGTTGGGGGTGGGGTGGAGCCTGTGATATGGTTTTTTACGATATGGCTTTTATCAAACTGACTCGATTTTCACTCGGAGCTGCTTACTAACATTGGACCTCGTATAATATGATATTACGAGAAAGTAGCTGTCATTCTTGCCACATATTGCTGAATAAAGCTTTTTGTTCAACATGAAAATAATTCTTACTCTCAGCATATATATGTTCAGTGTGTGTATGTGTTTGTGTATCAAACACGAAAGAAAGCAACAGATAATGTATGTATTAGATCTTTTTACACCTCCCTCACACACACACACACACACACACACACACACTATATATATATATATAATATATATAATATATAATATATATATATAATATTATATATTGTAAAACAAAAAGAATTTAGAAAAAAAAAAAGAATTAAATTTTTTTCTGAGACAAAATACATTTTGCTGACCTTCCTTTTTTTTATAAATATTACATTTTCTCCCGTTGGAACCAGAACAACATTATATATATATATATATATATATATATATATATATATATATATATATATATATATATATATATATATATATGGTTCCAATTCTTCCACCAAGGGTGGGTGGAGCTGTGTTCAAAGACAGAAAAATTGGCATTATCAAGCGGCCTTTTTTTTTCCCCTTTCTTTTTTGCGAATTTTTCCAAGACTGAAACAGAAATGAAATGTAAAGAAAGAACGTAAAACCAGTTACAAATCTGAACTTCGAATAAAAGTTTGTTTTCTTATTAACATGGCTACTTACGGCTGCAGAAATTCTAAAATATGAAAAAAAGAAAAAAAGAAAGAAAAAAAAAACAAGAAAGAGAAAAGAACAGAGAAAGACAAAGTAACTTAATCCTGCAAAATGCATTAAATTCGTTTTTTTTAATCGAATTATTCAAAGATTTAAAATCAGGTTAAAGTCTTATTTCACACTGAGGTAGTGGGAATGATGATGATGATGACGATGATGATGATGATGATGATGCATTCAGTTCTGATTGTAACCTAAATCGCAATGTTCGAGTCTGTGTATTAAAAAATCTTTAAGAATAAAAGTACGTTATTAAAGTCAAGAGACAGCTGGCTTGAATGTCTTTAGGTTGTGGTATAAATGCAGAATAGCGCGCAAGAGATAATATCATTAGAATTGCATCTTGCGTATGAATAGCATTAGAAGGATGTTTAAAGTCAGTCGCCCTTCAAATCCTGGACTTTCACTGACGCTAATATCTACTCTTCCAGCTATGGGTAAAAGTAAACTGTGCTCCCTTGGTTAGGCAACCGTCTAGGAGAAGGAAAACCAAATGCTGAACTCCGCTAAGAAATTGACCTTGTGTCACATTAGATTACAGAAACTCCCGAAGTAACCTAACCCTAACCCTACACTAACCCTAACACTGACCCTAACCCTCCCTAACCCTAACCCTAGCATCTCAAAGGTTTCGGGTATTTCCGTAAAATCTTTAAAAAAACTTGATAGCAGGCTTGAATGTCTTGAAGTTGAGGTACAAATGCAGAATAGCGCGCAAGAGATAATATCATTAGAATTGCATCTTGCGTATGAATAGCATTAGATTACAGAAACTCCCGAAGTAACCTAACCCTAAACCCTAACACTAACACTGACCCTAACCCTTACCCTATTCCTAACCAAAGCATCTCAAAGGTTTCGGGTATTTCCGTAAAATCTTAAAAAAAACTTAATAGCAGCTTGAATGTTTGAAGTTGAGGTACAAATGCAGAATAGCGCGCAAGAGATAATATCATTAGAATTGCATCTTGCGTATGAATAGCATTAGATTATAGAAACTCCCGAAGTAACCTAACCTAACCTATGAGCTGGGCACAAGGCCTCGTTTTAACGTGGGCCCACCCACAAGCCGAAGCTCATGGGTGGGAAAGAACAAAAATTTCGTCGATCCCTTCGGCATTCCCCCACAAGGGGGGGGCTCAGGTGCTGGGCAATAAACCCAGCCCTGCCCCTTTAAATCAAGGGGGCAGGTATTGCATGGGGGGATGGCCACCTGGGATCACGTTATTAACTTGTAAAGATCCAGGGCTGAAGCCACTGGACCCCCCCCAGTTGGGCGGATCTACATCTCAAAGGTTTCAGGTATTTTCGTGAAATCTAAAAAAAAGGTAATGCTTTTACACGTAGTAAGTAAAGTAAAGTCGTTGGGGGTGGCCTAAGTCGGTATCAGCCAGACAGCGAGGGAGTCTATCCCCTTTTCACTAGCGCTAGACCAAGGAGATTGTTTTTTGTGTCAGATGTGAAGTGCCATACCTACCATCAGCTCCTTATTTTACTGCACAGATCCCTGCGTTAGACCAGGAGATTGTTTTTTTTTCGTCCGAGGTGGAGCGACACACCTACAATCAGCCTCCTTACTTTACCGCACAGATCCCTGCGCTACTCATACGCTGAGTTGGCGAGAGTCGGTATCGAACTGGCAACCTTGTGGTTCCTAGTTAGACGCTCTACCGACTGAGCCAAACCGTAATCGGGAAATATGGTTGCACTGATGCAAGACCGGCGTTTGCTGTTCATTTGAAATTACAGCCGAGAAGGCGTATCCATCTTGAAAGAGACGTCAAGTTGAAATCTTGCCAAAATTCCTTACGTCTTTATTACACGATAATGAATTCCATTTTTTTTTTTAATTAACGAAGATGAAAATATTCAAAAATAAAAAATAAAATTAAAAAAAAAACCCTACGCAGAGAAACTAAGCTTGTGAAAGAAATGTAATGTTATCGGTAAGTCAACCATAGTTATCTCCCCCTGGGTTAGTCACTTATATCATCATCATCATCATTATGTCGCGCTTGCAGCACGGATATCCATGACAATCTCTCGCCAACCTTCCCTATCATTCATTATACCTGGGAGGTCCTCTGCTGAGCAAATAGCATCCTCGCATAGTTGGTCAATGTAGGTCCTTGCCGGGCGCCCCACACTTGCATGTCAATGTGTTGGCTTCCACAGGAGAACGTCGCTTATGAGCTCGTCCCTGCTTCTCAAGCAGTGTCCTGCATGCCTTGTCCGTCTACTCGGATAGTTTGAGAGATTGGAGGCAAGTGACCGTACAGCTGCCTCTTCGTGGGATGCTGCTTCCACGACTTGTTCAAGACTGTACGCAGCATTCTTGTGTAGCTTCCATCTAGTTTATTCTCAAGACGCCTCGTTAGGTTCCAAGTGGTGTGGCTGAGGGTCTTCACGTCCTGGGAATGACGTTAAACTCTATCTGATGGTGAGGTTCCAGTTCTGGAGGTTTGAGGAATGTGTAGCACCCCTTCATCACTATTGCTCCCCGGTCCAATCTGACCCGGAGTGGTAGTACCTGTTAGGATCCCATCTATGGGTTGAATAGAAAAATGTGTTTATAAAAAAATTCAGTATTCGTTAAGAATGAATTTATTTCAGAACTTTATCGGCATTAAATGACCCACTGAGGTTTATATACCGTAAAATAAAACAAATCAAACCAACCCAATCTGTCATGAAATAATTCATTTTTTTTTCAATAAGCATTTCCTGATTTGTGTAATTTGTAGATTTGTGATTTGGAACAAGAGAAGAAAGAGTTGGAACGCCAAGTGAACGAATTGAAAGCAAAATGTGATCAAATCGAGAAACGGGCGGCTGAACAACGGAAAGTGGAAGAGAAGAAACACGCCGATGAAACTAATTTCCTTAAGAGAACCAACGCTCAACTCAAGGTAAATTCAAAAGAAGATCTCTTTTCTTCATTTCTCTTTTTATATTGTTCCGTACGTCTATGTGTGTCTGATATAATGGAATGACCCATCTCCCCCATACCTTAGCAGTGGCGATGGTTCTAAACCACTATTTAAGAACACACAGATTCATTAATTCATTTGCAATTCAGTCTCGAAAGACTATGATAAAAGTTTTTGTGTGCCCCTGAAATTGCAGCGCCTCCTGTGACTATGAAGTCCGATGTTTGAGAAACATTCTCGACCACAGATTTTGCATTTGTAGGTTGTCCCTGTAGATGACAATGTTCCGATGCTTTGTTGCCGTTGCTTTCTTATGGACCTCTTAGCTTCATGATGTTGTATCAGGGTGACTTCTGACATGTACAGTCCTCTATGGAGATTCTGCCGCCATCGAGGGTGGTCTTGAGCCAAATTTTCTCAGCTGGAAGGGACAATGCCAAGGCACCTGAGATCATTTTTGCAGACATCCTTGAATCGCAGTAAGGGGCGACCAATCTGTCTTTTACCAGATGATAGCTCTCCATACAGGATGTATTTAAGAACACACAAATTACTCTGTGAAGAATTCACCTGAAGTACTTAGACGGACTCTCCTCCTAATACTCACGTGACCTACTATATAACAGTGTCCTAATCGTTAAAAACAACTTTTCAGCTTTCTTTAATGTCTATCCTGATCAGTGGCGAGTCTACAGAAAGTACCACCTACAGCAAGCACTGGAATTGCACCACCGTCTAAACATCTGACACCCATGTTTTAGATAACTTTACCATAAAATTAGCTAAAAAATACAAGAAAATATTGTTAATCTTTTAATTAACAAATTATATTGTTTGTTTGTTTATTGATCTTAACGGCATATCAACCGTCTAGGGTTATGTCATGCCTAACGGTTAGGAAGTAATACATATAGTGTATTTTATATTTATACTTTTTAGTAATTGGTTTTAACAATGTGTTAGCACCATTGGGGATTATGTTGTATGGTATTGATTTGTTTCATGTCTATATTCTATGGTATAATTTTATTTCCCTACAAAAGGAGAGAATATCCTCCATGTTGACGTTTTCAAACAGATCTTTCATATTGTTTGATTAAGATTAACGGTTTCTGATGTGAGCATAAAAAACTGCATTCCATGAATAAGTGTTTAACTGTTAAAGGTGTTTGACATATTCCACATTGTGGTTGTTCTTGTTTGAGTATATTGGAGTGCGTTAGTCTTGTATGACCAATGCTGATCAGTGGCGAGTCCACAGAAAGTACCACCTACAGCAAGCACAGAAATTGCACCCCTGTCTAAACATCTGACAACCATGTTTTAGATAACTTTACCATAAAATTAACTAAAAAATAAAAGTATTTACGGGATTCGAAGGAGCTCTTATATCTCCGTAGTTGTAGACAAATTGTCGGACAAAGAAGACAAACACACAATGAAAATTTAATACATGTATTGACAAATAATACAAGAACTTGTTGCAAATTTTATTGGTATTTGCTACTTGACTTATCTGTTAAGTAGAGTTCTTGGAGTAGTAGTGATAACAGGGGTATTCTGTTGCTGGTTGGAAAGTTGATAGGACGCTTCTTCGGACGCTTCTTCGGACGTTTCTCGTTCTTCCTCGGTAACCGGTTCAGTGATAAGTAATGGGGGATGCTATTTTAGAAGCTTCTCGCCCGGGTAACAGTTCTTTTAAATGACGGTGAATATGCCCTTTTCAAGTAGACTATTTGGTTTTCTGCCTTCTATAGTGTGCTTTTGTGCCTTCGAAAGTGTGCTGTGAAAATATGCTTCCGTCCAGGTCAACGGCCCGTAGAAGTAAGCCCTGTTTTGGGGCTAAGTGATGAAGTTTAGGGACCGCTATTTACGCGACTACCCTCAGTGAGTACTCCGTGATAAGTAGACCCTGTTTTGGGCTTGGTGATGAGAGCTTTTAGTTTTTACGTTTCTCCTCCGGTAACTGCTATGCGATAAGTAAAGTTTTTGGTTTTGGTGCCAACATACGATGTTGGCGATTCGTCCCCTAGCGACAGGGGGAGATAATTAACTATGGAATTCCCAATAAAAATACAAGAAAATGTTGTTAATCTTTTAATCAACAAATTATAGTATGACTGATAATTACAATTGTATCTTCCTTGTTTCGACTGATACAGATTCATCTATGTTGTAGTCAAAGTCAGTTTCTTCTCTTTCTACACTCAGCAAGGCAAGATCACAGAGTCTGTCTTGACACATGGAGGCTTTAAAATATGAAAGTATTAGTAATTGTTAATTTGCTTGAAGCATTGTTAAGTATGTTATAATATATTAATGATTTGAAGGCAATTACAATGCGTATAAAAAATAAAAACAAAAAGATGTTATTTTTGCCTTATCGATTTCAAAGTAGAAACTTCATCTTCAGAGGTGTATATCAGAAATGTACGTGCTTACGTTTTTTTAAAGAAAGTATTAGTTTTAACTCACAGCAATGGAAACTGCGATGGTTTGCATTATCTGAAAAAATAATTTTAGACTACCTTCCTAGCTTACACATATATACAGTGGTACATCTACGGAAAATACCACCTACGACAGGCACTGGAATTTCACCCCTATCTAAACATCTGACAACCATTTTTTTTTATTCAGATAACTTTACCATAAAATCAGCACAAAAATGCAAGTTAATCTAATCAACAAATTATGACACTACTGAAAATAGTTCCTTCCTTGTTTTTACTGATGCAAATTTTGTAAAGTTCTAATAGCGATATATGGTCACAGTACCAAAAGCGATATACGTTGTATAGCGGGTCTTGTCAACGTGCCTCCAAATTCACGACACTAAAAAGGTATTTGGTACGCGGCGGTCATCTTGTCGATAAAAAAGTACAACGCGAGAAATATATCGTCACAAGCTGCTTAGCTTTTATTTTCGGGCTCGTCTCGTGGGTTGTGTCGGAAGAGGAGGAAAGGCAGAGAGAGAGAGAGAGAGAGAGAGAGAGAGAGAGAGAGAGAGAGAGAGAGAGAGAGAGGACACATAAATTACTGTGATCCCACACTAGGGACCAGAGGCCCGTCCGTTCCCCTAGGCCTCGGAAAGCAAAAAGAGACCGGTATTTTTCTTCGTCGTTCCTCGTGACCACGTGACTTCCGGTTCCGGTCAACACCCGAAACTTCCGGTTGGCTTTTAATTCTCGATTCGGGAGTCACGCCCCGGTCAAATCCACGACGAACCGTTTTATGCTCATCACTTTTTTTAAAAACCTTTACTCCTCTTATTTCTTCTTCCTCTCTTTTCTATAGTAGTCCTCCCAAAACTCAGCACCTTCGTCATCTCGTTACAATTTTCTTTGTTCTGTTCTGTGATGGTATTCACTCAGAATCGATTAAACTGGCTCCATCCAGCGAACTAACCTGGGTTGAATTCATGGAAGGAGTAACAAGGGAATAGGAAATTCGCAAGCAATCCCCAAACCTCGCATGCATATCCCGGTCAAGGGAAAGATATGCCTTTGTTTTTCACTGATTTTCAACAGTAGTCAGTGACAATTACGCCAAAAGGCATTGATTCCTGACGATGATGGAGATGCCCTTTGGATTTCACCAGTGCCCCTTTGACCGAGTAGTGGTCCTAATACCACTGGGTGCCAGACGTATCATCCTTGGGTGGCCCTGTAAAGTTCAAAGTTATAATTGAACATACAACTCCGACACATTTCTGAGACAAAACATTTTATATAATACAGCACATGAATAAACAAGATACATAAACAATAGAAGATAGAATAGTGTACATAAACATACATACATAAAAGTCAACGAACAAGATAATATAAAAGTACACATAATATAAAGGTACAGACATGAGACTAAGAATAGTCCATGCTGTATAAATCACTTACAGTGACAAGTAGCCGGCGTTGAGGGCCGAAGCCCCAACGAGAAGGGAATGGCAATTGTCTAACCCATGTGGGTACTTACGAGGAGACGTAGAAAAGAGAAAGAGAAGTTTAAATTAGGCGCTTATATACGAGAGGTCCCCTAGTGGGAACAAACGGCAACACCGCGGGAAGATAACTCTTCCTGGTAAAGGGAAGATAATCCCCACAGCCCTACCAGGAATTTAAATTCCTAACGGTATGGCTCTGAAACTACAAAGTTTACACGGCCCTGTCGCGATGAGGAGAAACTTGATAGAAATAACGTGCTAGATGACAGCTGAGCAAAGAGCTCCCTTCCACCCTTTTCCAGGTTGTGTTTTTCGTTTAGCAGGGTATCTAGCCACCCTCCTCACCAATGGTTCAATCGCTGATGATCCGACTATGAAACAAGTTGTACTGTGTTACATAGTACCAGTAGCACATTGAACGACCTGACACATTATATTATTAATGTTATCTTCGTCTCTTTGTCTCCACCCGCCACACAATACCAAATAAATTCAATGATCCGCTCAACTCTTGGAATTATAATAACTCTTATAGACGGTTCCAGACATTCATTTTTCGGATTTTTGGCAAATTTTCCAGACTGGAAGGAGAACGGCATCAACTAAATTAATGGATGTCAATCTTTGGAATCTTTACCAAGAAGCACTGGTTCGAAAAATTTCCGAATTGGAATTTATCAGATTTTGAGATGCAATTCTTCTAATGTAAACATACTTGGGGTTATAGTTTAATTTACAAAGCTTAGCTTAGGTAGGCACAAGATCAAGAGTATGGAGCTCCCAGAATCGAACCCAGTAGTAATAGTCTGCTTGTTCATCTCGTTAACCATTACATAACACCTGAAAGTTTGGAGTTGCTTTGTGATCAGTTAATAAGTAAAGTAAGTAAAGTGGGAGGAGTGGTCTATTGTCGGTATCAGCCGGACAGCGAGGGAGTCTATCTCCTTTTCGCCAGCGTTGGACCAATGAGATTGATTTTGCTGAAGTGGAGGTCCACGCCTACCGTCAGCTCCCAACATTTCTGCTGAGCACTAATAAGTAAAGTGGTGGAGGGAGTCTATCTCCTTTTCGCTAGCGTTAGACCAATGAGATTGATTTTGCTGAAGTGGAGGTCCACGCCTACCGTCAGCTCCCAACATTTCTGCAGAGCACTAAATAGTAAAGTGGTGGAGGAAGTCTATCTCCTTTTCACTAGCGTTAGACCAATGGGTTTGTTTTTTATGAGGTGGAACGCCACACATATCGTCAGCTCCCTACTTTACCGCAGAGATCAGATTATACAATATGTGCTACTCTATGTGCCGAGTTGGCGGGGACCGGTATCGAACCCAGAACTTTGCGATTCCGAGGTGGGCACTCTACCGACTGAGCTAAACCAACAGTTAATAGTAATGATTATTATCGTTGTTGAATCATAGTATGGCCAATTCTAGAATGTTAACCGTTCTCTCATGAATCAAACAAAATTGGGAAAAATGAATGAAACTTAATGCAATTTTGCTATATTATGAAGAGGAATGATTTTAGAAACCACTTGTAATTTTTATAGTCTTTCAAACGGGAGAATTGTTATAAATCATAATCTGTTAAAATGGCGCATTTTTGCCGTTTTTTCTCTCTCTTGAAGTTATGTTCTTTTCAACGTGATCTATTTCATTGTTATATTAAGTTAATTCATGGAAAAAAAATTATATCAATGAGTATCTAATTTATAATCATAGCCAAAACCATTAATGCATCGAATAAATCTTATTTATTAATGATGTTTCTATGAAAATCTGAGTTAGATTTGACTCAAAATAGCCCACGTGTTGGGATTATCTTCCCTTTGCCTGGAAGAGTTATCTTCCCGCTGGGTTTCCGTGCCGGCTACCAGGGAGGTCTGGTATTTAAGCACAGGTTTTGAAACTCCCAGCCTCTTTTAGCTACATCTTCTGGAACGATCACATGGGTTAGACCATTGTCACACCTTTCTCGGTGGGGGCTTCTGCCCCCAACGCTATGCTACTCTCCTGGAGGCTACGACCCCCCATCACTAGTAAGTGATTTTGTATGTACGGACTCTCCAGTCCTTTTATCTCTACTCTTGTATGTTCATGTATAATGTATTCCTATTTTATGTATCGTTTCCATGTGCTTGTATTAAAGTCCATTTTGTTATGTGTTTAACACCCTTGTCGGAGTTTGTTTCGTTTTAACAAGTTATAACATTGTTATAACCTTGAACCCCACACATGTTATTAGGGTTTTTACTTCGCATCCCACGTTGCGGTTATGACACAAGGTCTTTTGATGTAAGACCGCCTACGAACCGAAGCTCACGGGATCGCAGGTGCAAAAATGCGTAGATCCTGTTGGCATTCCCCCTGAAGGGGGCACCTCAGGCACTGGGTAGGTGTTACCTGGTAGGATTGCACCCTGGGATCACGCCGTTAATATTCACTAGTGGTCCTGTGGCCAAAGTCACTGGATCCCCGCAACGAAGGACAGGTTATTAATGTTTAAAATCCTGCAATGTGTCTTATATATCACTAAGACATAAAGGTTTATATAATTTATGGTGTGGTTAATTTGCATACTAGTTTTAACAAAATCGGGTTTAATAAATAATTACTTGGTTTTATTGATTTTATGGGGTCACTATTTAATCATAATTAGAATCTTATTTATTAACAATGTCTCTATCAAGGTCAACCTGGGATTGATTTATCTCAAAATTGTCCTATATCTTTAATTTGTTTAAAATCTTGGGATGTGCGTTATATATCATTAAGAAATAAATATTTACATATTATATGGTTTAAATAATTTGCATACCAGTTTTAATAAAACGTGTTTAATAAATAAGTACTTGGTCTCATTGATTTC
This sequence comes from Doryteuthis pealeii, assembly GCA_023376005.1. Classification (NCBI taxonomy): domain Eukaryota; kingdom Metazoa; phylum Mollusca; class Cephalopoda; order Myopsida; family Loliginidae; genus Doryteuthis; species Doryteuthis pealeii. The sequence goes on along the minus strand of CM042156.1, from coordinate 88,170,862 downwards.
TAATATCATTGTTTTATTCTCGAACGTATTAAAATCAATCCTATGAATAATTTTATATAGAAGATATAATTAAGATAAGTGTAATCTTTTTATATGGCTTCTTATTTAATTTCGTTAATCTTTCTAATTTAATATATTTCCTGACATTAAAACTTAAGTATTTACGCCCGGCACAGGGAGTGTATTCTTACTAGTATATTTAATACCTAAAATATAAGAAACAACTTTTGTATTTAAAGTCAACTTACATAAGTTTTATTATTTCTTGCATTTGTATATTCATGCAAGATGTCTGGTTGCTTTCACTGGGTATTGAGTGACAGCAAGTCTTTCAGTATTTTCGCAGACCCCCATCACGGGTAGGGTCTAAACAATAATGACTTGAGTGTTTCTGGCAACATTCCAAGTGCATCCATTACGATTGTGATATTGTATTCATCCTCTTCACGTTCCACAGATTCTCCATCTTTCTGGGAACGGTTCTGAAATGTTTCAATTTATTTCGGTTTCATTCGTCTTCAACCTTGAAGAACAGAAATACGTTTGCCACCTGGAAGACATTCGGCCTTCAAAATTATCAGATCCACTCTTCTTGCTGGAATGGAGTGGTCGGTTGGAACCTCAGTGCCTTAAACTATTTTATTTTTTTTATATTTTATAAATTTTATTTTATTCTTTTATATTTTATAAATTTATTTCGACCAAATATGTAGGATATATGTATAGTTTTTATTAATATTATATTTATACAACGTTATATTATCTATTATATTTTAAGGTTTTATTTTGTTTATTTGGTTAATAGTAGTAATAATAATCTTTTATATATCATAATATTTAATAATAATGTTTTATTTATTATTTTTTTATATTTATTTATATTTATTATATATATATATATATATATATATATATATTATATATTTTTTTTTAGATTTTATATTTTTTTGTTTTATCCTTGCTTCATACCTTTTCATACTTATTTAATTTTCAAGTTGTTAATTTGACTGACTACTATCCCCCTGAAAAAACTTGGACCTGAAAATTATTCTTTTTTCACATTTGACTTCCTGTCGCCATGGTGACAGTCTTTTAATGTATACATTTTGTAAAGAAAAAAAAAATTTTGAGGAGTAAATGTTTCTGTAATGCAATTCAAATTATTTTGACTTCCCATCTGATGAGACTTGATTTGGGGAGCTTTGTTAAATCAACTTAGATTTATAAAGGTCCCAATTTTGGTCGAAATAAATTTATTATGGAATAACGGTGTTGAGTCTTTCCTTCCTTTCAAAGATAAATATTGCTCTGTATATAATCTAAAAAGTTTATTATACATTGAGCTCTCTGTAGTGAATTAAAGATTCACTGTATTTATACATACTGGATCATACAATATTAATACAGTGTGTCTTAGAAATCACATATAGAATAATCCCTTACTACCAAGTTTTGGATACCTCACATCTCTCTCTCTTTCTCTCTCTCTCTTCTCTCTCTCTCTCTCTCTCTCTCTATATATATATATATATATATATATATATATATGAGGATTGGAGTAAATCCGACAGAATGCAGTTAAGATTAGAGGAAAGGAACAAAACTCAGACAATTGTATGTAGGAGATATATTTCGCCGTGCATTGAGCTCGGCTTCATCGGCCGTTTGTTGGATGATTAAAGCATCATACATGTGTTTTATAGAAGAGAAAGTGGACGCTATCCCATCCACCCGACTCCATCCCCTAATCTACCCCTCTCCCGTCCACTTTCTCTTCTATAAAACACGTGTATGATGCTTTAATGATCAAATAAACGACTGATGAAGCCGAGCTCAATGTTTGGCGAAATATATCTCTTACATAAACTTGTCTGAGTTTTGTTCCTTTGTTCCACATTTCTCCCACTAATATATATATATATATATATATATATATATATATATATATATATATATATAATGAAGTTTCGCTTCCGGTTTTTGTCTGTGACGTAATTTTGTCTGTGACGTAATTTTTGTTAAAATTACGTCACTGCTTACGTCACATTACCCAAAATTGTCATAACATAGAATAAATACACTCAAAATTTGAACATGCAACATTAGACAGTCCTCATTGTTTATTAAAACAAGTTTTAATAAATACATGACTGGTATTATATATCTATATATAGTTTGTTTTATTCTAATACATATTTAAAGTTTACATTTCAAATTGTTTTATTTTTTTAATTATTTAATGAATTTGATGATTTTACTTACTTAGGGTACAAACTCGCTGACATTGAATTTTTTACTCCCACCCCTCAGGCAATATGTTTCAAAAATCTATTTTTACGTCGCCCGGAGGCCGTTTTTTATTTTGTACTAGTATATATAATTTCTAATGGTCATGTGATTTCGTTTGCCAGGAACTCGAAGTTTCGTTTCTTAGTTTTGTAAACAGATCGTGTAGATTTTTTTTGGGGGAGGGGTGTTTGTTGTTATTTTTATTTTATTTATTTGTTTATTTATTTTTATTTTATTTTTTATTTTTATTTTTATTTTTGTTTTTTTGTTTTTTTAGTATTGCATGTATAGCCGAGCACTGCATACACAAGAAAGGTGTCACTTGTTGAAACTCGGCTAAAAGTTTAAAAAATGTGTATAAATTCGTTTCTGTTTCTGTTTTATTAATTGAAAGCAACTGCTGTGTAAACCTCAAGGGACCTTTTTAATTGGCATTACAATTACGAGACTTAGTAACATTAATGTCATTTTAAATGCCATAAATTTTTAAAATGTGATTATTCGAAAACGAATAACCTTGAGCCATTTTAGAAATTATATATGAATTATATAACTTATATTTAAAAACAAAAATACGCCCAGTCAGCGCGCTTAGAATATGCTGACTGTATCCGCTGCTGAGGGGTAAGACCCCACACCCCCGAAAAGGGGTGTCCTGGGCATAACACTAAACTGCATCTTCTGGAGAGGCTCCAGATATGGAGATCTGTATTATTTGTATTATTCGGACTATTGACATCATATTCATTGTTATCTGTACAACGTTTCGGCCGATGTGCCCTCCGGCTTTCTTTGGGTATTTCTTGTCGGACTCGGGAACCTTCTCGGATTCAGGAACCTTCTTGTCTTAATCGGGAGCCATCACGGAACTTTGAACCTAACCCTTTATTCAGCCCACAGGGGTATCCTGTTCTCATTCCACTAACCATAGCCGGGGTACAGGTGTTAAGCTGTGTTAATTATTATTCTATGTTACTGCTGGCCCTGTGTTATAAAGTTGGCGAAGTGACCGATTGTTGGTATCAGCTGGACACCGAGGGTTGGTTGTTAAGTGGGTGGGTTTTACGGCATGTATATATAAATTTTATAATAAAATATGATATTAAATTAGAAAGGCTAATGAAACTGAATAAGAATGTAGATAAAAAGATTTTGAACAGAGGGGGTATGATTGAAAAATAGAACAACTTTGAAACTAACTCTTCCATCATTTTCCGTTACTCCCGTCTTTCATTGGTAAATTTTCCTATTTAAACTGTTTAGTTAAAATAGGAAGTAAAGAATAATATTACAGTTATTTCTTCTTGTTAAGGGATTTCTTTTAAGATTTATTGAAGAGATTTTTGCTCATATTCAATAAGATAAAACCAAACAATTAGAAATCAATAATACTAAGCATATATTTATTAAAATCAATTTCTAAAGATCAATATGCAAATTGGCCTTCACATTCATACTGTAAACCTCTATTTTGTTGTATATATAAATACAATTGCATGTTATTAGTATGTAGATATGGTCAACAGTGGCTTCGGCCTCTGGACCATTGATATAATTAACGGCGTCGATCCCAGGGGGCCATCCCCCAGGCAACACCTGCCCCCTCGATTTAAAGGGGCAGGGCTGGGTTTATTGCCCAGTGCCTGAGGCGCCCCCCTTGAGGGGGAATGCCGACGGGATCGACGCAATTTTTCACCTGCCACTCCATGAGCTTCGGCTTGTGGGTGGTCCCACGTTAATAGGGACTTTGTGCCTTACCCGTACAAGTGGGGTACGCGGTAAATATCATGTAGATATGGTCAACAGTGTAAGTAATGTAAAACAATTTTATTAATAATTGAGGTTTAAATAAAAATAAAATCATGGAGAATAGGATGTAAATAACTAAAGGAATTGTGACTTGTATAGTAATATAGTTTCGGTTACAGACAGACAAACCCACAATCTCCATTATAATAAGATTAGATAGGATTATCACTAGTTTTAGATTTGAATTCTTGGATCCATAAAAGTGTGTGCAAATGATGTGCATTAGATACGAATATTTGAAACCGAATTAGTCAAATAAAATTAGTGAAATAGGTCGCTAATTAGGACTGAGCCTAATGTTAAATGAAATTAAGAGAAAAATGTTTTTGCATATAGGACATTAATTTACGCGTAATATTTTATAACGAGCGGCACGTGTAGATATACCACAGTATGATAATTACATTATTACAACGTTTGATATGTTTACTTAAGAGCTATTACTAAATAGTTCAATATGTAAAAAGTATAATAATGTTGATTTAATTCTCTCTCTCTCTCTCTCTCTCTCTCTCTCTCTCTCTCTCTCTCTCTCTCTCTCTCTCTCTTTTCATCTTTTCATTACGTTCGATTGAAATAGATTAGCGTTATCGCTTCCGCAACCTCACCCCCCCTCTCTCTATATTTCCCCTACTTTCTTTCTTTCTTATTATATTTCTTCTGTGTAGCACGCCCTTTTTCTTCCATTTCTTTCTTTATAATAAAAAAATAAGAATTCGGCGGATAAGCAGCACAAGATAATCAGGTTTTACATTTTTGCATTTCATCTTGGACGATTTGGACGGTCTCATTTTTAACCAGGGTGTGCTACAAGATGATAACGGTGGTACTTTTTAGGAACACGTGTGTTAATATTATAGATACATGTGTGTTTGTGTGTGTGTGTGTGTGTGTGTGTGTGTGTGTGTGGGATTAAAGATGACAGACAAGTACTATCTTTTAAGTTCTTTTTTTTAAGTGAAATCTTTTAGAGCGAAAAGGCGTGAAACAAATGGTCTAGAAGATTGTTTCTTCCAAGGGATTTGGTCGGAGAGGCCCCCTCCGATCAATCGGCTGGTCACGTCAAGCCCTAGCACCTATATGATTTTCCCAACCCTATTGCCCTTATGGCAAGCCCCAACCCCCTTTTATCATATGGGTGCTAGAAGGCGGTGGCTGCGGGTCTATATGTCCTGGGAATGACGTTAAACTCTACCTGATAGTGAGGAATGTGGAGCACCCCTTCATCACCATTGCTTCCTGGTCCACTCTGACCCGGAGTGGTAGTACCTGTTAGGTTCCCATCTATGGGTTAAATAGAAAAATGTATTTATAAAAAAATTGTATTATCCATTTAAGAATTGATTTATTTCAAAACTTTATCGGCATTAAATGACCCACTGAGGTTGATATGCCGTAAAACAAAACAAAACAAACAAAAAAAACAAAAACAAAAAAACAACCAAGGGATTTCAGCTAATCTATTTTTGCCAGATTTTGCCAGAAAAACAAAAAACAATCTTAATAATATCTCTCGGACGGAAGATTAAGGAACAAGAGTATTAATATATTGATTAATGTTTTTGAAATAATAACCAACGTGTGAAAACAAGGAATCTTTATTTTTCTCTGATATTTGATTCTATTATCTTCTTCTTGTTACAGACGCAGCTCGAAGGAATTATCAGCCCCAAGAAGTGATCTTGTCAGAAACTTGAAGCTTGAATCACCGAAAAGCAAACGTTATTCTGATCAACTGTATTTTGAAGATTCGAATAAAAAAATATCATTTTTAAAAAGAAATCGACTCGTTTCATATATTTGAATTTATTTATTTTTTTATTTATGTATTTTTTTTTTTTTTTTTCATATTTTGTTTCCTGGCATTTTTAAATGGAAATGCTATTGCCCTGAATTTGATGTCAAAATCTATTTTAAGATCAAGTTATGAAATCGAAATGTTATGGCTTATAAATTGATCAATATTTAAGGCGAGTCAGAATGAATATATAAATGTCTAAACATCGATCTGAGATCGATATGATAATTTCAAATCGAATTTGTTAAAGGTGTAATCGTTTATAAAACAGAAATTCATTTTCGTATCAAAATTATGGTACAAATGCAGAATAGCGCGCAAGAGATCATATCATTAGAATCGCATTTTACGTATAAATAGAATTAAATAACGGAAACTCCCGAAGTATCCTAACCCCAACACTGACTCTAACACTGATCCTAACCCTAGCATTAATTTTATCAAAATTATGGTACAAATGCAGAATAGCGCGCAAGAGATCATATCATTAGAATCGCATTTTACGTATAAATAGAATTAAATAACGGAAACTCCCGAAGTATCCTAACCCTAACACTAACTCTAACACTGATCCTAACCCTAGCATTAATTTTATCAAAATTATGGTACAAATGCAGAATAGCGCATTTTTTTAAAGGTCACTGATTTCAATTCCGACGACGATATGTCGTGATGATAAATGTATACATATATATATATATTCATGCATGCGTCATCATATGATCTTCACGTTCCATTTTTGCACATGCATTGATCACGTCATTGGCTTTCGTAAACAAACGCGCATATAAAAATTAACGGTTAATAACATCATATTCACACAACCACTATACACTTAACATCTTTCATTTTGTCCCTCACATAAACATTACTTAACAGTGTCCTGAAGATGGTACAATATACCGAAATGCTTAAGTATTGACACATAAATTGTTTCCCCTGATCATAACATCCTGTGTTTGTTATATTTTTAAAATATTTTCTTCTCATATATATATATATATATATATATATATATATATATATATAAAAGTAATTGGTAATTTGCTTGAAGCATTGTTAAGTATGTTATAATGTATTAATTTGAAAGCAATTACAATGCAAGTAAAAAATATAAACAAAAAGATGTTATTTTTTGTCTTATCGATTTCAAAGTAAAACTTTAAAAGTTTTACTTTGAAATCGATAAGACAAAAAATAACATCTTTTTGTTTATATTTTTTTACTTGCATTGTAAGTAGTATATATATATATATATATATATATATATATATATATATATATAATGTATTAATTTGAAAGCAATTACAATGCAAGTAAAAAATAAAAACAAAAAGATGTTATTTTTTGTCTTATCGATTTCAAAGTAAAACTTTTAAAGTTTTACTTTGAAATCGATAAGACAAAAAATAACATCTTTTTGTTTATATTTTTTACTTGCATTGTAATTGCTTTCAAATTAATACATTATATATATATATATATATATATATATATATATATATATATATATATATATATAAGTATAGATAAAAGGATATGAAAACACACAATGCTGTTAAAATGAAAATATTTATATCATGTATATATATATATATATATATATGTGTGTGTGTGTGTGTGTGTGTGTTTGTGTGTGTGGAAGAATTTGAGTCGAACGGAATTAAACACCAAAAATTAAAGCGGGCTATTAGAAAGGGTAATTTTCAGCCGAGCAACATTCAAAGTGCAGAAGTTCCAAGATGTAGTTTATGTGGAAGAGTATGTCTCTCCAGGGCTGGCCTGGTGAGTCATCTGAGAAAACACAAGGATAGAGTGTCAAATGCTACTGGCACCCAAGTATGATAAAAAATATAAACAAACAGGATATGGTCTTACTCGAACACGAGTTGACAGTTATTATATATATATATATATATATATATATATATATATATATATATATATATATATATGTGTGTGTGTGTGTGTGTGTGTGTGTGTGTGTGTATATTGAAAAAATAAATAAAGGAAAGAAAGTATAGAATGGATAAAATAGGATATTTTAATCAATTTTACTTACACGTGTTTCGGTCAGGTGTTTATCCATGTGTACATTATTCAATCTATTATTATCTTTAAATAACCAAATGAAATGAAATAATAATAATAGAAAAAATGTAGAAATGTTCCGCACACAAAGAAGTATCGACCTTCCTCAGAGTAAATCCTTATTTGTTTAAATAAAATTCGTTGGAAAGCGGAGAATATTTGAAATGTTCGAAAAAAGAACACACACACACACACACACACACACACACATACATATATATATATAAATATATATATATTTTTATATTTATATTTATATATATAAAATAATATAAAAAATATTTTAAAAATAATAATAATTAAAAAAATAAGACATTAAAAAAAGGAAATTACAGTTTTTCGCTCATTTCATTCATAACATAAAGAAGAAAAAAGGAGAAGGAAAAAAAAAAAAAAAGAGGAAAAAAATAAGAAAAAAAATTAGAACCACACACAAAAAAAACTTAAGCACGTACATTTTTGATATTCACCTCTGAAGATGAAGTTCTACTTTGAAATCGATAAGACAAAAATAACATCATTTTGTTTTTATTTTTTATACGCATTGTAATTGCCTTCAAATCATTAATATATTATAACATACTTAACAATGCTTCAAGCAAATTACCAATTACTTTTATATATATATATATATATATATATATATATATATGTCATCATCATCATCATCATCATGTCACGCCAGCAACACGGATATCCATGACAATCTCTCGCCAACCGTCCCTTTTTTACAGAAAGCGATGTTAATGCACGCATAGGGAAGGCATGGTCGGCTATAAACAGATTGTGAGTTATATGGAAATCAGATCTCACTGACAAGTTAAAGCGACAATTCTTCCAGGCCGTGGTGGTATCAGTGCTACTATATGGCTGCACCAACTGAACCTTGACGAGGCGCCTGGAGAATGGGCTAGATGGGGTCTGCACAAGAATTTTTGCGTACGATCTTGAATATATTATGGAAACAACACCCCCCCCCCCACGAGGATGCAGCTATACACCCACCAATCACACAAGACGGACAAGACACTGGATGCTGGAAAAGTAACGATGAACTGATAAGTGACGTCCTTCTGTGGAAACAAGCACATGGACATGCTAGTGTGGGTCGTCCAACAAAGACCTACATATAACAGGTATGTGCGGATACTGGATGCTGCGCGGAGGACCTTTTGAGGACAATGAGTAATATATATATTGTAGAATAATCATACTAGTTCCAATTACCGTCGAATTGGTAAGACAAGACAGCAAGCAGTCGTAACTGAAATACGATTCTGGTTTGCTGCAAAGACTACTGCAAAATGGCAGGATTTATGGAGCCTCAGAGATCATACAAACCAAGCACCATCAGACTCAGGAATGGACTCTCTCTNCAACAAACAAACAAGAAAAAAGGAAAAGAAAAAAGAAAAAAGAAAGGAAAGAAGAAAGAGAATTTAAGTTAATCAGCAACTGGTTATGTTTGTCGAATGTTTTCAGGTTGTGTCTTCGGTAAGGCTGTGTTAAGTGCAGTTTGAAATGAAGGGCAATAGTTACAAGTTGTTACGTATTCAAAATGGGTGCAGGACAACTGAAAAAAGCAAGCAGATAAGAGAAAAACACACACACCACCCACACCACACACACAGCGCACGCACGCACGCACTCACCACACACTCAAAAAGAAAATTAAAAAAATAAAACACAAAAAACACGTATACTAAACATAACAAAAACAAAAACCCAAAACAAAAACCAAAAAAACTTTTTTCTCTCCAATCGGGGACATGTAACTATCAATTAATTCTAATTAATTTGGTTGCCTTATTGCTTAACGGCACGTCAACCTCCTATGGGTCGTTTTAATGTCGAAATTTGATTCGTTGTAAATGTTTGATTATTAATAGAAGAAGAAGAAGAAGGAAGAAGAAGGAAGAAGAAGAAGAAGAAGAAGAAGAAGAACAACAACAACAACAACAACAACAACGACGTAGAGGTTCGGTTTGGTTTATTTGTTTAACGGCAGATCAACTTCATTATGGGTTATTTAAAGCCAAATTTGATAATTTTGAATATTGCTTGTATCAATTACTGTTCATATTGTCAAATTTCTATTGCCAATTATTTTAAGCGCACTTTTGTATTTGTTGATAATAATCTTATTTTGTTATTTAAAGTAAAAGTCGTCGGGGCGGCCTAAAAATCGGTATCAGGCCAATCAGGAGGGAGTCTGTCCCTTTCACAAAGCGCTAGACAAGGGATTGTTTTGGTGTCTGAGGTAGAGCGCCACACCTATCATCAGCTCCTTACTTTACTCGGCTCGGCTGTCCGTTGCGTGGTAAATGTTCGAAGTTCTTTTTAATTTTACTATAAACAGCCGATCGAGTTAACATCACGGAATTAGCCGATTTAACTCACGGGAAAAAATTTTAAATTATACGGCGTTCATCAACTTCTTAAACAACAGGAAATTAACAAATCGCCGTGATAATACTATAAAAAAAAATCACCTAGACTTTCAATACTTTCAACTTTCAATAACTCTGAAGACGGAATTTACTCACGAAAATATTTAGTTTTTGAAAAAAACAAACCAAAAGTTAACATTAAAATTCAACACATATGCATTGTAAATTGCCTTCAAAATCTTATATTACACCACACACACAATGCTTCAAGATTACTAAATAAAGAAAACCAAACTTTATTATATATATATATTATAATATATTATTATATAAGAGAGAGAGAGACGAGAGAGAGAGAAGACCATCCACAGACAACCGTGTTTCACGTATCACGTCTCTTCTTCAGTGTGGCTAGATATTGTAAGCTGCCTACAACCGGGATAGAAACCATATCGATTCACATCAATATCAATTGGGTGCTTAACCGCTCAGCCCATCGGTCACTACAGAATGGGAAGAGTATTTAACTGTTACGATGAGAGAGGAGAGCAGAGAGAGAGAGAGAGGAGAGAGAGAGAGAGAGAAGAGAGATTTGTTAGTGCGACATGGTGATGTTCATGATCATGATGATCATTGATGATGGACGATGATGATGCTGATAGTAGTAGTAGTAGTAGTAGTAGTTTTTAAAACTTATTTTCAATTATTATTTAAAAGCATCTCTTAAGGTTTCGATACAGACTTTTAGGAATATTCAAAGAATTCTTCTGAACTATACACTTGGGAAAGGTATTGAACCTCTCCTGCCTCCCAGCTATGGTTAAAAATACTACTGAGCGTTCGTTTAGTAACCGCAGGTCTTAGTTCGATACCGGCCCTCGCCAACTCAGCGTATGAGTAAGCACAGGATCTGTGCGGGTAAATGAGCAGCTGAGGTAGGTGTTAGGCTCCACCCCAGACGGCAAAAACAGTCTTCCCTTGGTCTAGCGCTGTGAAAAGTGGATAGACTCCCTCGCTGTTGGCGATTAACCGACATTAGGCCGCCACGACGACTTTACTATTACTGTTCTTTCTACAAACGGATGGTCTGACATTAAACCCAAGAATGGATATTTGCCAATTAGACCCCCCACCAAAAAAAATCTATCTTCTCTAAGAAGGGACGATTTGGAACTCGCTGAATGGCCGGGCGGAATTATCAAAACATTTAATAAACGTGGGAATAATTTGTAACATGATTGTTTGACTCTTTCTTTCCGTCACCAAAGATCAAACTGACAAACTTAGGCGTCCCCGCAACGCCACAAAAAAGGAGTTAAACCCGTGGACGTCTCTTTTAACCAAATTAAAATAAACACCGACGTAGAGTTTATTACCCCAGATTGTTGTACTTTAACGAAGCTTTGCTGCATTGTAGCGCACAAGCCTCCGATTGTTATAGCAACTGATGGCCCATCCTTCTTTTTCAAAAATGATACGAACTCCAGAAGACATTTACAAAGAAACCGCTAACTTATAGAAATCATATATACGTACACTCCTTTCATTTTTTTCTGTTCACACCACACACACACACACACACACACACCATTTATATTATAATATAATATTTTATAAAAAAGGAAGGTCCGCAAAATGTATTTTGTTCTCAGAAAAATTTTTTATCTTTTTGTCATGATATATTTCGTCGAAGGAAATGGACAGGGCGACAGAGGTTCAAATGTTGGATGAGGCTGTTTTAATTTTATTCTACGGTAATACCGTTGTGCATATCCTGCTCGTGCGAAAGAAGGTTGGGTATTTATAGGAATATATATATAATATATATATTATATATATATATATTATATTGTGTGTGTGTGTGGTGGAGGTGCGTTGTGTAATATGTTATTATCATAGGGAATGACTCAGCGACCCGAGTTCCTACTCGTGCGGATGGGTTGATATATATATATATTAATATATATATATTATATATATATATATATATATAATAATCCAAAAGTCCAGAGAAGAAAATATCCTTACGACACAAAGTTTTATTTTTTTTTAAAATGTCGCAGTTGAGAGCTCATGTGTGCTCTCAATGCTAGATCACAGGGCAAATAATAAGTAAAGAAATAACAAAGACTTAGAGATTTAGCTATAGTCGTATCCATATAGTCTCCCTTGAAATAGACTATAATGCTAAATCTCGAAGTTCTTTTTTATTCTTACTCATTATATAAAATTATAAATTTAATTTTATAATAATATATATGTGTGTTGTTATTGTGTGTGTGTGTGTGTGTGTGTGTGGTATGTGTATTTGGCAACATTTTCATTTATTCATGTTGATTAAACAAAAGACACATCTCCTGTTTAACAAATTTTATTTGTGATTTTTTTCAAGTTTCTGGCCCAACTTTTAATATTGGTGAAATTCGGGATTAGTCCACCAAAGTTCATGTTCCCGGTACTTTCGGCATCGAAGTGCCTCATCAGGGGTGATGTGTTTCAGTTTTTCAAATTATATTAATTCCAATGCAGTACACCAAATTTTAAAAATCCTATGCACCTTTCCCATCAATTCTCATCTTTCCAGCCTCCAATTCCATCAAATATAATTTTGAAAAACTGAAAACATCACCCCTGATGATGGCACTTCGAAGTGCCGATACCGGGACATAAACTTTGGTGGACTAATCCACGAATTCGCAATCCAAATATTAAAAAGTGGCTAAAAATCACAATGAAATGTTTAACAGGAGATTGTCGCTTAATCAACATGCATATAATATATTATATAATTTATATATTATATATATATATATATTATTTATTATTATTTTATTTTTTTTTGAAAACCAAATGAAATGAATATAAAATAATAGAAAAAATATGTAGAAATGTTCCGCGCACACAAAGAAGAAATTCGACCTTCATCAGAGTAAATCCTTTATTTGGTTTAAAATAAATTCTGTTTGAAAGCGGAGAAATTTTTGAAATGTTCGAAAAAGAATTAACACAAACACATTCACTTCAACACTCGCATATATATTATTAAAATATATATATATATATATATATATTATATATATATATATATATATATATAAATATTATAATAAAGAAGTTTCCGCCAAAGGTTTGCATTTTGTTTTTTTTTAATAGCCTGGTGAAAAAAATCTGATGACACGTGTTTGCGTTGAGTTTAATAAAACAATTTAAATAATTAAAAAAACAAAAACAAAAAAAAAACAAAAAAAATTAAACAAACCATTTTTGCGGAATCTACTTTAATAAAATAATTTACATTTCTACCGTTCGATTTACAACCACTTGACTTAATTCTTAATCTCAGCCCAGTCGGCTGGGACTTTAGATATACCGACTGCACCTTGCAGAGGTAAGACTCCCCCAATGGGGGCCAACTTGTTGTCCGTGGTTAGCAACCCGTAGCTAATTTAAGTATCTGGGGGGGGGGGGTCGCCATCTGGCCAGTTGTTAAGAACTTAAAAGTAAATAAGTAAGCAAGTCCCGAGTTAGTAGAAATCCTGGTAAGTTGAATAAGTCCTGTGATATAGATCCTTCGGTAAATGAATAAGTCCCGTGATACAATACTACGTTCCGTCGTCCAAGAAGATCCAAGTAGTTATTGCTAGTCATGACCAGAAAAGGCCAGTATAAATAATAATATCAGCAGCAGAGCTCGCCAGTGAGGAACAATAGGTTGGTCACGTCTTATCGGCGAGTCTAAGTTACAAGTAGCCATCTGGCACAGCACCTTATATCAGGAAATTGACCTCATGTGGTGTAATGGTTAGCAAGCTAGATTAGCAGACCATTATTAGTGAGTTCGTCCTCACTGGGTGCCCATACTTCTGACCTTGTGCCGCATCTGCTAAGCTTAGTAAATAACTTATATTTCAGAAAACTGACTTGTTGTCGTATCCTGATCGTTGCGGAGGAGTTGGTCAATACTATATATATATATATATATTTCAGAAAAAAAAAACCACAACTTAAGGACGGAACCCCATCTGGCTGAAAGCAATCCATACATTCTTAATCTAATAATATAAAATCCTCGCTCAATGACGCTGAAATTTTCAAAAATTTATAAAGATTAAGTTTAACGTTAACTTTTTTAAGGTTAAATTATGTGCGCTAAAAATTTGCTCGAACAAGACAAACAAGAGTATGAGCTTGTGAAATAACTTTGTTTAATGGATATAACTTCTAGGGTTATTAATGCCAAAGCCATCCTGTAGAAGAAACACTAATACTAATTAGTACTACTTTAACCCAGAGCGGTATTAGTTCCAAAAGTGAACATAAAGCATAAACTATTGTTTGAACGGTGTCATTTTTAACCAGAGGGTTTGTAAGATGATAACGGTCATACAATTAAGGACATCAGTATTTATATATTCGATAGCTCAGAACAGATGTGTTTTTGGGTTTTTTGTGCCTATTCTTTATTCTTGCAACGTTCAATCAATTTAAAAACATTTGCTTTAGCCCGTTAGTGTTTACTAATCTATGCATAGATTATTGTCACCCCCTGTATTTCTGAAGGATGGGCCCCTTTTTCATTATCACGGGCGGGACTTTCCATGGAATATTACAGAAAGCCCGCGAAATACGTGAAGTCACGTGGGACCTGTTGACTCTCAGTTTTCAGCTTGACGTTCAGGCAGATAAGATATGTCTGCTAGCGGACTCACCGGCATACGCGCGCTATGTTTAGTTACATGAAATGTTAGTTAAAAAATTAAAAAGTTTAAATAAATAATATGGTTTTATGGTTGTTGGAATGTCTTTTGGCAAACAGACTGACCTAAGACCAGACACGAAGTTCCCCAGACTAGGTCCAGGACGCTGGAAGAAGAAGGTAAGATACCAAAGATGAACAGAAGAAAATAAAGTAAGTAAAAAGAAGAGTATACAACTTAGCACTGTGAATGGTGTCATTTTTGCCAGAGAGTGTTGCAAGATGATAACGGTCATACAATTAAGGAACACGAGTATTAATATATCGATGACTTAGAAACTGAATATGTTTTGTATTTTGTGTCTGATTTTTTTTCTTTTTTGAAAAACGTTCAATCAATTTAAAAACATTTGGCATTCGGCCGTCGCACTTGTTTGAAAATTGACTTGAGAAAATTGAGGCAAATACTATCGCTGAAAAAGTCTTTGTATTACTCTAAATTCTATTTCTCTGAATGTTTTGAGATAAGGCTTGAAGGTTAGTATTATCTGCGTTTATTTCGGACTATTGTCCTCATCTTCATTGTTATTTTGTAAAATGAAGAGTTTCTCTGAATGTTGAGATGAGGCTTGATGATTAGTATTATTTGCGATATTCGGACTATTGTCTCATCTTCATTGTATCTGTACAATGAAGAGTTTCTCGGATGTGAGATGAGCTTGAAGATTTATTTATCTGCGATATTCGGACTATTGTCCTCACCTTCATTGTTATTTTGTAAAATGAAGAGTTTCTCTGATGGTTTGAATAAGGCTTGATGATTTAGTATTATCTGCGAATTCGGACTATGTCCTCATCTTCATTGTTATCTGTACAATTGAAGAGTTTCTCTGAATGTTTGAGATGAGGCTTGAAGATTAGTATTATCTGCATATCGACTATTTGTCCTCATCTTCATTGTTTTATTTGTAAAAATGGAAGAGTTTTTCTCTGAAGGGAAGATAAGGTGATTATTAGTATTATCTGCGATATTCGGCACTATTGTCCTTCATTCTTCATTGTTATCTGTACAAAGAAGAGTTTCTCTGAATGTTTGAGGATGAGCTTGAAGATTTGTATTATCTGCGATATTCGACTATTGTCCTCATCTTCATTGTATGTAAAAAGAGTTTTCTCTGAATGTTTGAGATGTTTTTTCGGCTTGAAGATAGTATTATCTGCGTTATTCGGACTATGTTCCCATCTTCATTGTTATTTGTACAACTTCGGCTGATATGGCCCTCCGGCCTCTTCAGGTATTCTTTGTCGGACTCGGGAACCTTCTCGACTCTAAATCTTTGTGGTTTTTATTTAATGTTCTATATTTATAAAAGCAATATACAGATTATATACTATCGCGGCTAGACGGGCGGTCGAGAAGGCCCCCTCCGTCAATCGGCTGTCACTCAAGCCCTAGCACCTATATGATTTTCCCAACCCTATTGCCCTTATGCAAGCCCCAACCCTTTTATCATATATGGGTGCTAGAAGGCGGTGGCTGCGGGTCTAATGTCTGGAATGACGTTAAACTCTACGTGAGTAGTGAGGAATGTGGAGCACCCCTCATCACCATTGCTCCTGGTCCACTCTGACCCGGAGTGGTAGTACCTGTTAGGTCCCATCTATGGGTTAAATAGAAAAAATTATTATAAAAAAATTGTATTATCCATTTAAGAATTGATTTATTTCAAAACTTTATCGGCATTAATGACCCACTGAGGTTGATATGCCGTAAAACAAAACAAAACCAAACAGATATATAATATATATAATTAGTTGAATAATTTATTAGTTAATTTATATAGTTTTTTTTTTTATAACGTGGATTATTGATAACGTGGATTTTAATTCAAATTTAATCCAATTTAAACGTTTTGATAACGAGGATTTATTCTATAACGTGGATACATTTTAATAATGTGGATTATTTTAATAACGAATTTAGTTAATTTAATAATTTATAGTAATATTTCACATATAATAGTGGTCAGCGCGTGTGTAATGGTTAAAGTAATGGGAAATCGACTCGTCGCCCCGATTCAAATCCTGGACGTGGTAATTGCATTTTCACTTTAGCGCTAATACCTTAGGAAAGATGAATCCTACTCTCCTTCCAGCTATGGGTAAATAGTAGCGGACTGGGCCTCTTAACCTTGGTTAGGCAAACTGGTCTAGGAGAAGGAAAACTCTTGAATTCAAAACCTTGTTGTACTCCGCTTAATAAATTGACCTTGTGTCACATCCTGCCGTGCGGAGGGTTTTGGTTAAGTATATATAATAGGTGATCAGCACAAATTTATATTTTTGTATTTTTGTGCATATTTTTTTTTCTTCTTTTTTTTTTTTTTGTGACGTCAATCAATTTTAAACATTTGGCCTCTTGCCCGGTCAGCACTTGTGAAATGAGTGAGAAAATTGAGCCAAATTACTCTCGCTTGAAAAGACTTTTGTATTCTTCATAGGTTTCTTCTGTTTATTTATTATTATTTTTTTTTTTGTTTATTTCCTTGTTAGCCAAAAGAAACAACCGAAAGAAATTCCTAAGTTAATCAGTATATTTATTAAATTTTTTATTGACTCCGTGGAAAAATGCCCAACTTTATACAAATTTTTTTTCTCTATTTTGATTGGGGTCTTTTGCGTTTAAACGGTCATAAAAAGTCAGCATATTTATGTTATGGTTGCCGAAAGGTTCTTGTTACAGCTTGTTGAGATTGTTTTTTTTGCTTTATTACAATTACAAGTTATAAATGCACATACCACAAACTTAAATTACTGGCATTTACGAAATGTTGCTAGAAAATATGTGTTGACTTAAACTTGCTGACCAAATTCAGAAAATTCCACGGTGTAATTTTGCAAAGCGAGAAATGGTTGGTGGTTGGATTTTAGGCATTGTACAGCCACACAGTGAGAGAGTCTATCCCCTTTTCACTAGCGCTAGACCAAGAAGATATTTTTAGCGTCGATCGGGCTTTGCTTAAATGGTCACCCACCTTAAATATTGCACAGGGTCATTGCCTGCTTAACTTCCATGATTCTAGCGGGAACGGGATTTCAACGTGACTATTTAGATATTGGTGGTTGAGTTAGTTGGGTGGATTTTATGCATGTCAAACCCTGTTGGGTTATTTTTATTGCGAATACCATTTTGTTTAATTCATTCTTCTGGGTACCGTTTTTAAAATCTTATTTTCTATTATCCAAAATATGGGACCCTGAAACAGGTACTAAACACCGGGTTAGATGGGGACCTAGAACCAGTTGGATGAAGGGGTACTCCATAATCCTCAGAAGCTCCAAAATTGGAACTTTCATCATCAGATAGGTTAACATTCTACCCAGACACTAAGACCCTCAAGCTACCACCTTATAGTACATATACGATAAAATGGGGTTTGCCATTCAAGCCAATAGGACAGGACACCATATAGATGCTATGGGCTTGACGTAAACCAGCGATTGATTTGAGGGGGTCTCTCCAACCGCCAGGTTCTAGCCTAAGTAAGGGTAAAATTGGGGTGTTGCCTTTCATTGGACTGCTCAGCATTGGGTTCTATTCTTAAGCATCACAGATCGCCACTCACGGCCAACCGTGGCCCCATTGTGGGTCTACCCCTCTTGCAGAGGTGCAGTTTGGTGTATTTCTAAATCCCCTGTCGACAGCGCTGGTGAATATTTGGTGGGTGGGAAATCCAGTTCTTGTAAGAAGATTAAGGCAGACGTTCCGTTAACCCAAAAACATTTTGAGGGGTAATTTTTGGTATTAATGACAATGGTACTGGTTTGCAAGTGTGGAAATTCACTACTTTATGCAATTCATTTTTTACACAAAACCAACAATTCACTTCAGTTGCAAATGTTCTACAAGTCTGAGAACGGTTTCATCTTAGGGGATGGATCGGTGATCCAAGTTCAATCCTGGACTAGGCTGGTTATTATTTCACTTCGCCTAATGTCCTTGAGAAAGGCATGAATATATCTGTTACCCCCTCTCAGCTAGGGGTAAATAGTAGTTCAGACTGGGTTCTCTACTAGGGTAGGTAGATTTTTTCACTATTAAAAATATCAAATTCTCCATCTATGTGAAAAGTTGTGTTTAGTATACTGAATACTGATACAAAAATTAGATCTTTTACTTGTACCCATGTTTGAGGAAATTGCATCAAGAGCGTCGCTTACAGCTTAATTAATAAGGTTAAAAAGCAGCATTATCAGAGATATGCGGTGATGATCGGGGGGGGGGGGCACATTTTCAATTTGATTCTATTTATAATATTTATTCGTTTCATTTTAAAAATAAAAATAACATTTCTGATTTGATAGTGAAAAAACGGTAAATTTCTTAACAAGTTCTAGACAAATTTTGCGAAAACGAGAATTTTAGTGCATTTAAGTAGACGATCTTTGATCTATTTCCTCAAACAATGGTGCAAGTAAAAGAATCTAATTTTTGGTATTCAGTATTCAGTATATACTAACACATAACTTTCGCCATTAGATGGACAATTTGATATTTTAAAAAAGTGAAAAAAATCGACCTACCCTATGCTGTAAGTTACATACGGATCTGCTTTTCTAAAATAGAATTACGATTTTCTTGCTGGTTAATTTCATTTGGACTCGTTGTCTTTTAAAAATTTGCACTGAAAAAAATTCCCGTAGCCTCTAACACGGAATACGAATTCAAACGGGCTGTGTCCGATTATAGCACGAAATATCCGCCACTGCCACTTTTATAAGAGCTGACACGAAGAAGGAAATATTTTCCCAGCGAAAGAATTCTTCACTATCAAATCTGTGGAATTGTTGTCAGGAATACAAATGGGTCACAGCACCGGAACTCTGCAGAACTCTGCGTAGAAAATCTGCACAAAAGCGTAGATTTTAAAGACGATCGGCGTTTACACTCGTCCACTGAATTGTTGACATTTAACAGACGTGTTCGGCATAAACAACCAATTACATTCCGTTTTTAAACATACAAATCGGTCACACATGTAAGTACATCAAACTACCAAGACATCTGCTACAATCATTAGAGGAGACGTGATTTAATGTTATGGTTATCGTTCATAGGAAAATAGAATAGAGACCCGAGTTCAAGTCCAGAACGAGGTTTAGTTTGGGGGTAGTTGAATTTCACTTTTGCGCTTAATTTCCACGAGAAAGGGCATGATCCCATATGTCATCCTCCCATCTATGGTAAATTAGAGGTGGAAGACAGGATTATGAGTCTTGTGATAGGATATGTACGCAACAGCACAGAGACACAGACACACCAGCAGAAGGGATAATATAGCAAAGTATATATCAGCCAGGTCATGTTCATATCTATTCACACACACACACACACACACCACACACAAAACACACACAACATATATATACATATATGTATATATATATATATATGTGTGATGTTGTGTGTGTATGTGTGTATGTTACGTAGTGTGTGTGTGTATGTTTGTTCTTTTATGTGTGTATGTGGGATAAGATATGAACCCAGTGATATAGATTGAATAGGTGGATATAAACAAATTGAGATAGATAAATATGTCATATTATATATATATATAAAATATTATATAATATATAATATATATCAGTATGCTCACATATATATGATTATCTGTCTCAATTTGTTTATATCTACCTATTAATCTTCGGACAGCGAATACATTTTCTGAAATATTATATAAATATTATATATTATATCATATTATATATATAATATATAAAGATGTTTCGCTTGTCCGAAGATGCTCCCAATGGTCAGCAAACTGTTACACACACAACACCACACACGACACATACCGCACGCACCACACACACACACACACACACACCAACACCACACACCACACACACACCACACACACATATATAGATATAGATTATATTAGATATATATAAATAATATATAGAGAGAAGATAGATTAAATAGATAGATAGATATGGAACAGACTGAGATAGATAGATAAATAGATAGATAGATATTATGAGTTGCACACTGAGAATAGATAGATAGATAGATAGATAGACAGGTGCCTCAATTTCGGCCTTGTGGCAAATTAAGCTGTGCTCGTTCTTTTGAGGGTGTATGGCAGGTGTATCTTAACAAATCGTAAGTGGTTGGTAAGTTCGAACCTCACTGTGGCCCCATACAATCTGGGCCGGTATGCAAACTTAATCTAGGGCTTATGAATGGAAACATCTCGTTTGTTTTGACTTTTCGACTATTGTTAAATTGGATAATAGCTTCACAGTACAACGCCGTCCGACCGTTGTTTTTCCAACGATTCCGTTTTTGGAGGGAACTGTGACAGAATAAATAAACGTAAAATTCCTTTCTCCCCGTAAACCAAAAACACAAACAAAATTGGCGGGAAAAACATGATGAAAAGTCAAAGAAGAAAAGGAAGAGAGAGAGAGAGAGAGAGAGAGAAGGGAGGAGAAGAGAGAGAGGAAGATGAGGGTGTGTGTGTGGTGTGATGTGTGTGTATGTGAGAGAGAGGAGAGAGAGAAGAGGAGAGAAGGAAGAGGGGGTGAGCACAGAGCTTCAAGGCGAATCACCGGATGATAGAAATATAAAGAAAGTCAAGAAGAGAAGAGAGAAGAGATAGATAGAGAAGATAGAGAGAACGAGATGAAGAGAGAGAGAGAGAGGAGGTGTGTGTGTGTGTTGTGTGTGTGTGGTATGTGAGAGAAGAGAGAGAGAGAGAGAGAGAGAGAGAGAGAGAGAGAAGAGGGGTTGAGGCACAGAATTCATTAGCGAGTCCGGCATTGATAGAAATATAAAATCAGAAGAGAGAGAGGAGAGATAGAGAGAGGAGAGAGAGAAGAGGACTGTGTGGTGTGTGTGTGTGTGGGTTTTGTTTGAGAGAGAGAGAAAGAGAGAGAGAGGGATGAAGCACAGAAGCTCATAGCGAGAGTAGAAGAAGGACGGATGATAGAAATAAAAAGTCAAGAAGAGAGAGAGAGAGAGAGAGAGAGAGAGAGAGAAGAGAGAGAGAAGAGGGGGGAGGAGGAGGGAAGGGTTACTGGGGCAACGTATTTTCTTGGCGCAGGAAGATTGTTGGGGAAAAATGTTGTGCAAAAAGTCAGAAATGGTAAAACCACAAAAAGGAACTTCGCAAGCTGTTTACTTTTGTCTGTGATGCGAGAGTGATGACGACAAATTTGCAGACCTTACACGTGTGCAGCACCATAACAAAAGAAGAAAAAAAAAGAAAAAAAAGGGAATTCTGATTTTCGTTTGAATTAATCACCTGCACCTGTCGGACCGCATAAGATATTTTGACGCAACATATTACCTTCAGGGGATCACTAAACCTTTTTCACGGTGGGCCGGATAATATTGAAAAAAATTACGACGCAGGGCAACATGATTATTGTTTTTATAGATACAATATCACTTCAAATTGGATATCTAATAATTCTAATTTTATGAAAATCCTATATATAATTTAATAAAAGGGTTTGCTCTTTCCAAAAAATTGTTTGTCTCAACTTTTGACCAATTCCTGCTTTCACTGTAGCTCTTTGAATCAGTATTTGCATTTTTGAATTCGTCTTAGGACTTGATTTATGTAAAGCAATATGTGTTGCAAGATTGTGATAACGTCGTACAATTAAGGAACACGAGTATCCAATAATAAATTATTCAAGTATTCCCCCTCATATCTAATACGATAATTTGGCATAGCTCCCCATGTTAAAAAGTCCTTGTGCCAATCCGGCCTGGTGTGAGTTCAGGATAATACTTACAAATATGTCCAAATTATCCGTATTAGATAGGAATACTTGATATAATATCTATATATTGATACTCGTGTTCCTTAATTGTACGACCGTTATCATCTTGCAACACATATTGCTTTAATAAAATCCTTCCTAGACGAAATTCAAAAATGCAAATACTGATTTCAAAGAGCTACAGTGAAGCAAGGAATTGGTCAAAAGTTATGAGACAAACATTTTTGGAAAGAGCAAACCCTTTATTTTAAATATATATAAGATTTTCATAAAATTAG
>CM042156.1:88100214-88145214 GCA_023376005.1 Doryteuthis pealeii | reverse complement strand
CAGAGTTTCTGCCAGAGTTCCGGTGCTGTGACCCCGTTTGTATTCCTGACACCAATTCCACAGATTTGATAGTGAAGAATTCTTTCGCTGGGAAATATTTCCTTCTTCGTGTCAGCTCTTATAAAAGTGCAGTGGCGGATATTTCCAGTGCTAATCCGGACACAGCCGTTTGAATTCGTATTTCCCGTGAGAGGCTACGGGAATTTTTTTCAGTGCAAATTTTTAAAAGACAACGAGTCAAATGAAATTAACCAGCAAGAAAATCGTAAATTCTATTTTAGAAAAGCAGATCCGTATGTACTTACGCAATAGGGTAGGTCGATTTTTCACTTTTTTAAAATATCAAATTGTCCATCTATGCGAAAGTTATGTGTTAGTATATACTGAATACTGATACCAAAAATTAGATCTTTTACTTGCACCATTGTTTGAGGAAATAGCATCAAAGATCGTCTACTAAAATGCACTAAAATTCCTCGTTTTCGCAAAATTTAGTCTAGAAACTTGTTAAGAAATTTACCGTTTTCACTATTCAAATCAGAAATGTTATTTTATTTTATTAAAATGAAACGAATTAAATATTATAAATAGAATTCAAATTGAAAATGTGCCCCCCCCCCCCGATCATCACCGGCATCTCTGATATGCTGCTTTTTACCTTATTAATTAAGCTGTAAGCGACGATCTTTGATGCAATTTCCTCAAACAATGGTACAAGTAAAAGATCTAATTTTTGGTATCAGTATTCAGTATACTAACACACAACTTTCACATAGATGGAGAATTTGATATTTTAATAAAGTGAAAAATCTACCTACCCTAGTAGAGAACCCAGTCTGAACTACTATTTACCCATAGCTGAGAGGGGTAACAGATATATTCATGCCTTTCTCAAGGACATTAGGGCGAAGTGAAATAATAACAGCCTAGTCCAGGACTTGAACTTGGATCACCGATTCCATCCCCTAAGATGAAAACCGTTACATCAGACTTGTAGACATTTGCAACTGAAGTGAATGTTGGTTTTGTGTAAAAAATGAATTGCCATAAAGTAGTGATTTCCACACTTGCAAACCAGTACCATTGTCATTAATACAAAATTAACCTCATAGTTTGTTACGGAACGTCTGCTTAATCTTCTTACAAGAACTGATTTCCCACCCACCCAAAATTCACCCAGCGCTGTCGACAGGGGATTTAGAATACACCAACTGCACCTCTGCAGAGGGGTAAGACCCACAATGGGGCCACCGGTTGGCCGTGAGTGGCGATCTGTGATGCTTAAGAATAGAACCCAAATGGCTGAGCAGTCCATGAAAGGCAACACCCCAATTTACCCCTTACTTAGGCTAGACTGGCGGTTGGAGAGACCCCCTCAAATCAATCGGCTGGTTTACGTCAAGCCATAGCATCTATATGGTTGTCCTGGTCCTATTGGCTTGATGGCAAAACCCCCATTTTATCGTATATGTACTATAAGGTGGTAGCTGAGGGTCTTAGTGTCCTGGGTATGATGTTAAACTCTATCTGATGATGAAGTTCCAATTTTGGAGCTCTGAGGATTATGGAGTACCCCTTCATCCCAACTGGTTCTAGGTCCACTCTAACCCGGTGTTGTAGTACCTGTTAGGGTCCCATATTTGGATTAAATAGAAAAAATAAGATTTTAAAAAACGGAGTACCCATGAAGAATGAATTAAACAAAATGTATTCGGCATAAAATAACCCAACAGGGTTTGACATGCCATAAAATCCAACCAACTAACCAACCAACCAAATATCTAAATAGTCACGTTGAAATCCCCGGTTCCCGCTAGATCATGGAAGTTAAGCAGCAATGAGCCTGTGCAATATTTAGGTGGGTGACCATTTAAGCAACAGCCGATCGGACGCTAAAATATCTTCTTGGTCTAGCGCTAGTGAAAAGGGGATAGACTCTCTCACTGTGTGGCTGATACATGCCTTAAAATCCAACCAACCAACCCATTTCTCCTTTGCAAAATTACACCGTGGAATTTCTGAATTTGGTCCAGCAAGTTTAGTCAACACATATTTTCTAGCAACATTTCGTAAATGCCAGTAATTTAGTTTGTTGGTATGTAGCATTTTTATAACTTGTAATTGTAATAAAGCAAAAAAACAAATCTACTAACAAGCTGTAACAAGACCTTTCGGCAACCATAACATAATATGCTGACTTTTATGACCGAAACGCAAAGACCCCATCAAAAATAGAGAAAAAAAAATTTGTATAAAGTTGGGCATTTTTCCACGGAGTCAATAAAAAAAATTTAAAAAATATACTGATTACATTAGGATTTCTTCGGTTTTTCTTTTTGGCTAACAAGGAAAATAATACAAAAAAAAAAAAAAATAATAATAATAAACAGAAGAAACCTAGAAGAATACAAAAGTCTTTTCAGCGAGAGTATTTGCTCAATTTTCTCACTCAATTTCACAAGTGCTGACGGGCCAAGAGCCAAATGTTTAAAATTGATTGAACGTCACAAAAAAAAAAAAAAAAAAGAAGAAAAAAAAAAAATATGCACAAAATACAAAATATAAATTTGTGCTGATCACCTATTATATATACTTACCAACCCCTCCGCACGAGCAGGATGTGACACAAGTTCAATTTATTAAGCGGAGTACAACAGGTTTGAATTCAGAGTTTTCCTTCTCCTAGACCAGTTGCCTAACCAAGGTTAAAGAGCCCAGTCCGCCCTACTATTTACCCATAGCTGGAGGAGAGTAGGATTCATACCTTTCCTAAAGGTATTAGCGCTAAGTGAAATGCAATTACCACGTCCAGGATTTGAACTCGGGGCGACGAGTCGATTTCCCATTACTTTAACCATTACACCACGCGCTGACCACCTATTATATGTGAATATTAACTAATAAATTATTAAATTAACTAAATTCGTTATTAAAATAATCCACATTATTAAATGTATCCACGTTAATAGAATAATCCTCGTTATCAAACGTTAAATTGGATTAAATTGATTAAATCCACGTTATCAATAATCCACGTTATAAAAAAAAAAAAACTATATAAATTAACTAATAAATTATTAACTAATTATATATATTATATATCTGTTTGGTTTGGTTTGTTTTGTTTTACGGCATATCAACCTCAGTGGGTCATTTAATGCCGATAAAGTTTTGAAATAAATCAATTCTTAATGGATAATACAATTTTGTTTATAAATACATTTTTCTATTTAACCCATAGATGGGACCCTAACAGGTACTACCACTCCGGGTCAGAGTGGACCAGGGAGCAATGGTGATGAGGGGGTGCTCCACATTCCCCAAACCTCCAAAACTGGAACCTCACCATCAGATAGAGTTTAACGTCATTCCCAGGACATGTAGACCCGCAGCCACCGCCTTCTAGCACATATATGATAAAAATGGGTTGGGGCTTGCCATAAGGGCAATAGGGTTGGGAAAATCATATAAGTGCTAGGGCTTGATGTGACCAGCCGATTGAACGGAGGGGGCCTCTCCGACCGCCCGTCTAGCCCAAGATAGTATATATCTGTATATTGCTTTTATAAATATAGAACATTAAATAAATAACCACAAGATTTAGAGTCCGAGAAGGTTCCCGAGTCCGACAAGAAATACCTGAAGAAGGCCGGAGGCCATATCAGCCGAAACGTTGTACAAATAACAATGAAGATGGGAACAATAGTCCGAATAACGCAGATAATACTAATCTTCAAGCCTCATCTCAAACATTCAGAGAAACTCTTTTACAAATAACAATGAAGATGAGGACAATAGTCCGAATATCGCAGATAATACTAATCTTCAAGCCTCATCTCAAACATTCAGAGAAACTCTTCATTGTACAGATAACAATGAAGATGAGGACAATAGTCCGAATATCGCAGATAATACTAATCATCAAGCCTTATCTCAAACATTCAGAGAAACTCTTCATTTTACAAATAACAATGAAGATGAGGACAATAGTCCGAATATCGCAGATAATACTAATCTTCAAGCCTCATCTCAAACATTCAGAGAAACTCTTCATTGTACAGATAACAATGAAGATGAGGACAATAGTCCGAATATCGCAGATAATACTAATCATCAAGCCTTATCTCAAACATTCAGAGAAACTCTTCATTTTTACAAATAACAATGAAGGTGAGGACAATAGTCCGAATATCGCAGATAATACTAATCTTCAAGCCTCATCTCAAACATTCAGAGAACTCTTCATTGTACAGATAACAATGAAGATGAGGACAATAGTCCGAATATCGCAGATAATACTAATCATCAAGCCTCATCTCAAACATTCAGAGAAACTCTTCATTTTACAAATAACAATGAAGATGAGGACAATAGTCCGAATAACGCAGATAATACTAACCTTCAAGCCTTATCTCAAACATTCAGAGAAATAGATTTAGAGTAATACAAAAGACTTTTCAGCGATAGTATTTGCTCAATTTTCTCAGTCAATTTCACAAGTGCTGACGGGCCAAGTGCCAAATGTTTTAAATTGATTGAACGTTTCAAAAAAGAAAAAAAAATCAGACACAAAATACAAAACATATTCAGTTTCTAAGTCATCGATATATTAATACTCGTGTTCCTTAATTGTATGACCGTTATCATCTTGCAACACTCTCTGGCCAAAAATGACACCATTCACAAGTGCTAATGTTGTATACTCTTCTTTTTACTTACTTCTATTTTTCTTCTGTTCATCTTTGGTATCTTACCTTCTTCTTCCAGCGTCTGGACCTAGTCTTGGGGACTTCGTGTCTGGTCTTCTAGGTCAGTCTTGTTGCCAAGACATTCATCAACCATAAAACCATATTATTTATTTAAACTTTTATTTCTTAACTAAACATTTCATGTAACTAAACATAGCGCGCGTATGCAGGTGAGTCCCAGCTAAGCAGACATTCTTATCTGCCTGACGTCCAAGCTGAAAACTGAAGAGTCAACCAGGTCCCACGTGACTTCACGTATTTCGCGGGCTTTCTGTAATATTCCATGGAAAGTCCCGCCCGTGATATGAAAAGGGGCCATCCCTTCAGAAATACAGGGGGTTGACAATAATCTATGCATAGATTATGTAACACTAACGGGCTAAAAGCCAAATGTTTTAAATTGATTGAACGTTGCAAGAATAAAGAATAGGCACAAAACCCAAAACACATTCTGTTTCTGAGCTATCGATATATAAATACTGATGTTCCTTAATTGTATGACCGTTATCATCTTACAACACCCTCTGGTTAAAAATGACACCGTTCAAACAATAGTTATGCTATTATGTTCACTTTTGGACTAATACCGCTTCATGGGTTAAGTAGTACTATTAGTATTAGTGTTCTTCTACAAGGATGGCTTTGGCATTAAATAACCCTAGAAGTTGATATGCCATTAAACAAAGATTTCACAAAGCCTCATACTCTTGTTTGTCTTGTTCGAGCAAATTTTAGCGCACATAATTAACCTTAAAAAAAGTTAAACGTTAAACTTAATCTTTATAAATTTTTGAAAATTTCAGGTCATTAGAGCGAGGATTAGTTATATTATTAGATTAAGAAATGTCATGGATTGCTCAGCCAGATGGGTTCCGTCCTTAAGTGTGGTTTTTTTTTTCTGATATATATATATATATATATATTTACCAACTCCTCCGCACGATCAGGATACGACACAAGGTCAGTTTCTGATATAGTTATTTACTAAGCTTAGCTCAGATGCGGCACAAGGTCAGAAGTATGGGGCACCCAGTGAGGATCGAACTCACTAATAATGGTCTGCTAATCTAGCTTGCTAACCATTACACCACATGAGGTCAATTTCTGATATAAGGTGTGTGCCAGATGGCTACTTGTACTTATAGACTCGCCGATAAGCACGTGACCAACCTATTGTCCAATCACTGGCAGAGCTCTGCTGCTGATATTATTATTTATACTGGCCTTTTCTGGTCATACTAGCAATACTACTTGGATCTTCTTGGACGACGGAACGTAGTATTGTATCACGGGACTTATTCATTTACCGAAGGATTCTATATCACAGGACTTATTCACTTACCAAAGGATTCTATAACTCGGGACTTGCTTACTTATTTACTTTAAGTTCTTTACAACTGGCCAAGGATGGCGGTCAGATACTTAAAATTAAGCATCACGGGTTGCTAACCACGGACAACAAGTGGCCCCCATTGGGGGAGTCTTACCCCTCTGCAGAGGTGCAGTCGGTATATTTCTAAAGTCCCAGCCGACTGGGCTGAGATTAAGAAATTAAGTCAAAAGTGTTGTAAATCGAAACGGTAGAAATGTAAATATTTTATTAAAAAGTAGATCCGCAAAATGGTTTGTTTAATTTTTTTTTGTTTTTTTTTTGTTTTTGTTTTTTAATTATTTATTGTTTTATTAAACTCAACGCAACACGTGTCTCAGATTTTTCTTCACCAGGCTATTTAAAAAAAACAAAATGCAAACCATTTGGCGGAACTTCTTTATTATATATATATATATATATATATATATATATATATATATATATATATATATATATATATATATATATATATCGACCGAGTTTGAACGTGATTTTTTTTAAGTTCTTTTTTCGAACATTTCAAAAATTCTCCGCTTTCCAACGAATTTCATTTTAAAAAAATAAGGATTTAATCTGATGAAGGTCGAATTTTCTTTGTGTGCGGAACATTTCTACACTTTTTCTATTATTATTATTTCATTTCATTTGGTTATTCAAAAAAAAATAAAATAATAATAATAATAATATATATATATATATATATATATATATATATATATAATATATATATGCATGTTGAATTAAGCAGACACATCTCCTGTTTAACAATTTCATTTGTGATTTTTCTAGCCAACTTTTTAATATTTGGATCGAATTCGTGGATTAGTCCACCAAAGTTTATGTCCCGAGTACTTTCGGCACTTCGAAGTGCCATCATCAGGGGTGATGTGTTTCAGTTTTTCAAATTATATTGATGGATGTGGAGGCTGGAAAGATGAGAATTGATGGGAAAGTGCCATAGGCATTTTAAAATGTGTGTACTGCATTGGAAATTAATATAATTTGAAAAACTGAAACACATCACCCCTGATGATGGCACTTCGAAGTGCCGAAAGTACTCGGGACATGAACTTTGGTGGACTAATCCACGAATTCCACCCAAATATTAAAAAGTTGGCCAGAAAACTTGAAAAAAATCACAAATAAAATTGTTAAACAGGAGATGTGTCTTTTGTTTAATTCAACATGAATAAAATGAAAAAATGTTGCCCAAATACACATACACACACACACACACACACACACACACATACACACACACATATATATATATATATATTATATATATGAAGTAAAGAAATAACAAAAGACTTAGAGATTTAGCATTATAGTCTATTTCAGGGAGACTATATGAAATAGACTATAAGCTAAATCTCTAAGTCTTTTGTTATTTCTTTACTTATATATTTGCCCTGTGACTCTAGCATTGAGAGCACACATTGAGCTCTCAAACTGCGACATTTTAAAAAAAATAAAACTCTTGTGTCGTAAGGAATATTTCTTCTCTGGACTTTTGGATTATATTATATATATATATATATATATATATATATATATATATATATATATATATCAACCCATCCGCACGAGTAGGAACTCGGGTCGCTGAGTCCATTCCCTATGATAATAACTATTTACACAAACGCACCTCCACACACACACACACAATATATATATATATATATATATATATATATATATATATATTCTATAAATACCAACTTCTTCGCACGAGCAGGATATGACACAACGGTATTACCGCTAGATAAAATATAAACAGCCTCATCCAACATTTGAACTCTGTCGCCCTGTCCATTTCCTTCGACGAAATATATCATGACAAAAAGAATAAAAAAATTTTTCTGAGAACAAAATACATTTTGCGGACCTTCCTTTTTTATAAAATATATATATATATATATATGTGTGTGTGTGTGTGTGTGTGTGTGTGTGTGATACAGAAAAATGAAAGGATGTGTACGTATATATGATTTCTATTAAGTTAGCGGTTCTTTGTAAATGTCTCTGAGTTCGTATCATTTTTGAAAAAAGAAGGATGGCCATCATTGCTATAAACAATCGGAGGCTTGTGCGCTACATGAAGCAAAGCTTCGTTAAAGTACAACAATCTGGGGTAATAAATCTACGTCGTGTTTATTTTAATGGGATAAAGAGACGTCCCACGGGTTACTCCTTTTTGTGGCGTTGCGGGGGACGCCTAAGTTGTCAGTTGATCTTGGTGACGAAAGAAAGAGTCAAACAATCATGTACAATTATTCCCACGTTTATTAATGTTTTGATAATTCCGGCCGGCCACTTCAGCGAGTTTCCAAATCGTCCTTCTTAGAGAAGATAGATTTTTTTTTTGTGGGGGGGGCTAAATGGCATATCAACATTCTTGGGTTAATTAATGTCAGGACCATCCGTTGTAGAAGAACAGTAAGTAAGTAAAGTCGTCGTGGCGGCCTAATGTCGGTATCAGCCAATCAGCGAGGGAGTCTATCCCCTTTTCACAAGCGCTAGACCAAGGAGACTGTTTTTGCGTCTGGGGTGGAGCGCTACACCTACCATCAGCTGCTCACTTTACCGCACAGATCCCTGTGCTACTCATACGCTGAGTTGGCGAGGGCCGGTATCGAACTAAGAACCTTGCGGTTACTAACCGAACGCTCAGTAGTATTTAACCCATAGCTGGGAGGAGGAGAGGTTCATTACCTTTCCCAAGTGTATTAGTCAGAAAGAATCTTTGAATATTCTAAAAGTCTGTATCGAAACCTTAAGAGATGCTTTTAAATAATAATTGAAATAAGTTTTAAAACTACTACTACTACTACTACTACTTATCAGCATCATCATCGTCATCATCATGATCATCATGATCATGAACATCACCATGTCGCACTAACAACATCTCTCTCTCTCTCTCTCTCTCTCTCTCTCTCTCTCTCTCTCTCTCTCTCTCATCGTAACAGTTAAAATACTCTTCCCATTCTGTAGGTGACGATGGCTGAGCGGTTAAGCAGCCCAATTGATATTGATGATGAATCGATATGGTTTCTATCCCGGTTGTAGGCAGCTTACAAATATCTAGCCACACTGAAGAGACGTGATACGTCGAAACACGGTGTCTGTGGATGGTCCTCTCTCTCTCTCTCTCTTCTCTCTCTATATATATATATATATATATATATATATATATAATAAAGTTTGTTTCTTTATAGTATCATTGAAGCATTGTGTGTGTGTGTAATATAAAGATTTTGAAGGCAATTTACAATGCAATATGTGTTGAATTTATTTAACTTTTGTTGTTTTTTTTCAAAACTAAATATTTTCGGAAGTAAAATTCCGTCTTCAGAGTTATTGAAAGTTGAAAGTATTGAAAGTACTAGGTGATTTTTTTTATAGTACTTATCCCACGGCGATATTGTAATCTTCTGTTGTTTAAGAAGTTGATGAACGCCGTATATTTGAAAATTTTTCCCGTGATGTTAAATCGGCTAATTCCGTGATGTTAACTCGACTCGGCTGTTTATAGTAAAAATTAAAAGAACTTCGAACATTTACCACGCACAGGAACAGCCGAGCCGAGTAAAGTAAGGAGCTGATGATAGGTGTGGCGCTCTACCTCAGACACCAAAACAATCTCCTTGGTCTAGCGCTTGTGAAAAGGGGACAGACTCCCTCGCTGATTGGCTGATACCGATTTTAGGCCGCCCCGACGACTTTACTTTAAATACAAAATAGATTATTATCAACAAATACAAAAGTGCGCTTAAAAATAATTGCAATAGAAATTTGACAATATGAACAGTATTGATAACAAGCAAATATTCAAAATTAATCAAATTTTGGCTTTAAATAACCCATAATGAGTTGATCTGCCGTTAAACAAATAAACCAAACCGAACCTCTACGTCGTTGTTGTTGTTGTTGTTTGTTGTTGTTCTTCTTCTTCTTCTTCTTCTTCTTCTTCTTCTTCTTCTTCTTCTTCTTCTTCTATTATAATCAAACATTTACAAACGAATCAAATTTCGACATTAAACGACCCATAGGAGGTTGACGTGCCGTTAAGCAAATAAAGCAAACCAAATTAATTAGAATTAATGATAGTTACATGTCCCCGATGGAGAGAAAAAAGTTGTTTTTTGGTTTTGTTTTGGGTTTTGTTTTGTATGTTAGTATTCGTGTTTTTTTGTGTTTTATTTTTTAAAATTTCTTTTTTGAGTGTGTGTGAGTGCGTGCGTGTGTGTGTGTGTGTGTGTGTGTGTGTGTGTGGGTGTGTGTGGGTGTCTTTCTCTTATCTGCTCTTTTTTCAGTTGTCCGTGCACCCATTTTGAATACGTAACAACTTGTAACTATTTGCATTCAATTCAAACTGCACTTAACACAGCCGAGACGCACCTGAAAACATTCGACAAACATAACCAGTTGCTGATTAACTTCAAATTCTTTCTTTCTTCTTTCCTTTCTTTTTTCTTTTTCTTTTCCTTTTTATTGTTGTTGTTGTTGTCTCCGTCCATCTCACCCGGGGTTTATTCAGTGGCCACCCCCATAATCTAATCAAGATCTGCACCCCCTGGTAAACAACGAGATGCAACCAGGTACAGAATGACCAGTGGCATGATTAACCGGTGACTGGTACCACAGTAACGACCGTATTTGACGGCATATAGGAAGCACTTTTTTTTCCAAAATTTTGGCTTAAAAAAAATGCTCGCCCTGTCGGCTGGGGCGTTAGAATGCACCGACTGCACCTCTGCAGAGGGGTAAGAATCCCCCAATGGGGCCACCTGTTGGCCGTGGGTGGCGACCCGTGATGCTTAAGGATAGAGCCCAGGGGATGAGCAATTCATGACATGCAATACTCCACTTTGGCCCTATCTTGGGATAGACGGGCGGTCGGAGAGGCCCCCTCCGATCAATCGGCTGGTCACGTCAAGCCCTAGCACCTATATGATTTTCCCAACCCTATTGCCCTTATGGCAAGAATCAAGCCCTTTTTATCATATGGGTGCTAGAAGGCGGTGGCTGCGGGTCTACATGTCCTGGGAATGACGTTAAACTCTATCTGATGGTGAGGTTCCAGTTTTGGAGGTTTGGGGAATGTGGAGCACCCCTTCATCACCATTGCTCCCCGGTCCACTCTGATCCGGAGAGGTAGTACCTGTTAGGGTCCCATCTATGGGTTAAATAGAAAAATGTATTTATAAAAAAAATTGTATTATCTATTAAGAATTGATTTATTTCAAAACTTTATCGGCATTAAATGACCCACTGAGGTTGATATGCCGTAAAACAAAACAAACCAAACAAACCATCAAATTGTCCATCTATGTGAAAGTTGTGTGTTGGTATACTGAATACTGATACCAAAAATTAGATATTTTACTTGCACGATTGTTTGAGGAAATAGTATCAAAGATCATCTGTTACAGCTTAATTAATGAGGTAAAAGGCAGCATATCAGAGGTGTCTGTGGTGATGGGAGGGGAACACATTTTCAATTTGAATTCTATTTATAATAATCAGTTCATTTCATTTTGATAAAAAAAAAATTTCTGATTTAAATATTGAAAACGGTAAATTTTCTAACTAATTTCTATGCCAAATATTGTAAAAACAAGTATTTTTAGTGCATTTTAGTAGACGATCTTTGATGCTATTTTTTCAAACAATGGTGCAAATAAAAGATCTAATTTTTGGTATCAGTATTCAGTATACTAACACACATCTTTCGCATAGATCAATGGTTCTCAACCCTTTTTTTACCTATTGACCCTTTTTAATCATATTTTACTCTGGTGGACCCCCTTAGCCATTCGTTGTTTAAAAATCCCATTGTATTTTTATAGTTAAATACATTTTACTTGTCTGGGTCCCAAAAATGTTATATGGTCGCCTGGGGTCCATGTGGCAGAACCACTGGCATAGATGGACAATTTGATATTTTTTAAAAAGTGAAAAATCGACCTACCCTGGTTTCCCTGAAGTTGCGCATCATACTGGTTTTCAAAAAATACACTTTTTATTGATTTAAAAAACAATGTTATTGAGAATAATCGTTACAATTGCTCAAATTGAGAAATAAAAAATTAATTGCGTCAATTACTATCTTAATGAGTATGTTTTTTAAATCAATAAAGGCATTTTTTGGGATTTGGGGGGGGGGTTAAAACTAGGATAATGCATGACTTCTGGGACACCTTGTATTAGTAGGATTTATTTGAAGTGTGTACACTTTTGCACCCACTCCAAATAATTTGTACTTACTTGAAAATGGGTTACAAAGGTATACAGTATATCTCGGCATATAACCGAAAGTTGTATTTGAGTAGGGGTAAAAAACAACTGGTCATGCTGCTACACGGTTCTAGCTAGCTAGGTACACTCGCCGACCGATTCATTCAAAAATAAACTCTTGCATCTCTTGCTACACGGTTCTAGCTGTTGCATACCCTTTTTCCTTACTTCTATTATTCTTCTGTTCATCTTTGGTATCTTACGTTCTTCTTCCAGCGTCTGGACCTAGTCTTGGGGACTTCGTGTCTGGTCTTCTTGGTCAGTCTTGTTGCCAAGACATTCATCAACCACAAAACCATATTATTTATTTAAACTTTAATTTCTTAACTAAACATATTTCTCTAACTAATCACAGCGCGCGTGTGCAGTGAGTCTCAGCTAAAGCAGTAACATCTTATCTGCCTGACGTCCAAGCTGAAAACTGAGAGCCAACCAGGTCCCACGTGACTTCACGTATTTCGCGGGCTTTCTGTAATATTCCATGGAAAGTCCCGCCCGTGATATGAAAAGGGCCATCCATTCAGAAATACAGGGGATTGACAATAATCTTATGCAACCGCATAGATTATGTAATATAGCTAGCTAGGTACACTCGCCGACCGATTCATTTAAAAATAAACTCTTGCATCCCTTTCCTTGTGCAGCCTACTTTCACCAAAATACCTCGTTCTCTCTATGGCTTTATCCTACTTGTATTAATGGGGGGGAATAGTTGATTATCATTATCAGCTGCCTCACAACCACTGTCATCTTTTTTTCATTCCTTGGTGGATACAGGGTGAAACGTATGGGAATATAATTGACTAAAAGAAATTATTTAAAAAAAAAGAACATTCGCTATTCATGCACCCTCCATTTTGTCTCTTACTATTTTGGGTTTTTGTTGGGTTTTTTTTGGGTTTGTTTTTTTTTGTTTTTTTTTTTTGGATTTTGTTTTTTGTTTTTTGGAAACCTGGATAATGCACGATTTCTAGGACACTTTATATTAGTAGGGGAATGGTTGATTATCATGATCAGCTGCCCACAACCACTGCCATCTTTTTTCATTCCTTGCTGGATCCAGGGTGAAACGTATGTGAATATAATTGACTAAAAAAAACATTATTTTAAAAAAACATTCGCTATTCATGCACCCTTCATTTTGTCTCTTAGCTTCTTTTTTTTGTTTTGTTTTTTGTTTGTTTATTTATTTTATCTTATTTTATTTTATTTTTTTTTTTTGTTGCCCCATCCTGTTTTATGCCGCATCCGACTGGGTTTTGAATTTGCAGTAACACTTGTCGTCTTGGTTACTTCGTTTCTTCACCTGCCCGTGTAAAAGTCGAGGCATTTTGATGGGATGGATTTCAGCAAAAGAAAAAGGAGCAAAAATAAACGTGTGTTGAGCAGATGTCAAACTCTTTGAAGAAAATGTAAAGTTGGAATGGCGCATCGAAAAGCATCGCCTCTTATTTTATTTGCTTCCATGGAAACGAGAAAAAAAAGAAAGAAATAAGAAACGGTAACAATGTTCCATAGGGCAAGTTTTCAGCTATAAAAAAAAAACTTTTTGCGTTCACGTAGATAATTACGTGTAAATTAAGAGGATGCGTTACTTTTGGGATTTCCCTTTGATTAACTACAGAATTTTGAGGATATATTCAATAAATAGTGGATGAGAAGAAGAAGAAGAAGAAGAAGAAGAAGAAGAAGAAGAAGAAGAAGAAGAAGAAGAAGAAGAAGAAGAAGAGAGAAAATGCAAGAAGAAGAAGAAGAAGAAGAAAGATGCAAGAAGAAGAAGAAGAAGAAGAAAGAAGAAGAAGAAGAAGAGGAACAAGAAGAAGAAGAAGAAGAAGAAGAAGAAGAAGAAGAAGAAGAAAGAAGAAGAAAGAAGAAGAAGAAGAAGAAGAAGAAGAAAAGAAGAAGAAGAAGAAGAAGAGAAGAAGAGAAGAAGAATGAAGAAGAAGAAGAAGAAGAAGAAGAAGAAGAAGATGCAAGAAGAAGAAGAAGAAGAAGAAGAAGAAGAAGAAGAAGAAGAAGAAGAAGAAGAAGAAGAAGAAGAAGAGAAGAAGAAGAAGAAGAAGAAGAAGAAGAAGAAGAAGAAGAAAGGAGGAATGCAAGAAGAAGAAGAAGAAGAAGAAAAGAAGAAGAAAGAAGAAGAAGAAGAAGAAGAAGAAGAAGAAGAAGAAGGAAGGAGATGCAAGAAGAAGAAGAAGAAGAAGAAGAAGAAGAAGAAGAGGAAATGCAAGAAGAAGAAGAGAGTTGATGCAAGAAGAAGAAGAAGAAGAAGAAGAAGAAGAAAGAAAAGAGAAGAAGAAGAAGAAGAAGTAAGAAGAAAGAAGACGATATTTGCGTCGCGCTGTCTTTTGCATTCTTAAGAAGAAGAAGAGAGGGGTTATGATTTATGTTCACTTAAGAAGAAGAAGACAGAAGAAGAACGAAGAAGACATGAAGAAAAAAGAACACAGAAGAAGAAGGGGACAGGGATAAATGCCATCTTAAGATTCAGATAAAAGATAAGCATTAATATAGGCGAGGGGATGAAGTTCAAGATAGGTAAGAACAGAATGCCCAAGCACTCAGAAGCATCCAAGACTTCTTGTAAAGAAGNAACCCCAAACTACGACTGGTATCTGACAGCAGGGGAGCATCTCGATATGGGCCGACATCAGATGCCACTGCGGAAAAGTCAGTTCAGCGAAAGGAACCAAATTGGACAGAAAGACAGGCCCGATGTAGCTGTAAGAATTTTTGAGGTAAGCTGACTCGAAGCCCTCATCCTGAAGCGACCACATGAGGCGACGCCATGGAAACATCATTACATTTAAAGTCTGCATCTTGTCAGAGGCCTGTATGTCAAGGGTTTTCATATGTTATAGTTCCAATACTTTTATACGTTAATCTAATGATATTATCTTCTTGTGCGCTTATTGTGCCAAATTAGTACCAATGCTTTTTTATAGAAATCTAATGAATTATCTCTTGCGCGCTATTCCCTCATTAGTGACCCAATGCTTTTAATAGGTAATCTAAATTGATAATTTCTCTTGCGCGCTATTGTGCATTAGTACCAATGCTTTTATAATAGGTAATCAATGATATTATCTCTTTGCGCGCTATTGTGCATTAGTACCATTTTTTATTATATATTCAACATTGATAATATAATCACAAGGTTGATCCATTTTCCTTTTTTGTGAGCACCCACCCCCCCCTTACATTTGTCTAAGTAAGGTCAATAAATTAGTCGGAAAATAACAGCAGAGGTTGATTAATGCCCAAAAACAGTGCAACAAATTTGTAAATCCTTGCACGCGTTAACGCGAGTAATGAAGCTTAAACGCCGAAAACACAAAACCTTACAAGAAACGACCAACCCCTTCGGAAGATTGAAGAAGAGTTTTTAGTTAGAGTATAGTACGATTAAAAGAGGAACAGAAGAAACTGCAAGTGAGAAAAAAAGCGTAAGCTAAAAATAGATAAAAAATAAAATAAACAGGACATACTGGCAGTTGCCATAGCACATGCAAAATATAATAGTTAGTTACAAAGGGAGTCCATAAAGGTTACATCATTTAGCGGAAGAAGAGAAGATAGTTTTATTAATAAGTGAAAGAAAGAAATGGAAGTAAAAAAAAAGATACACAATAAACATACTCCAAATGATGGGGTGCGTAGTTTGGATTGCCTGGGACGATTGTCTACACGGTTTAAGTTAGCTGGTGCCGCAGGGATACAGTATTATAAGCGCTGGTTTCAAACCCTTCTGTCTCTTCCTGTCCATAACTACGAACACATGGGCGTATAATTTTTGGTCTACTCCTTTCTCGTTGGGGCTCTGTCCCCCTTAACATTATTGTAAGTATTATCAGCATGACTATCCTATCTCGATGTCTGTACTTTTTTATATCTTGTTACCATTGCATGAAATTCGTGTGTATCTTTTCTACGATTAACTCATCTTACTTATGTATTTTTGTATCTTGTTATATTCCATGGCTGTCCATCATTAAATGTCTTTGTCTGCTAACCTTCGTCGAGCTCATGCTAATCCAATATATATAACCTTCTTACCAATGGGTTAAATACAAACCGAAACGTTTTGAACATTGGCCTAA
The DNA here is from genome assembly GCA_023376005.1 of Doryteuthis pealeii. Lineage (NCBI taxonomy): Eukaryota > Metazoa > Mollusca > Cephalopoda > Myopsida > Loliginidae > Doryteuthis > Doryteuthis pealeii. The sequence continues at coordinate 88,128,694 of CM042156.1, read as the reverse complement.
CTTATCTTTAACGATAATAAAATCATCCACTGAAGACCTTGTTTTTCGTATTATGGACTCTCCCGTCGATTTTCGACGTATTGCAGCGGTTCATACACACAGATGAACATCCACACGAGGATTTGTTATAGGGGGGAAGCTTGTGTTGAGACCATCCACCCACTTTGGCACAGTCGATAGGAAAGAAATTGGTCGATTAAGGGTTGCCAAACAAACCCAATGCAACGACCGACCTCAGAATTTTGAATTACAGATATCCCTCTCTAGATGGTTACCTACCCAAGGCTGAAGAGCCCAAGTCGCTCCTACTATTTAACCCATAGCTTGAGCGAGGAATTATATGGATTCATAACCGTTTCCTCAAAGGGTATTAGCGCTATTGTTGAATCGCCAACAACTTCTCGTCTAGAACTGAATCGAATCGACCGTATTATATATATATATTATATATATATATATATATATATATATATAGTATATATAATTATATTATTATCTTATAATAACAGCTCTACAAAGTAATCAACAACTTGATTATCATTTCTCCAAAATAACTAAACAAAGGGACTATATATATATTTAATATTATTATATTATATTATATATAACATACATAAATACGCGTGTGTGTTATACATACAGGAGAAGAAGGAGAGAGAGAGAGAGAGAGAGAAGAGCAGAGAAGGAACATCCGATTGAGATGAAGAGTCATGGCGATAGACGTCGACGGTTGATTGAACCTGCTGCAACCAATTCAAATCATAGTTTAGGTTTCCTCTTTTAGATAAAAAAAATGGGTGATAGTTATAATACAAATGTGCTAGCAAGTAAGTAAAGTCGGTCGAGGTGCAAAAAGTCGGTATCAGCACAGACAGCGAGCGAGTCTAACCCCTTTGCACTTAGCGCTAAACAAGTAGATTGTTTGTGCTCTGAGTTGGAGAACACCCACACTTAAAAATCTTTTTTGTTTCTATTCATTTTTTGTTTCTATTCATAACTTCGCTTTATCTCATATTTTATACTGTAATTTAGTATCGCAAAAATGACCAACTCGCAAAACATTTTACGTGCTCCCAACATTAAGGGGGTCAAAATAAGTCACCTGAAAAAAAATGAGAAAGTTTGAAATAAAAATAAAATGCATTTATACAGATCATTCATTGATAAATAAACACTGAAAATTTCATTGAAATTCCGATCATTCCCGATATGATAAATTATTTCTGCTAGGGGGCTAAATCATATTTTGTCAAGAACAACGCATTTAAGGCTCATTTGCCCAATGCTAGATTACATCATTTACGTACGAGAGAGGAGTAGTTTATCAAAAGTGAAGGAAACCATCCTATTCATGCAGATGATAAAAGTCGTCGTAGACGTCAAGATAGGGACATCATGGAACTTGTTCTTTTCCCCCAACAATCAAATTCCATTATTTGGGTTTCCTCTTTTAGATAGAAACAAAAGGAGATAGAGATAATACAACTATACCAGCAGTGAGTAACGTAAAAGTCGTTATCAGCCAGACAGCGAGGAGCCTTACCCCTTTTCACTTAGAGTTGTGCTAGACCCAGAGATTGTTTTGACGGTTTGTTAAGTTTTTCTTTCTTTTTGAAAATTATATATATAATAATATATATATATATTATATTATATATATATATATATGTGTGTGTGTGTGGGGGGGGGTAGATTATGGTGCTAATTAAAGTCCGATATAATTTGTTTAATTAACTTAATTATAATAAATGATTAGCATGCAATATCGGTTGTAAATGTAAAGCGTAAATAAATCGATGAAAAAGTCGATCTCTGTAGACATTTTCAAGCCCAATAGGCATCGAGCAGCAGAGCTATAGGACAATGAATTTAGGCGTCGTGTAAATGTACACTACAGAATCGACTTTTCATCGCATTTGTTTACGCTTTCATTTAAACCGATATGCACGCCCTAATTCATTTAATATAATAATAATTTAACAAATTAGTAGGACTTTAATAGCATTAATCTCCCTACAAATTGCGGCCTATGCATTTCAAACCACATGCGTTTACCAACTTCATATATATATATATACTATATTATTATAAATAATATATATAATTATAAATTTGGGATGAACAAAGAAACTCACAGTACTCAACCACAAATTGTAGGGTTTATTTATTCTATTTGTGAATATTTTAAAATATAATGTGTTTCCATAGGCAACCTACCCAGTTCTGCTATTTTGTTAGCATCAGGTTGCTATATAATTCTTCCTTGTATGTGTTTATATGTGACAGACATTTCTTGCTTATGTTATTTTTTGACCGTAAAGTTATCGCTCGGTTATGATTATTGTGGACTCTCGTTATGCTTTGGATTTTATTTTTGAATTTTTGAATTTCTGATTTGTTTAAATGCTCGTTAAAGTTATCCACTTTAATCCTTTGAAAATTTGTCTTAGTGAATTATTGTAATCAAACTTCCATATGTTAAAAGACGTATGTATTTTCAAATTTCTGATGTAAAGACCTGTACAATTTCGCAATTTAATTTTTCAGCGCCGTGGATGTGAGTTTTCATTTATCGTATACAATTCATTATTGACATTATATATCCAAAATCACATTGAAAAAGTCTGTTTATATTTCAAACTTTCTGATATATATTAAGAAATTTGAATGTACACAACCAGAAAATCGGAAAACACCGTGTGCGGCACGCGGAACACTGGGCAGCGTTAGACTTAATTTCGCGTTCTCTCAGGCAGTGTATACAACGAGCCTACTACTTGAGATCGAAACAGCGACCACAGAATTGTAGCTGAGACTCAACCCTCCCTGTCCACCGATCCATCGACACAAGGATCGTCGTTCAGAATCATTGGTCACGAAGACTTCATACGCCAATCAGAGCCCCGATCCAGAATCAACATTGTGTTAAAAACTAGTCTGTGAAACTCTTGGTGATTTCAAGACTTTCGCGAGTTTAAATTTAGAGTCAAACTACACTTCCTTTCAAAAATGATTAGGGCTATGTCGATTCATTTATGTAACATAAGTTTATTAATATTATTATATGTATATATATTAAATTTACTTTGAAGCACTTAACGCATTGCGTGTAATCGCACTAAATTCGATACTTTTTCATATAGAAAATGAAATTGACCAGTGTTAATCCCGCAAAGGACGCTCTATGGTGTGTGATTAGAATGTCAGTACAGACTTGTTTTCGACTTTATTATAGTTCTCATCAGCGAATTATACTAACCGATTTCCTTCCGACAAAAATCGGGAAAACGCGGACCTCAGCAGCATAGTTGAACCAATATATATATACTATATATATATATATTAATATCATATATATATGTTGTTGTGTGTGTGTGTGTGTGTGAGGGTAAGAATGAATAAAGGAAAAAAAGAACAGAATGGATAAAAAGGATGAATTAATCAATATCCACTTACACATGGTTTCGGTCAGATCATCTGTGTGAAAATATTACGCATACAGAGAAGATTCGACCTTCATCAGAGTTGAAATTTTATTTTCTAATTGAAAAAATTCCGTTGAGAAAAACACAGATGACTGACCGAAACACATGTGTAAGTGATATTTGATTAAATTCATCTTATTACATTCGTTCTTTTTTCTTTATTAATTCTTCCTCACATTGTCGGATTCATTTCCAATGCCATTTTTTACACACAACACACACACACACACACACATCACACACACACACACACCACACACACACATTGGCCGGGTAGGGCGGCCCGCCCAATTCGTTCTACTAGACGTTCGGCTAGAAACCACAAGGATCCTAGTTCGATACGGCCCGTCCAACTTCAGCGTCATGAGAGCAAGGGATCTGTGCGCGTAAAGTAAGAGCTGATGGAAGGTGTGGCCGCCCCACCTCAGATGCTAAAAACTATCTCCTATGGGTCTAGGCTATGAAAAGGATAGACTCCCTCGCCGACTGCTAATACCGACTTTAGGCCGCCCCGATGACTTTATATTTATATATATATTATATATACTATATATATATATATATCCTTAGGCAACTCTATTGTTCAAAACAGCATAAGTCAATTCACCATCCGAAATATAGAAATTGCGATGTAATTGAATAATTGAACAGTTGAAATAATGTTGTGTAATCGATTTTCAGCTTCATTTAATTTGTCTATTGGGGAACCGTCGATCACTGTGACGAGACCTCAACGCCCCCACTCCCAATACATCATATTCGATATTGGAATAGTGATTTCCAATTGGAGGAATTCTTTTTGCTGATCTTTTTCTTTAAAAACTTGTATAAGTGCGTTCCTTCGTTTTCACTTCAGAAAACACACACTACACACACACACACGACGCACACACACACACGACAACACACACACCACACACTCACACGGCACACGCAGCATACACATCACACTACACACACACTGCAACATCACGCACACACACACACACACACACGCACACACTCGCACACACACACACACCACCACACACACACACACAGCACACACACTACACACACACCACGCACACACACACACAACACACCATCACATCACACACACACACGCACAACACGCCACACCACACAAACACCACACACGCACACACCACACGCACAAACGTAATTGAACGAGGGCCATTCAATTTTATTTAGGTTTTTTTTTAAAAAGGAAACACAAAATGATTTCTTTGCTTCTGGTCAAAACTGCATTCCATAATGTATAATATAACTCTAGGTATTATCTTGGAATTGGTTATAACTAAAATTATCTAAATCCTCGCCAAGGAACTATCTTGTTTTGACTGTATTTAAAATGGCAGTAAAAATCAGATTTTTTATTATTTTGTTCTTGTGTTTACGGATATTCAACCTCAATAACGGGTCATTTATGCCGACTAAGTTTGAAATGAATTGGCTGATAATGTTAATTTTCTGAGATTTTTGTTTTGACCATTTTTTGTGAATGGAAACTTTTAGATGCTTCTTTTTAAACATATTATTTTTGTGTTTTTCATCTTTTTGGGGAAGATTTTTTAGATTTTGGTTGTAGATGTGTGCTTACTTTATGCTATCCAAGTAGATTTTTCTGGTTTATTTGCATAGAATATCTGTTTTTAGATTTGTTGTTTGGTAGTATTTTTCGTAATTTGTTTTAGGTTGCTACATTTTTGTTAGAAAGTGTTTGATTGTGTAGTGGTTTTTTGGCATGGATATCCAATATGGGGCTTCTCTTTTTTAGGAGGTCATGAATGGGTAATGTATGAGTGTCCATTCTTAGTCTGCGATAATATTTACTTCTTCTTTTCTGGATATTTTGCGTTTGATATTATTTGAAGTTTTCTATTTTAATCAGAGTACTAAAGGTTTGAACAGAGGGTCTGTCTTTCAACTTTTTAAGCAGGCTAAGAGGCGAAAAACATGAATTTACAGAGATGTTGATATGTAACAAACAGAATGGTTATCATAGATAGAAATAATTACTAGACGCCTTAATGATTATTTAATATTAGACAGGATACTTAAAAACCATACACTGAGCAAATTATTTGTTATTAAGATAGAAATACTTGAAATCATATAATTGTGTATAAATTATTAATATTTGAGACAGAATACTTAAAACCATACAACTTATTGCAAATTATTTGTATTAGATAGAAATACTTGAAATCATATAATTGTGTTATAAATTATTAATTATTAGACAGGAATTACTTAAAAACCATACAACTGTGATTGCAAAATATTTGTATTAGCATAGAAATACTAAATCATATAATGTGTTATAAATTATTAATATTAGACAAGGAATACTTAAAACCATACAAACTGATTGCCAAATTATTTTGTATTAGATAGATAATACTTTGAATTCATATAATTGTGCTTATAAATTATTAATATTAGACAGGAATACTTAAAACCAACAACTGATTGCAAATTTATTTGTTATTAGATAGAAATACTTGAAATCATATAATTGTGTATAAATTATTAATATTAGACAGGGAATACTTAAAACCAAAACAACTGATGCAAATTATTTGTATTAGATAGAAAATACTGGAACCCATTATAATTGTTATACATTATTAGTATTATAGAAAATTGAAGCCATATAATTGTGTATAAAATATTTAAAATAGATATGAATACTTGAAACCATATAATTGTTGATATAAGATTATTATATTAGACAGGAATACTTTAAAACCATACAACTGATTGCAAATTATTTTGTATTAGATAGAAAATACTTGAAAATTCTTATAAATTGTGTTTAAATTATTATATTAGACAGGAATACTTGAAAACCATACCAATTGATTTGCACATATTTGTATAGATAGAAAATACTTGAAACAATAATTGTTATAAATTATAATATTAGACAGGAATACTTAAAACCTACAACTTGATTTGCAAATTATTTTTGTATTAGATAGGAAAATACTTGAAATCATATTAATTGTGTATAAATTATTAATATAGACAGAATACTTTAAAACCAAACAAATGATTGCCAAATTATTATGTATTAGATTAGAAATACTTGGGAACCATATAATTGTGTATAAATTATTAGTATTGATATGAATACTTGAAGCCATATAATTGTGTATAAATTATTAATATTAGATATGAATACTTGAAAACCATATAATGTGTAATAAAATTAATATTAGATATGAATACTTGAAACCATATATTTGTGTATAAATTATTTATATTAGACAGACTACTTGAAACCATATAATTGTGTATAAATTATTAATATTAGATATGAATACTTGGAAACCATATAATTGTGTATAAATTATTAATATTAGACAGGAATACTTGAAACCATATAATTGTGTATAAATTATTAATATTTGATATGAATAATTGAAACCATATAATTATGTATAAAATTATTAATATAGATATGAATACTTGAAACCAATAATTGTGTATAAATATTAATATTAGACAGGATACTTGAAAACCATACAACTGATTGCAAATTATTTGTATTAGATTGGAATACTTGATATTATATAACTGTGTAAATTATTTGTGTTTTTGGTAGGAATAATTGATCATATAACTGTGCAAAACTCTCAAGAACAACAGCAAAAAAGGTAAATATAAAACATACAATGAATGCAATTACCTAGACGGTTAAAATGCCATTAAAATCAATCAATCAGTATATTGAGGCGTTACACGGATTCTCAAAGATACGTGGTTTAAAATTAACCGACCCGAAAAAAATATAAAAGTTTTTAAATAAAATAACTGGTGCATTATATCTTTTATTCATTGATATATCAACACTGAAAATTCATTGAATTGGTTAATTCCCTGATTTTTGGCATTTTTTTTTCTTTCAGTGGGGTGGTGGCATACGACGGTGGAATTTAATTCCGTTAAGTTTATCAGTTACCGAAACTATGTAACTGTGTGCAAACAATTATGATTATTATTAAATAGAAACATTTAAATGAAACCATATGATTATTAGTATTAGGATTTAATTGAAACAATACAACTGTATGCAAATTGTTTACGTTAAGAATTGTTACTTGAACTATAATAGTCACTAAGGATTATAATGAGCTACTATTGAAACCATATAAATGTGTGTTAACAAAATGATTATTATTAGAAATCAAAAACTTTGTTTTGGTTTTGGTTTGTTTGTTTTACGGCATATCAACCTCAGAGGGTCATTTAATGCCGATAAAGTTTTGAAATAAATCAATTCTTAATGGATAATACAATTTTTTTATAAATACATTTTTCTATTTAACCCATAGATGGGACCCCTAACAGGTACTACCACTCCGGGTAAGAGTGGACCAGGGAGCAATGGTGATGAAGGGTGCTCCACATTCCCAAACCTCCAAAACTGGAACCTTACCATCAGATAGAGTTTAACGTCATTCCCAAGACATGTAGACCCACAACCACCGCCTTCTAACACTCATATGATAAAAAAAGGGTTGGGGCTTGCCATAAGGGGCAATAGGGTTGTGAAAATCATATAGGTGCTAGGGCTTGACGTGACCAGCCGATTGATCGGAGGGGGCCTCTGCGACCGCCCGTCTAGCCCCAAGATAGGGCCAAAGTGGAGTATTGCATGTCATGAACTGCTCATCCACCTGGGCTCTATCCTTAAGCATCACGGGTCGGCACCCACGGCCAACAGGTGGCCCCATTGGGGAGTCTTACCCCTCTGCAGAGTGCAGTCGGTGCATTCTAACGCTCAGCCGACAGGGCGGTCAAAACTTTTATATTCGAAAATCATTTCATCTCTCTTGGAAAATTCTAAGAGTTTTTCAATTCTTCATTCTCTTTCCAATTTTGCTTTAGACCTGTTACGATTTCATGGGCCATCCTTTAGACTTCAAGCAAGAGTGCTTATCCAGCGGAAATCCTTGGTAAAGAATCCTTTGGTTGTTCCTTGATGCTCCTAAGTATTGCAAGTCCTTCGTCAATGATTTTAAATGGACGTCTATCAGTGATTAAGTAGTCAACCAACCACGCATTAGGGCTGTTGATTGGCTGAGGTTAAAACCACCTAGTCTATAAATTTAAGTGGTGTATTGTAGCACATCTTATATACCCAAAATATTCCAACAAGCTCTGTCGGCTGCGGCTTTTGAATACACCAACTGTACCTCCAAAAAGGGGTAATTCCTCCCCGGTGGGGCCACTTGTTGGCCGTTGGTGGCAATCCGTGATGCTTAAGGATGGAACACTAGTTGATGAGCTGTCCATCACATGCAACACTTTACTTTGGTCCTTACTTAGGCTAGACGGGCGGGCCCCTCCATTCAGTTGGCTGGTCACGACAAGCCCTATCATCTATATGATTGTCCAAACCCTATTGCCCTTATGGAAAGCCCCAACGCTTTTTTAATCATATTTGTGCTAGAAGGCGGTGGCTAAATGTCTTTATATCCTGAACATGAGGTTTAAACTCTATATGATAGTTAAATTCCAGATCTGGAGCTCTGGGGAATGTGGAGTATCCCTTCATCACCATTACTTTCAAGTCAACTCTGATCCGGGCTGGTAGTACCTGTTAGGGTCCCATCAAGAATGAATTAGACCATCCAAATCGTCCAAGATTAAAATTATAAAAAATCTAGATTATCTAGTGTTGCTTATCCGCCGAATTCTTATTTCCTATGAATATCGACACCTCAGCTAAATAATGTACCAACCAACCAACCAACCAACCAACCAATTTTGCTTTCTTGTCTAGCTCAACAATGACGTCACCCAGACGTCTATTTTTTTTATTGGCCTGGATTTTTTAATCTTTGAATTTCAAAATCATATTCAAAGAATTCTTTGGACAATAAACTTCTTTTTTAACTAGAACAGTTCCAAACCATTTTTATGTGTAATGCACACTTCAATAAAGAAAGGGCTATTGTTCTGAACTCTTTCTTCGATAACAGAAAGAAAAAAAAGGGTATCAAATAGAATTGTTTTGACATAGAATTATTCTGTTGCGGTTGGTTTGTTTTACGGCATATAAACACTTTTTGGGTCATTTAATACTGAATTAAGTCATTTTGATATCAGATTGCCTACAGTACCTGCTGTTGCTAAATGGACACCCAACCTAAGTATTGAACGGGCTCATCACTTTTATTCGTTTGTTTGGTTATTTTACGGAATATCAACCATTTCTGGCCATTTAATGCCGAATCAAGTCATTTTGATATTAGGTTTCTTACAGTACTGCTGTTGCTTAAATGGTCACCCATCTAAGTATTGAACGAGCTATTACGAGCTTAACTTCGGTGATCTAGCAGGAACCGGTACTTTCAACGTGGCTTGGCCGTAAGCGAGATTTATTCTAAGATATTTTTAAAGAATTAAAGTTTGTGTCCTTTTTTTTCTGTTGAGTAACGAAAGCCACAATGAGTTAAATTCCTTGTTAGTCTAACTTCTACATCTAAATGTACGCTGCTTCCTTGAGTTTTATCATTTTTAAATGGTGTTCCTTATCTATAATTTGGACTTCATGTCCAAATATAGTTACATAATTTATGAGCAGTTATAAATTATGAACGTACCATGTGGTTCGACCAGTAAAAAACTACATCGATCAGCTCTGTAATACTGTATGCTTGTGCAGAGACCTGTCGGGAAGGGGCGTGAGATGACGAGAGAGACGAGTGGCGAGGATGATTCATGTGATTTTGTGCCGTCGTAAGAACTTTGATGATGATGATTGGTAGTTTGCTCTCATTCCACTTTTCACGGCGTGACACAAGGACATTTTTTATGTGGGCCCACCACAAGCCGAAAGCTCATGGGTGTTAGCATAAAAATGCCGTCGATTCCCGTCGGCATTTCCTTGATGATGATGATGATGATGCATTCTATTTTCGTCTTGGTTATGCGCTTTTATGGGAATGAGAAGGTTGGCAGAAACTACCGCTCTAAAATGATTGCGTGAATAACAAAAGAAAGGGGAATTTAATTGTCCGAAATACTCTTTGGATGATTGAGATGATGATGATGATGATGATGTTCGCACTAATAGTACGGTTGCTCCATGACAATCCTCCGGCAACCGTTCATTTGCTCTCAGGAGGTCCTCTGCGCAGTGTTCCAGAACCACGCAAAGCTCATCAATGTGGTTTTTGCTGGACGACCTACACTGATGTGCCTATGTGCTGGTTTCGTGGGAGGACGTCACTTTATAGTTTCGTCCTTGCTTCCCAGCAGTGTCCAGCATGTTTCTTGTTTCGTCCTCACTTCGGATGGTTGTTGATTAATGACACATCAAAACTCCAGACTGTTTTCAAAGATTCATTATTTAATTTACTTTCTTTTCTTTTTTTAGAACAGCTTACGTCATTATTATCTAATATATTAATTATTACTCGTGTTCCTTAAGTGCTACGACCGTTATCATCTTGCAACACCCTCTGGTAGCACTGCGATCATTCCGAATCGTACCAAGATGAAATGCAAAAATGTTTGTTTACTAATCTTATTTTCTTATGAGTATCGCCACCCCAAAGCCTGAATAATGGACCATTCCGGTTTTTTATTAATGAAAGAAAGAAAAGGGAAGAGAAAGGACATGCTACACAGAAAAATATAATTAAAAAAGAAAGAAAGAAAGAAAGAGAATTGGGAAACAGATAGAGAGACGGGTGAGCGCGCGGAGCTACAACGCTAATCTGTTCAATCGAATATAATGGGAAAAATTGAAAAGATAAAAGGAAAGTAAAAAAGACTTAAAATCAAATTATTATTATTTTACATATTGAATTATTTTAGCTCTGAAGTAAACCATATCAAACGTTGTAATTAATTAAAATATCATACTGTTGGTATATCAACACGTTCCTGCCTAGCTTAATATTATTACCCAATTGTCGAGTAAATTTTTTATAATAAATTCATTATGTCTCCTATTTTAAGAAAGATATTCTCTCTTTTTGAGGGAAATAAAATTTACCATAGCAATATTAGACATGAAACAAATCAATACCATACAATATAATCTCCAATAATGCTAACACATTGTTAAACCAATTACTAAAAAAGATAAATATAAATTACACGATATATATTCACTTCCGACTCATCGTTCCCGAGTTCAAAATCCTGACGTGGTAATTGGCATTTCATTTAGCGCTAATATCCTTGGGAAATGTTTGGAATTCAGAGTTTTCCTTTATCCTAGACCGGTTGCCTAACCAAGGTTAAAGAGCCCAGTCTGCCCTACTATTTACCATAGCTGGAGGGAGAGTAGGATTCATACCTTTCCCAAGGATATTAGCGCTAAATGAAATGCAATTACCACGTCCAGGATTTGAACTCGGGACGATGAGTCCAGGAAGTGATATATATCGTGTATTTATATTTATACTTTTTAGTAATTGGTTTTAACAATGTGTTAGCATTATTGGAGGATTATATTGTATGGTATTGATTTGTTTCATGTCTATATTCTATGGTATAATTTTATTTCCCTCAAAAAGAGAGAATATCTTTCTTAAAATAGGAGACAAATAATGACATTTATTTATAAAAAATTACTCGACAATGGTAATAATATTAACTAGCAGGACGTGTTGATATACCACAGTATGATATTTTAATTATTACAACGTTTGATATGTTTACTTCAGAGCTAAAATAATTCAATATGTAAAATAATAATAATTTTGATTTAAGTCTTTTTTACTTTCTTTTTATCTTTTCATTTTTCCATTATATTCGATTGAAACAGATTAGCGTTGTAGCTTCCGCGCGCTCACCCGTCTCTCTATCTGTTCCCCAATTCTCTTTCTTTCTTTCTTTCTTTTTTATTATATTTTTTCTGTGTAGCATGTCCTTTCTCTTCCCTTTCTTTCTTCATAATAAAACCGGAATGGTCCATTATTCAGCTGGGGTGGCGATACTCATAAGAAATAAGAATTAGTAAACAACATTTTTTGCATTTCATCTTGTACGATTCGGATGATCGCAAGTGCTACCAGAGGGTGTTGCAAGATGATAACGGTCGTACACTTAAGGAACACGAGTAATAATTAATATATAGATAATAATGACGTAAGCTGTTCTAAAAAAGAAAAAGAAAAGTAAATTAATATGAATCTTTGAAACAGTCTGGAGTTTTGATGTGTCATTATCAAACAAACCATCCGAGTGAGACGAACAAGACATGCTGGACACTGCTGGAGAAGCAAGGACGAACTCATAAGTGACGTCCTCCCACGGAAACCAGCACATAGGCACATCAGTGTAGGTCGTCCAGCAAAAACCTACATTGATGAGCTTTGCGTGGTTACTGGACACTGCGCAGAGGACCTCCTGAGAGCAATGAACGGTTGCCGAGAGATTGTCATGGACAACCGTACTATTAGTGCGACATCATCATCATCATCATCATCATCATCATTCAAAGAGTATTTCGGACAATTAAATTCCCCCTTTCTTTTGTTATTCACGCAACATTTAGAGCGGTAGTTTCTCCAACCTTCTCAAGCCATAAAAGCCATAACCAAAGACGAAATAGAATCATCATCATCATCATCATCAAGGAATGCCGACGGGATCGACGCATTTTTATGCCTACCACCCATGAGCTTCGGCTTGTGGGTGGGCCCACATAAAAATGTCCTTGTGTCACGCCGTGAAAAGTGGGATGAGAGGCAAATACCATCATCATCATCAAGTCTTGACGACAGCACAAATCACAATGAATCATCCTCGCCACTCGTCTCTCTCGGTCATCTCACCCCCTTCCCGACAGGTCCTCTGCACAGCATACAGTATCTACAAAGAGCTGATCGATGTAGTTTTTTTACTGGTCGACCCACACTGGTACGTTCATAATTTATAACTGCTCATAAATTATGTAACTATATTTGGACATGAAGTCCAAATTATAGATAAGGAACACCATTTAAAAATAATAAAACTCAAGGAAGCAGCATACATTTAGATGTAGAAGTTAGACTAACAAGGAATTTAACTCGTTGTGGCTTTCGTTACTCAACAGAAAAAAACCGACACAAAATGTAATTCTTTAAAAATATCTTAGAATAAATCTCGCTTACGGCCAAGCCACGTTGAAAGCACCGGTTCCTGCTAGATCAGCTCGTTAAGCTCGTTCAATACTTAGATGGGTGACCATTTAAGCAACAGCAGGTACTGTAAGAAACCTAATATCAAAATGACTTGATTCGGCATTAAATGGCCAGAAAATGGTTGATATTCCGTAAAATAACCAAACAAACTGAATAAGAAGTGATGAGCCCGTTCAATACTTAGGTGGGTGTCCATTTAAGCAACAGCAGGTACTGTAGGCAATCTGATATCAAAATGACTTAATTCAGTATTAAATGACCCAAAAAGTGTTTATATGCCGTAAAACAAACCAACCAGCCAACAGAATAATTCTATGTCAAAACAATTCTATTTGATACCCTTTTTTTTCTTTCTGTTATCGAAGAAAGAGTTCAGAACAATAGCCCCTTTCTTTATTGAAGTGTGCATTACACATAAAAATGGTTTGGAACTGTTCTAGTTAAAACAAGAAGTTTATTGTCCAAAGAATTCTTTGAATATGATTTTGAAATTCAAAGATTAAAAATCCAGGCCAATAAAAAAAATAGACGTCTGGGTGACGTCATTGTTGAGCTAGACAAGAAAGCAAAATTGGTTGGTTGGTTGGTTGGTTGGTTGGTACATTATTTAGCTGAGGTGTCGATATTCATAGGAAATAAGAATTCGGCGGATAAGCAACACTAGATAACCTAGATTTTTTATAATTTTATCTTGGACGATTTGGATGGTCTAATTCATTCTTGATGGGACCCTAACAGGTACTACCAGCCCGGATCAGAGTTGACTTGAAAGTAATGGTGATGAAGGGATACTCCACATTCCCCAGAGCTCCAGATCTGAAATTTAACTATCATATAGAGTTTAACCTCATGTTCAGGATATAAAGACATTTAGCCACCGCCTTCTAGCACAAATATGATTAAAAAAAGCGTTGGGGCTTTCCATAAGGGCAATAGGGTTTGGACAATCATATAGATGATAGGGCTTGTCGTGACCAGCCAACTGAATGGAGGGGCCTCTCCGACCGACCGTCCAGCCTTAGTAAGGACCAAAGTAAAGTGTTGCATGTGATGGACAGCTCATCAACCAGGGTTCCATCCTTAAGCATCACGGATTGCCACCAACGGCCAACAAGTGGCCCCACCGGGGGAGGGATTACCCCTTTTTGGAAGTACAGTTGGTGTATTCAAAAACCGCAGCCGACAGGGCTTGTTGGAATATTTTGGATATATAAGGTGTGCTACAATACACCACTTAAATTTATAGACTAGGTGGTTTAAACCTCAGCCAATCAACAGCCTTAATGCGTGGTTGGTTGACTACTTAATCACAGATACTGAGAGACGTCCATTTGCAATCATTGACGAAGGACGTGCAATAATGAGGAACATCAAGGAACAACCAAAGGATTCTTTACCAAGGATTTCCGCTAGACAAGCGCTCTTGCTTGAAGCATAAAGAACGGTCCATGAAATCGTAACAGGTCTAAAGCAAAATTGGAAAGAGAATGAAGAATTGAAAAACTCTTAGAATTTTCCAAGAGAGATGAAATAATTTTCGAATATAAAAGTTTTGACCGCCCTGTCGGCTGAGGCGTTAGAATGCACCGACTGCACCTCTGCAGAGGGGTAAGACTCCCCCAATGGGGCCACCTGTTGGCCGTGGGTGCCGACCCGTGATGCTTAAGGATAGAGCCCAGGTGGATGAGCAGTTCATGACATGCAATACTCCACTTTGGCCCTATCTTGGGCTAGACGGGCGGTCGCAGAGGCCCCCTCCGATCAATCGGCTGGTCACGTCAAGCCCTAGCACCTATATGATTTTCACAACCCTATTGCCCTTATGGCAAGCCCCAACCCCTTTTTTATCATATGCGTGCTAGAAGGCGGTGGTTGTGGGTCTACATGTCCTGGGAATGACGTTAAACTCTATCTGATGGTAAGGTTCCAGTTTTGGAGGTTTGGGGAATGTGGAGCACCCCTTCATCACCATTGCTCCCTGGTCCACTCTTACCCGGAGTGGTAGTACCTGTTAGGGTCCCATCTATGGGTTAAATAGAAAAATGTATTTATAAAAAAATTGTATTATCCATTAAGAATTGATTTATTTCAAAACTTTATCGGCATTAAATGACCCTCTGAGGTTGATATGCCGTAAAACAAAACAAACCAAAACCAAACAAAAGTTTTGATTTCTAATAATAATCATTTGTTAACACACATTTATATGGTTTCAATAGTAGCTCATTATAATCCTTAGCTGACTATTACAGCTTCAAGTAACAATTCTTAAAGTAAACAATTTGCATACAGTTGTATTGTTTCAATTAATCCTAATACTAATAATCATATGGTTTCATTTAAATGTTTCTATTTAATAATAATCATAATTGTTTGCACACAGTTACATAGTTTCGGGTAACTGAATAACTTAACGGAATTAAATTCCACCGTCGTATGCCACCCCACTGAAAGAAAAAAAAATGCCAAAAATCAGGGAATTAACCGAATTCAATGAAATTTTCAGTGTTGATATATCAATGAATAAAAGATATAATGCACCAGTTATTTTATTTAAAACTTTTACATTTTTTCGGGTCGGTTAATTTTAAACCACGTATCTTTGAGAATCCGTGTAACGCCTCAAATATACTGATTGATTGATTTTAATGGCATTTTAAACCGTCTAGGTAATTGCATTCATTGTATGTTTATATTTACCTTTTTTGCTGTTGTTTCTTGAGAGTTTTTGCACAGTTATATGATCAATTATTCCTACCAAACACAAATAATTTACACAGTTATATAATATCAAGTATTCCAATCTAATACAAATAATTTGCAATCAGTTGTATGGTTTCAAGTAGTCCTGTCTAATATTAATAATTTATACACAATTATATGGTTTCAAGTATTCATATCTAATATTAATAATTTATACATAATTATATGGTTTCAATTATTCATATCAAATATTAATAATTTATACACAATTATATGGTTTCAAGTATTCCTGTCTAATATTAATAATTTATACACAATTATATGGTTCCAAGTATTCATATCTAATATTAATAATTTATACACAATTATATGGTTTCAAGTAGTCCTGTCTAATATTAATAATTTATACACAAATATATGGTTTCAAGTATTCATATCTAATATTAATAATTTATACACAATTATATGGTTTCAAGTATTCATATCTAATATTAATAATTTATACACAATTATATGGCTTCAATTATTCATATCAAATACTAATAATTTATACACAATTATATGGTTCCAAGTATTTCTATCTAATACAAATAATTTGCAATCAGTTGTTTGGTTTTAAGTATTCCTGTCTAATATTAATAATTTATACACAATTATATGATTTCAAGTATTTCTATCTAATACAAATAATTTGCAATCAGTTGTATGGTTTTAAGTATTCCTGTCTAATATTAATAATTTATACACAATTATATGATTTCAAGTATTTCTATCTAATACAAATAATGTGCAATCAATTGTATGGTTTCAAGTATTCCTGTCTAATATTAATAATTTAAACACAATTATATGATTTCAAGTATTTCTATCTAATACAAATAATTTGCAATCAGTTGTATGGTTTTAAGTATTCCTGTCTAATATTAATAATTTATACACAATTATATGGTTTCAAGTATTCATATCTAATATTAATAATTTATACACAATTATATGGCTTCAATTATTCATATCAAATACTAATAATGTATACACAATTATATGGTTCCAAGTATTTCTATCTAATACAAATAATTTGCAATCAGTTGTTTGGTTTTAAGTATTCCTGTCTAATATTAATAATTTATACACAATTATATGATTTCAAGTATTTCTATCTAATACAAATAATTTGCAATCAGTTGTATGGTTTTAAGTATTCCTGTCTAATATTAATAATTTATACACAATTATATGATTTCAAGTATTTCTATCTAATACAAATAATTTGCAATCAGTTGTATGGTTTTAAGTATTCCTGTCTAATATTAATAATTTATACACAATTATATGATTTCAAGTATTTCTATCTAATACAAATAATTTGCAATCAGTTGTATGGTTTTAAGTATTCCTGTCTAATATTAATAATTTATACACAATTATATGATTTCAAGTATTTCTATCTAATACAAATAATTTGCAATCAGTTGTATGGTTTTAAGTATTCCTGTCTAATATTAATAATTTATACACAATTATATGATTTCAAGTATTTCTATCTAATACAAATAATTTGCAATCAGTTGTATGGTTTTAAGTATTCCTGTCTAATATTAATAATCATAAGGCGTCTAGTAATTATTTCTATCTAATGATAACCATTTGTTTGTACATATCACACATTCTTCTGTAAAATTCATGTTTTTCGCCTCTTAGCCTCTTAAAAGTTGAAGACAGACTCTGTTCAAACCTTTAGTACTCTGATTAAATAGGAAAACTTCAAATAAATCAAACCAAAATATCCAGAAAAGAAGAAGTAATATTATCCAGACTAAGAATAGGACACTCATACATTACCCATTCATACCTCCTCAAAAAAGAAGAAGCCCCATATTGGATACCATGCCAAAAACCCTACACAATCAAACACATTTTAACAGAATGTAGCAACCTAAAACAAATACGAAAAAATACTACCAAACAACAAATCTAAAACAGATATTCTATCAAATAAACCCAGAAAAACTACTTGGATACATAAAAGAAGCACACATCTACAACAAAATCTAAAAATCTTCCCCAAAAAATGAAAACACAAAAATATATGTTAAAAAGAATCATCTAAAAGTTCCATTCACAAAAAATGTCAAAAACAAAAAATCTTCAGAAAATTAAACATTATCACCAATTCATTTCAAAAACTTAGTCGGCATTAAATGACCCATTGAGGTTGATATGCCGTAAAACAAGAACAAAATAATAAAAAAATCTGATTTGCCGCCATTTTAAATAACCTCAAAACAAATATTCTTGCGAGATTTAGATAATTTTAGTTATAAACCAATTCCAAACAATACAGAGTTTACATTTATGGAATGCAGTTTTGACAAAAAAAATCATTTTGTTTCCTTTTTAAAAAAAAACCCTAATAAATTGAATGGCCCTCGTTCAAAATTACCTGTGTGTGGTGTGTGTGCGTGTGTGTGTGTGTGTGTGTGTGTGCGTGTGTGTGTGTGTGTGTGCGTGTGTGTGTGTGTGTGTGTGTGTGTGTGTGTGTGTGTGTGTGTGTGTGTGTGTGTGTGTGTGTGTGTGTGTGTGTGTGTGTGTGTGTGTGTGTGTGTGCGTGTGTGTGTGTGTGTGTGTGTGTGTGTGCGTGTGTGTGCGTGTGTGCGTGTGTGTGTGTGTGTGTGTGTGTGTGCGTGTGTGTGTGTGTGTGTGTGTGTTTTCTGAAGTGAAAAAACGAAGGAACGCCCTTATAAAGTTTTTTAAAAGAAAAAGATCAGAAAAGAAATTCCTCCAATTGGAAATCAATATTCCAATATCGAAATATGAATGTATTGGGGTGGGGGCGTTGAAGGTCTCGTCACATGATCGATACGGTTCCCCCAATAGACAATTAATGAACTGAAATCGATTACACACATTCATTTCAACTTTCATTATTCCAATTACATCGCAATTTCTATATTTCGATGGTGAATTGACTTTGCTGTTTTGACAATAGACGTTGCTAAGATATAATATATATATATATATATATATATATATATATATAAAGTCATCGGGGCGGCCTAAAGTCGGTATTAGCCAGTCAGCGAGGGAGTCTATCCCCTTTTCAATAGCGCTAGACCAAGGAGATAGTTTTTTAGCATCTGAGGTGGGGCGCCACACCTTCCATCAGCTCCTTACTTTACCGCACAGATCCCTGTGCTACTCATACGCTGAGTTGGCGGGGACCGGTATCGAACTAGGAACCTTGTGGTTTTCTAGCCGAACGCTCTACCGACTGAGCTAACCCGGCCCCATTGTGTGTGTGTGTGTGTGTGTGTGTGTGTGTGTGTGTGTGTGTGTGTGTGTGTAAAAATGGCATTGGAAATGAATCCGACAATGTGAGGAAGAATTAATAAAGAAAAGAAAGAACAGAATGGATAATAAAGGATGAATTTAATCAATATCACTTACACATGTGTTTCGGTCAGTCCATCTGTGTTTTTCCTCAACGAATTTTTTCATTCAAAATAAAATTTCACTCTGATGAAGGTCGAATCTTCTCTGTATGCGTAATATTTTCACACAGATGATCTGACCGAAACACATGTGTAAGTGATATTGATTAAATTCATCCTTTATTATCCATTCTGTTCTTTCTTTTCTTTATTCATTCTTCCTCACACACACACACACACACACACATATATATATATATATATATATATATATATTATATATATATATTGGTTCACTATGCTCGCTGAGGTCCCGGTTTCGATTTTTGTCGGAGGGAAATCGTTAGTATATGTCGCTGATGAGACTTAATAAAGTCGAAACAGTCTGTACGACATTCTACACACCGAGCGATCCTTTGCCGGGATTACACTGGTCAATTTCATTTTCTATAAGAAAAAGTATCGAATTTTATGCGATACATGCGTTGTAAGTGCCTTCAAGTAAAAATTTAATATATAATACATATATATATTAATAAACTTATGTTACATAATGAATAGACATAGCCTATCATTTTTGAAAGGAAGTGTAGTTTGAATCTAAATTTAACCGCGAAGTCTTGAAAAATCACCAAGAGTTTCACAGACTAGTTTTAACACAATGTTGACCTGGATCGGGGCTCTGATTGGCGTATGAAGTCTCGTGACCAATGATTCGACGATCCCCTTGTGTAGCATGGATCGGTGGCCCAGGGGTTGAGTCTCAGCTCATTCTGTGGTCGCTGTTTCGATCTCAAGTAGTAGAGATCGTTGTATACACTGCTGAGGAGACAAATTAAAGTCTAACCGCTGCCCAGTGTTCCCCGTGCCGCACACGGTGTTTTCCGAATTTTCTGGTTGTGATAATTCAATTCAATTAATATATATCAGAAAGTTTGAATATAAACAGACTTTTTCAAATGTGATTTTGGATATATAATTCCATAAAAGAATGGATTTTCGATAAATGAAACTCACCATCCACCCTGAAAAATTAAATTGCGAAATGTACAGGTCTTTACCATCAGAAAATTTGAAAATACATACGTCTTTAACATATGAAGTTGATTACAATAATTCCAAATAAGAACAAATTTTCAAAGGATTAAAGTGAGATAACTTTACGAGCATTTTTAAAAAAAAATCAGAAATTCAAAAATTCAAAAATAAAATCCAAAGCATAAAGAGAGTCCACAATAATCAACCGACGTAATTTACGGTCCAAAAACATAACAGCAAGAAATGTCTTCACATAAACACAGGAAGAATTATTAGCAACCTGATGATAACAAAATAGCCTGAAACCTGGGTAGTTGCCTATGGAAAACAATTATATTTAAAATATTCAACAAATAAATAAATAAAGCCCTACAAATTTGTGGTTGAGTACTGTGATTTCTTTGTTTCATCCCAAAATTTTATATATATATATATATATATATATATATATATATATATATGAAGTGGTCAAACGATGTGTTTGAAATGGCAAAGGCCGACAATTTGTAGGGAGATTATGTGCTCAATTAAAGTCATACCTAATTTGTTAATTAATTAATTATAATTAAATGAATTAGGCGTGCATATCGGTTTAAATGTAAAGCGTAAACAAATCGAGAAAAAGTCGATCTCTGTATGTACATTTCACACGCCTAATTCATTGTCTATAGCTCTGCTGCTGATGCCTATTGGGCTGAAATGTACATACAGAGATCGACTTTTTCTCGATTTATTTACGCTTTACATTTAAACCGATATGCATGCCTAATTCATTTAATTATAATTAATTAATTAACAAATTAAGTATGACTTTAATTGAGCACATAATCTACCCCCCCCCACACACACACACATATATATATATATATATATATATATATATATTATATATATATATATATAACTTTCAAAGAAAGAAAAACTTAACAAACCGTCAAAAAACAATCTCCTGGGTCTAGCACTAGTGAAAAGGGGGTAAGCTCCCTCGCTGTCTGGCTGATACCGACTTACGTACTCACTGCTGGTATAGTTGTATTATCTCTATCTCCTTTTGTTCTATCTAAAAGAGGAAACCCAAATAATGGAATTTGAATTGGTTGGGGAAAAGAAACAAGTTCCATGATGATCCTATCTTGACGTCTACCGCACGACTTTTATCATCTGCATCGAATAGGATGTTCCCTTCACTTTTGATAAAACTAACTCCTCTTCTCACGCTAAATGATGTAATCTAGCAATTGGCAAAATGAGCCTTAAATGCGTTTTTGACAAAATGACTTTAGCCCCCCTACAGAAAATAATTTACCAATAATCAGGGAATGATCGGATTTCAATGAAATTTTCAGTGTTTATTTATCAATGAATGATCTGTATAATGCATTATTTATTTTATTTCAAAACTTTCTCATTTTTTTCAGGTGACTTAATTTTGACCCCCCTTATGTTGGGAGCGTAAAATGTTTTGCGAGTTGGTCATTTTCGATACTAATTACAGTATAAATAATGAGATAAAAGACCGAAGTTATGAATAGAAACAAAAAATGAATAGAAACAAAAAAGAATTTTAAGTGTGGTGCTCCAACTCAGACGCAAAAACAATCTACTTAGTTTAGCGCTAGTGTAAAGGGGTTAGACTCCCTCGCTGTCTGGCTGATACCGACTTTTAGCCACCTCGACGACTTTACTTACTTGCTAGCACATTTGTATTATAACTATCACCTTTTTTTTATCTAAAAGAGGAAACCTAAACTATGATTTGAATTGGTTGCAGCAGGTTCAATCCAACCTCGACGTCTATCGCATGACTCTTCATCTAATCGGATGTTCCCTTCTCTCTCTCTCTCTCTCTCTCTCTCTCTCTCTCTCTCTCTGTATGTATATATGTATGTATGTATATATATATATATATATATATATATATATAGTCCTTTGTTAGTATTGGAGAAATGATAATCAAGTGCTTGATTACTTTTGTAAGAGCTGTATTTATAAGATAATATATATATATATATATATATATATATATATATATATATATATATATATATATATATATAATACGTCGATTCGAGTTCAGTTCCTAGACGAAGTTGTTGGCATTTCACATAGCGCTAATACCCTTGGGAAAGGTATGAATCCATATATTCTCCCTCCAGCTATGGGTTAAATAGTAGGGCAGACTGGGCTCTTCAGCCTTGGGTAGGTAACCAGTCTAGGAGAGGGATAACTCTGAATTCAAAATTCCTGAGGTCGGTCGTTGATTGGGTTTGTGGCAACCCTTAATGCACCAATTCTTTCCTATCGACTGTGCCAAAAAGTGTGGATGGTCCAACACAAGCCTTCACCACTATAAACAAATCCCTGTGTGGATGTTCATTGTGTGTATGAACCCTCATACGTCGAAAATCGACGGGAGAGTCCATTAATACGACAAAACAAGGTCTTCAGTGGATGATTTTATTATAGTTAAAAGATAAGTTAGGCCAATGTTCAAACGTTTCGGTTTGTATTTTAAACCATTGTAAGAAAGGTTATATATATTGGATACATGACTCCGACGAAGGTTGACAGACAAAACATTTAATATGGACAGCACATGGATATAACAAGATACAAAATACATAAGTAAGATGAAGTTACATGTAGAAAGATAAACACACATTCATGAATGGTACAAGATATACAAAAAGTACAGACATGAGACTAGGGATAGTCCATGCTGTAAATAACTTACAATAATGTAAGGGGGCAGAGCCCCAACGAGAAGGAGTAGACCAAAATCTACCCCATGTGTCTCGTAGTTACTGGAACAGGAAAAGAGACAGAAGGGTTTGAAACCAGCGCTTAAATACTGTATCCCCTAGCGGGCACCAGCTAACTAAACCGGGTAGACAACTCTCCCAGGCAAATACGAAACTAACGCTACACCATCATTTGGAGTTGTTTATTGTGTCTCTTTTTCTTTACTTCCATTTCTTTCTTTCACTTTTAATAAAACTATCTTCTCTTCTCCCGCTAAATGATGTAACCTTTATGGACTCCCTTGTATACTAATTATATTTTGCATGTGCTATGGCATGCCAGTATGTCCTGTTTATTTATTTATTTATCTATTTTAGCTTCCCCTTTTTTTCTCATTGCAGTTTCTTCTTTCCTCTTTAATCGGTAGATACTCATCACTAAAAACTCTTCTTCATCTTCCAGAAAGGGCGTTGGTCGTTTCTTGTAAGGTTTTGTGTTTATCGCCGTTTAAGCTTCATTACTCGCGTTAACGCTGAAGGATATTACAAATGGGTTGCACTGTTTTGGGCATTATCAACCTCTGCTGTTATTTTCCCCTAATTATTGGACCTGCTTAGACAATGTAGAGGGGGGGGGGTGCTCACAAAAAGGAAAATGGATCCAAAAATTGTTGATTATATTAATCAATGTTGAATATATTAATAAAAAATGGTACTAATGCACAATAGCGCGCAAGAGATAATATCATTAGATTACCTATAAAAAGCATTGGTACTAATGCACAATAGCGCGCAAGAGATAATATCATTAGATTACCTATTAAAAGCATTGGTACTAATGCAGAATAGCGCGCAAGAGATAATATCATTAGATTACCTAAAAAGCATTGGTACTAATGCACAATAGCGCACAAGAGATAATATCATTAGATTACGTATAAAAAGTATTGGAACTAATGAACATATGAAACCCTTGACATACAGGCCCTGCCACACAGATCAGACTTAAATGTAATAAATGTTTCCATGGCGTCCCTCATGTGTCGCTTCAGGATGGAGGGCTCGAGTCACCTTACCTCAAAAATTCTTACAGCTACCATCGGCCTGTCTTCTGTCAATTGGTCCTTATCGCTGAAACTGACTTCCGCAGTGGCATCGATGTCGGCCCCATATCGAGATGCTCCCCTGTCACGATACCAGTACGTAGTTTGGGGTTTCCCAATCTCTTTTTTTTGTTTAAATAAGCAATGTATTTCTCAAATATATATATATATATATATATATATATATATATATATATATATTCTTTTTTCGAACACATCCAAATTTTCTGTATTCTTACCCTTTCAAATATAAAATACCTTGCTCTGGTGACGACCGTTTTTCTGTTTACTTAAAAAAAAACTTTTTATATTTTTTTCTATTATTATTATTTTATTTTATTTTGTATTTAAAATGATAACAAATAGAATACAATGTGTACAGGGACATTCTCTCGGCCGAAACACGTGTCCGCACTCCAATAAACAATTTTTATTCATTCAACATTTTATTTCCTTTATTTATTTTTTTCAACTTATTGTCGGATTCACTTCCATTTTTCAACTTATATATATATATATATGGGGGGGGGAGTAGACAAACACGGGATGTTATGGAAACTGGAAGTTTATTGTCGACGATGCAACGTTTCGGTCATTTAGACCTTCTTCAGGACGAATATAGTTCTTGTTTCAATGAAGGACATTTTCAAAATGGTGAGAACAGTAGGTTGTCAGTAGGGGTAGGGGTGGTTGGGGGTGGGTAGTGGATTTTCTTCTCCCTAGATAGGGAGTGTTTATATGGTGATGCAGGTGTGGGTCCAGAATGTTGGATGATGAGGATGAAACGTTGCATCGTCGACAATAAACATCCAGTTTCCTTAACATCCCGTGTTTGTCTACTTTTCTCCACATACTGTCGGATTAACCTCCTCATATTTCTCCCATATATATATATATATATATATATATATATATATATGCGCGTGTGTGTGTTTATCAAAGGTTAGATCAAGATATTATTCGATTTAAAAACGAGACTCTATTTATAAAATTCTTTGCCGAATGCTACGCGGTAATTACGTGTGAATCGACGAGACTTGGCGCCATTCGTATCGTAATGCTTAACAAGTTAGTCTCGTTTATTATTATAACGTAATGAGTTTGATCTTTCCCGCCTTCTCCCCCCCCCCACGCCCCTCTACCGAACCTAGCACTAAAAATGTGCAATTAAACCTAAAGACACCCCAGAGAGTTTATTTTTAAACTAATCTTAGAAAATATCGATAAACTATTAGATCAGACTTTTTTTTAGACCTTAGATTCATTTTCACAATCAGAATTTGTTTGGATTGTTACAATAATTTGAATATTAACAAACCTATGTGTTATAATTAAATATTCCACACACACACACACACACACACACACACTCTCTCTCTCTCTCTCTCTCTCTCTCTCTCTCTCTCTCTCTCTCTCTCTCTCTCTCTCTCTCTCTCTCACCAATGTCGTTTGACTATATATATATATATATATTATATTAATCCGACAATATGAGAAGAAAATATTTTTAAAATATAACAAACACAGGATGTTATGACCAGGAAACAATCTTAGTGTCAATACTTAAGCATTACGGTATATTGTACCATCTTCATTCACGTTAATGCATGCGTCATTATATGATCTTCACCTTCCATTTTTGCACATGCATTGATCACGTCATTGGCTTTCGTAAACAAACGCGCATATAAAAATTTAACGGTTAATAGCATCATATTCAATCACTATACACTTAACATCTTTCATTTTGTCCCTCACATAAACATTACTTAACAGTGTCCTGAAGATGGTACAATATACCGAAATGCTTAAGTATTGACACATAAAATTGTTTCCTGATCATAACATCCTGTGTTTGTTATATTTTTTTAAATATTTTCTTCTCATATATATATATATATATATATATATATATATATATAACAGTCTACCCACGTGGATTGAATAAGAGGGTTCGGTTCGAAGTTCAGTAAAGGCTTCCGATTACGACATGAGGGCTCCCGAGTTCGACAAGAAAGTTCCTGAGTTCGAAGAGAAAGTTCAAGTGGGGGGTTCCCGAGTTCTAGTAGGTTCCAGAGTCCGACAAAAAATACCTGAAGAAGACCGGGTGGCACATCGACCGAAACGTCGTGTAGATAACAATAAAGATGAGAACAATAGTCCGACTAATTCAAATAATACAAAAGAAGACATGTGTTATATATAGATGGGCGTACTGTCGATGTTTTGGATGGTTAGTGTAGTAAACAGATTTGAATCCAGGTGTTGTTGAATTCAAGTCTGAACCGTTTGAGTGATTGACACGCATAACCATAGCTTAACCTTCGATTTCCGATTATGAAGTAATCCCATTTAGTAAGTATTTTAGTTCGTTAATCAACTGCTGCACCTCATGACGAAATGACGGCTCGGCTCGACTCCCGCATGCAGTTGAGAATCCTAAGATTTAAGATCTGGTCCTAAGTTTAATAAAATCTGATCACAAAAACTATATGCCTTGAGTTTGTCTCTAAAAAACTATGACAACCTTGGCATATCTTGATAACCAGAGAACCTTACTAGACCAGTTAGCAAAAGACCAGAACAAAAAGTTAAGAGAAGTTAGCAGAAGCCACCCGGAACCAAAGGACCAACTAATGAAGATAACTACAGACTGCGAAAGAGAAAGTACAGACCGCAAAAAGTTAATAGATACACAAGAGATAGATGAAAGTAAAATACCAACCAGCTTCTCAATAAGTGGAAGATTTGATATGGGAGGTATAACCACGAATATCTCCCCTCTCATATTACACTAGTGAGGCCCTCCACACATAGATAATCAGAAGGGGTATACAACAATCGAATGTATAACCATCTTTCTTGCTGGCGCCCATTTCCTCTTCACGTTACATGTATTGTATACTCTTCTTTAGATATCTAATATCAGAGTAGTCTCAGGGGGCTCTCCTCCCAGGCAACACCTAAAAAGGGACAGGGATGAGTTTATTGCTCAGCGCCTGAAGCGCCTGAAGCGCCTGAAGAGAGGAATGCTGAAGGGATTCATGCCATTTTAAAACAATAGACAGTCATGAGCTTCGGTTTGTGCGTGGTTCTTCACTATAATGATCCTTGTGTTCGGCTAACATATCTCTCTAACATCTATCGCCTTAGTCTTCTATCTTCCATCGGTTCGTGCCGGGATTTCTTCTTACTCGTGTCTCTCTGGTTCTGGGTTCCATTTTCTGTTCTTTAATCATGGTTATCTGGGACAAACCATCTATACATATATAAAGGGCAGTTTTTGTCTCGAGGTTTGGTAAACGGTCCAGATTTTGGCCAACTTTTCTCGTTCCCCAACGATACTTGCATCGAAAATATATGGTCTAAAAAAGTTCGGCTTAGGGTTACCATACCATGATTTTTATCAAAAATACCCATATTTGATAAACGCGGAGGCTTTGGTCCATTTATCAAAAATTTTCTCGTTCCCCAATGATACTTGCATCGAAAATACAAGGTCTAAAAAAGTTCGGCATAGGGTTACCATACCGTAATTTTCATCAAAAATGCTCATATTTGATAAACGCGGAAGCTTTTGTCCGTTTATCAACATTTTTCTCGTTCCCCAATGATACTTGCATCGAAAATATAGGGTCTAAAAAAGTTTGGCATAGGGTTACCATACCGTAATTTTCATCAAAAATGCCCATATTTGATAAACGCGGAGGCTTTGGTCCGTTTATCAAAAATGTTCTCGTTCCCCAATGATAATTGCATCGAAAATATAGTTATTTACTAAGCATAGCTTAGATGCGGAACAAGGCCAGAAGTAAGAGGCAC
>CM042156.1:88072714-88090214 GCA_023376005.1 Doryteuthis pealeii | reverse complement strand
TAAAAACGGATCACCTTATCCCAGCAAGAAGACCAGACCTAGTGCCGATTAACAAAAAAAAAAAAGAACTTGTCAACTGGTGGATTTTGCAGTTCCAGCAGATCACAGGGTGAAGCTGAAGGAAAATGAAAAAATGGACAAATACCTTGACCTTGCCAGAGAACTGAAAAAGTTATGAGTGAATGAGCTCTGATGATGATTTCTGTAAAATCGAAATATTGATCAGTATCAGCTATGATTATATTATAAATTGTTTTCTTCTTTAACAGCATTGTGTGATGTTTTCATTCCACCTTTTCTTACTCATATATATATATAATACTGGAGTAAGCGAAAAATTTCTGAATCAATTCTCTAAATCTCCTTTGATATAACGGCATGTGTAATGGACACCATTGCCTTTCGGTGTTTCTAGAAGATATAGATCGATGGATCAAAGATTCCTTTACCAAAGAGACTGCACCTATATGATGCAACATGTGCGTCTTTGATGATGCATAATTGCAACAGCTGCAAATTTACAAAGATTTAGTTCAGATGGATGCCTGCCACCGCAAAACATCTTAGAAGTATCACTGAACACCGATGTCCAAACAGCTGGCCATGGCTTAATTTGGCACCAAAACTGCAATAGTGAGACACTCGGTGAGGATCGCATTCTCAACTCTAGCCCAGGTCAGTAATCCCCCTACTCCCCCCATATCAACAGGGTGTGCCCAAATTATGTTAACACCTAAATGTCAAAATTCTGTTAACAATTAGATCAGAAAAAAAACTTTTCTTTCACATAAATGAACCGTTAACTGACAAATATTCATTTTTTTATTTTTAGTGCTAACAGATCTCTTCCCCCCCCCATTATATCTCACAAAGAAAATACATTTAAGTGTTAATATAATTTTCACGTAACACACACACACACACACACACACACACACACAGATACACACATACTATACATATGTAGTATATTAAGAAAATTGAAAAAACACAGGTTTAAATGAGTTTATTGGCCGACGCTGCAGTGTTTCGATCTATCATTTAGATCATCTTCAGGGCATACTATACATATATATACGTGTGTGTGTGTGTGTGTGTGTGTATACACTTTCTTAACACACACATATATATGTGTGTGTGCGTGTGTGTGAGTATAAGTATAATGTATAAGAATATGTTAACACACACACGGTGTGTTAACATATTCTTATACATTTAAGTGTTAACATAATTTTCACGTAACACACTATACATATATATGTGTGTGTATGTCTACTCTATTTTAACACATACACATACATACACACACACACTATATATGCATATGTGTGTGTGTGCGTGTGCGTGTGTGTGTATTAAGATATTCTTATACATTTAAGTGTTAACATAATTTTCACGTAACACACACACACACACACACACACACACACTAAACACATATACGAGGGTGTGTGTGTATGTCTACGCTATCTTACCACACACAAACACAATATATGTGTGTGTGTGTGTTTGTGTGTGCGTGCGTGTGTGCGTGTGTGTTAAGATGGCGTAGATATCACTTGGTAAAGCACTTTGGTAAATGACTGTTTCTCGCCAAAGCGATCTTCGAACCAAGTCCGAATTTGGTCCGAAAATTGGTCCGAAGATCGCATGTATCTGAAGTTGGCTCGTATCTCAAATCTTAGCTCACAACACAAAGCAAAAAAATTGACCAAATGACAGCTCGTAACACGGAAAACTTGTAAGCTGAGGCATACGTAAATCAAGGCACTGCTGTACACACACACACACACACACACACACACACACACACACATATATATATATATATATATATATATATATATATATATATAAGTTAAGGGAAAGGAAATGAATCCGACTGTATATATATTTACCAACTCCTCCGCACGAGCAGGATGTGACACAAGGTCAATTTCTTAAGCGGAGTTCAACAGGTTTGAATTCAGAGTTTTCCTTCTCCTAGACAGGTTGCCTAACCAAGGTTAAAGAGCCCAGTCTGCCCTACTATTTATCCATAGCTGGAGGGAGAGTAGGATTCATACCTTTCCCAAGGGTATTAGCGCTAAGTGAAATGCAGTTACCACATCCAGGATTTGAACTCGGGGCGACGAGTCCATTTCCCATGACTTTAACCATTACACCACGCGCTTCCGACTGTATAAGTGTATATAAAAAGATATGAAAGCACACAATATGCTGTTAAAGTGAAAACATTTTATATCATATTCATAGCTAATATTGAACAATATTTCGAATTATAGAAATCATCTTCAGAGTTTGTTTTTACTCCGGACTCATCGAGAGAGAAGCTGAAAATTTAAAGTAAAAAAAAGCTCTGAAGATGATTTCTATTAATCGAAATAATGTTCAATATTAGCTATGAATATGATATAAAATATTTTCACTTTAACAGCATATTGTGTGGTTTCATATCTATCTATCTCTCTCTCTCTCTCTCTCTCTCTCTCTATATATATATATATATATATATATATATATATATATATATATATATATATATATATATATATATATATATATATATATATATATATATACATAAAAGTACTTGTTGGTAATAATAAGGTAAGGTAAAGTTGGCGGAGTTGGCCTACTGTCGGTATAAACCTGACAGCGATGGAGTCTATTCCCTTTTCGCTAGCGCTAGACCAGGGAGATTGTATTTTTTGCTGAGGTGGAGCGCCATACCTACTGTCAGCTTCCCACTTTACCGCACAGATCAGATTACCCCAATCTGTGCTACGCTGAGTTGGTGGGGACCAGTATTGAACCAGGAACCTTGTGATTCCTAAACGGTGTTGGTAATGATAATTTGACTTAATTGCCTTCAATGTGTTTTTCCCATAAAGTAAATGTGGTTGTCATTTCTCCCACTTTTCAAATCTTTTTTTTTTTTTTTACGAGAGTGGGATTTGCCAGTTCCCTAGAGCACTTCCATCTTACCCTTAAAAATGAAAGTTAGGGTATTCTTTGAAGTTTCATTTTTTTTTTTGGGGGGGGGTTCAAACTGAATTCCTATTCCATGTGCCAAGGGAATAATGGTTCAAACAGGTTGACATTTATAAGATGTATTGGGGTGTTAATTGAATTAATTCAACCGCTTTTCAGAGATCAAAATAAAACCCGGAAACTGGCCCTATTACAAATAAAAATTCAAGTTGTGGGCTAAACTTGCAAATCGTCGTCAAAATTAAAACGGAAAGGGGATAGACTCCTTCGCTGTTCGGCTGATACAACACAATTTGGCTAAACTTGCAAATCGTCGTCAAAATTAAAACGGAAAATTTGGACGACGATTTGCAACACATCAAACTAAATTTTGAAATTAAAATTCATTTTAAAAATCCGGTTCAAAATACTTGACTTTTTTTTCTTTTTTTTTTGGTAAGTCAGGTTAGTAATTGTTTTATTTCATTTATTTAACAATCTTGAAATATTTTCTAAACTAAAATATTTATGCGCAGTTTAGAAAATATTTCAAGATTCGTTAAATAAATGAAATAAAACAATTACTAACCTGACTTTAGTTTGATGTTTTTGCAAATCGTCGTCCAAATTTTCCGTTTTAATTTTGACGACGATTTGCAAGTTTAGCCAAATTGTGTTGTATCAGCCGAACAGCGAAGGAGTCTATCCCCTTTTCGTTAGCCAGGGAATTTTATTTTTATTTTTGTTTTGTTTTGTTTTGGTGGAGCACTATATATACTGCTGAGTTGGCGGGGACCGGTATCGAACTAGGAACCATCTGGTCTGCTAGCCTAGCTATGATAGGACGAGGTGCTATGTAGTCATTTGATAAGTTTAACTTAGTTTGGCACAAGGCCAGATGTATAGAGTAATTGAACCCTCTAATCATTGCTCTACTAGCCTAGATATCTAAACGTGTCACAACGCATGTCGCCCTGTATAAGTAGATATAAATGTAAGTATTATATACCTAATTTATGAAGCCTGTCTTTTTTCAAGTTGTGTATAACCCAGAGCAAGAATTGAACCCTCTAACCATTGATCTACTAGCCTAGATCTCTAACCGTGTCACAACGCAAGTCGCCCTGTATATATAAGTAGATATAAATGTAAGTATTATATACCTAATTTATGAAGTCTGTCTTTTTCCAAGTTGTGTATAGCCCAGAGCAAGAATTGAACCCTCTAACCATTGATCTACTAGCCTAGATCTCTAACCGTATCACAACGCAAGTCGCCCTGTGTTAGAATATAAGTAGATATAAATGTAAGTATTATATTCCTAATTTATGAGGCCTGTCTTTTTCCAAGTTGTGTATAGCCAAGACCGGCTAGATGCTCTATATCGGTGGCCTCGGTATAGCCCAGAGCAAGAATTGAACCCTCTAACCATTGATCTACTAGCCTAGATCTCTAACCGTGTCACAATGCAAGTCGCCCTGTATATATAAGTAGGTATAAATGTAAGTATTATATTCCTAATTTATGAAGCCTGTCGTTTTCCAACTCGTGTAAATTCTAAAAAAAATTGACAGAATCATTATTCCCGCCTGGGAAGCTTACTCGGCATTTCACTCGGTATTATTAAGAGAAGTCAGTGTTTAGTTACAAAGGTTTCTCATACAACAACAACAACAAGAAGAAGAAGAAGAAAGAAAAAAAGAAACCATTCCTCCAATTGCTGGTTATTCTCAGACCCCCATCACTACTACATCGTTGGCGAGCAGCCACGACGCGGGGGTAGAGAGAGACGAGGAGAGAGATGGGGGTGAGAGAGAGAGAGAGAGAGATGATATTACACGAATTTAGAG
Organism: Doryteuthis pealeii; assembly: GCA_023376005.1. Lineage (NCBI taxonomy): Eukaryota > Metazoa > Mollusca > Cephalopoda > Myopsida > Loliginidae > Doryteuthis > Doryteuthis pealeii. The sequence continues at coordinate 88,085,391 of CM042156.1, read as the reverse complement.
AATCGAGTATGGAGTCTGCGTAACAGTGAACTTGAATTGAATAGTCACAGAATCTGTAATAGAAAAAGATAAATTGGGTCAAGAGGGAAAGAGGACAGAGTGTCACGTGATGAAGATAGGAGGATGGGAGGATGGGGTGGATAAAGAATAGATTCAGGGTGGGGTGAATAAGTTCATAAAATTATATTCATCTATCTATACATATATACATATTATAAATTCATAAATTCTATCTATACATATATAAAGGACAGTTGTGTGTATGTATGTATGTCCGGATGAAACTACAAAAATATAAACAATTAACGACAAAGTAAATATATACACACATTAAATATCAACGGTTCTTGCTTTTTTGTGCAACAATTATGAAGATTTGATTTATATTCGAAGATATCTATAAATTGAAATATACATAGAAATAGCATTGAAATTCTATCTATAAAAATGTCCAGCATTTCAAAAGTGAACAGATCAATACTCTAGTGTCCCCCCCTACCCAGGTGACGCTGAGTAGCCGCTTCTAGTTCATATATAAAGTGCAGTTGTGTGCATTTATGTATGTATGTATGTATGTCTGGAGGAAACAACGAAAATAAAACAATTAACGACAAAGTAACTATATATATATAATATATATATATATATATATATATTCACTATTACTAGAGCTTGCTTTTTGTGCAAAGATAATCAAAATTTCATGTATATTCGTGAAGCTATTTTTTTTAAATAATTAGAATTTGAATAGTAAGAGAAAGGAAAGTCATTGGTTGTATTCGTGATTAAAACGTAAACAAATCAATTATGAAAGACCAAAACAATCAATGGATCTGCGAGATTTGCGTTTTTTGACCAGTGAAAGGTTAATTCTTTGTCAATTACTTCAACAACGGTTAATGGTAACTTTCCATTTATCACACCGTTATTTAGATTTTAGTACACTACAGTCAAAATTCGTAGGCAACCCACGAATTATGAGATATACGAGTCGAATTATTTGTCGTCTACACAGCTGTAAAACATTAAAAGTGTCACGAATACGAAACGACCTTTTTAAGGCGAATTTACTTACAAATGTCCTAACCGTGTCTCAACGCAAGTCGACTTGTATAAGTAGATATAAATGTAAGTATTATATTCCTAATTCATGAAGCCTGTCTTTTTCCAAGTTTTGTATAGCCCAGAGCAAGAATTGAACCCTCTAACTATTGCTCTGCTAGCCTAGATCTCTAACCGTTATTTAGATTTTAGTACACTACAGTCAAAATTCGTAGGCAACTCACGAATTATGAGGTATACGAGTCGAATTATTTGTCGTCTACACAGCTGTAAAACATTAAAAGTGTCACGAATACGAAACGTCCTTTTTAAGGCGAATTTACTTACAAATGTCCTACGATGTGCTTACAGTTGAAATTCCACGAAAGGCACAGGCTCCCTACTCCCAGAAGATCAGTGAAGCTAAGCAGGTCTAAATCTGCGCAATAATTAACAGAACAGACCTCACACGATTTATAGATACTGTAAACAACGTATTTACCACGTGTACGGATCGGGCTCAAGGCCCTATTAATGTGGGACCACCCTCAAACCGTAACTCATGGGTGGCGGATGCAAAAAATGCGTTGATCCCGGAGGTTGGTCAAGGAGGGGCGCCTCGGGCACTGGGCAATAAACCTAACCTACCCCTTTAAATCAAGAGGCAGGTGTTTTCTGGGAGATGGCCTCCTGGAATCAACGATGTTAATTAGATCAACGGTCCAGAGCCGAAGCCCATTGTAGATACTATAACAACTTGAAGTTTACATGCAGCCCGTTCCCACATCTGAAACAATGTACACACAAACTGATTGATATAGCTTTTTGCTGATCAGCCAACACTGGTGTATTTATATGTACGTGTCCATAGGAGAACGTCACTTGTGAGTTCGTCCTTGCTTCTCCAGCAGAATCCAGCATGTCTTGTTCGTATTATTTTGGATGGTTTGTACGACAGGAGGTAAATAGTCGTATAGCTGCTTTTTGGGGGGGCGCTACTTCCCGGATTTGTTCAAAACAGCTCGCAGCATCCTTGTGTGGTTCTGATCTAACTTTTTCTGAAACGGTTTTTTAGAGTCCAAATGGTGGAGCCATACAGTAGCATTCCAACGCGCGAAGAAGAACTCTGCGGACTTCATGGACCATATGACCTTTAGGCACCCCTTTTTCGATCTCAATTCATAACGGCATTTTTTCCATTTACACCATCAAAATCCGGTTGTTTCTTAGGGGTTAGGGTTAGGGGTTAGTTTTATAATTTAAAAAAAACTCTAAAAATCGTCTGTTAAAAATTAACCGGATTTTGACGGTGTAAATGGAAAAAATGTCCCGATGAATCGAGATCGCAAAAGGGGTGCTTACAGGTCATATGGTCTGACTTCATTCGTAACGTCTGGCGATTAAGCTCAATACTCTAACCTTCTAAACTTTTTTTCGAATATTTCAGTCGCTTGACACCCTCAACCAATGAGAATGTGATGCTGCGGCGCCAGAATGTATCTGTCAAAATCTATGGTTATTTTCCATGACTCTTCTAAAGAATTGCTAGTTAACTTTTACATTTAAATATTACACAACATTACAAAATGAATAGGTTGCTCTATTCCTTGTGTAACAATGAGAATGTGACGCTGCAGGTCAGTAAGGCGCCAGAGTCTGTCAAAATCTATGGTTATTTTCCATGACTCTTCTAAAGAATTGCTGGTTAACTTTTAAATTTAAATATTACACAACATTACAAAATGAATAGGCTGCCCTATTCCTTGTGTAACAATCTTTGGGACAAGTGTAATGTTTATGACTCAGAATCTTGACAAAAGGACAACGTGACATGTAATATTAACCCTTTTTTTAGATATCAAATTCAGAGTTTGGGCTTTAGTTTTAAAGTTAATACCATGGGAATCGTGATGACATGCAAACGTTTTAACTGTAACTATCTGCAAGTTACGTGTTATTTCTTCTCCTTAAATAAACTAAAGTCATCCTATAGTTAAAGATAGCAATCAAACGTAGAGCTCCTCCCTTTACCTAAATGACAGCAGTTACTCGATGTGGCTTGAATTAGGTGAAGTGCTGTTGTTGTTGTGTGTGTATATCTATTTAAGCATTTTCAGGGTTGTTCCTAACTGAATTATGTTGGCTGATTGTGGCCCTTATGACAAGTCACAAACTCTTTTCATCATATTGGTGCTAGAAGGCGATGGCTGAGGATCTTCATGTCCTGGAAATGACGTTAAACTGATGGTGATGTTCCAGGTTTGGGAAATGTGGAGCATCCCTTCATCACCATTGCTCCACTGGTTCACTCTGACCCGGAGTTGTAGTAACTGTTAGGGTCCCATCAACAGCTCACAGCATCCTTGTGTAGTTCTGATCTAGTTTTTTCTCAAACGGTTCGTTAGAGTCCAAATAGTGGAGCTATACAATAGCATTCCAACGCGCAAAGAAGAACTCTGCGGACTTCATATGTACCATCCGGCGATTAAGCTCAATACTCTAACTTTCTAAACATTTTTTCAAAGATTTCAGCCGCTTGACACCCTCAACCAATGAGAATGTGACGCTGCGGGCCAGTAAGGCGCCAGAATCTATCTGTGGTTATTTTCCATGACTCTTATAAAGAATTATCAGTTAACTTTATGCCCTTATGGCAAGTTACAACAAGAGTGAGAGAATAAAAGAGATAAGAGAGTGGGAAATGAAAAGTTGAAAGAGTGACAGAGAGATAAAAGGAAAGAAGTGGGAAACGAAAGGAGGGAAATCAAAAAGGAAGAAGAGAGAGAGAGAGAAAGGAAGAAAGAAAGAAAGTGGAAAGGGTAGAAAGAAGAGAGATAAAGAAGCGAGAAAGAAGATAGAGAGAGAGACCGACAGAGACACAGACACAGACACAGACACACAGAGAGAGAGAGAGAGAGAGAGAGAGGAGGGAAGAGAGGGAGAGAAGAGAGAGAGAAAATGGGAGAAAGAAGAGCGAGAAATGGGAGAAAGAAGAGAAAGAGAAAAAGGAAGAAAGAAGAGAGAGAATAAGAGAAAAGAGAGAGGGGTAAAAGACAGAAAGAAAATTGGAGAAAGAAGAGAGAGAAAGGAAGAAAGAGGAGAGAGAAAAGGAAAAAAGAGAGAAAGAGAGAGAAGAAGAGAGAAAGAAAATGGGAGAAAGAAAAGAGAGAGAGAGAGTGAGAGAGAAAGAGAAAGAGAAAGAAAAAATAGGAAAGAGAGAAAAGGGAAGAAATGATAAATAAAAAAGAGAGAAATAGGAGAGAGAGAAAGAGAGAGAGAAAGAGAGATGTAAAAAGAAGACCGGGAAAAGGGAGAAAGAAGAGAGGGGGGAAATGGAGAAAGAATAAATAGAAAAAAGGGAGAAAGAAGTGAGAGACTGAAACGGAGAGAGAAAGGGGGGGGGAGACAGAAAATGGAAAGAAAGAAAAAAGAGGGGAAAAAAGGAAAACAGTAGAAAAATAAAGAGAACGAAAAAAAAGACGACGAAAGATACGAAACAGTGGCTGTAAAAAAAACAAGAGGAAATATGGAGAAATAGATAAATGGACTGAGTGAAAGTGAGAGTAGAAAGAAAAGAGAGAGTGGGTGGAAAAGATGAGGAACACAGTGAAAGAGTGTTATGAAGAGACGGGAAAAAGAGCCGGATGAACCAATGATAAAGCAGGGAACGGGTAAAAGGAAAACACAGAAGTGACAGATGGGGTTGACAGATAGCAGACTAGAAATAAAAGATGGCTACGCGACGTCGTGCTATGGCTTTGCACATCATCAACTGATGTACTCAGTGCCTGGAAGAACAAATCTGTCGGGTCATATTTCCCATTTTTTTCAGTGCACTAGATATGGCGTCGCTCTGACTATTTGCTTTACGTCTTAATAGTGTCGGAAGTATAGCTTCAAATCTTTTCCTTTTTTTAAAAAGCGTGGTCCCCGCTGCTTCTGACTTCTTTGCTGAGAGGAGCGTTGGTAATCGAATGCTTTCCATATTTCAACGAACACAGTGAGACACCAATGTCGCTATCCGTGGAGTTATTTTGTTTGTGCCAGTTAATATCGGTCAACGCATAGCGCGCGACTTGCCCTTAAATAACGTCTGTTATCTCTGTTGGTGACTAGCAGACATCAAATCCTTGTTATTTCATTGGTTGGATTTCTGACGACTAAAGACATCATCAACTTTTCCGTCACATCTCATCTCGTTGAAAACACCAGAAAATTAAAAGTGGTTGATAACAAAAAAAAAAAAAGTAAAAGATTAAAAAAATTAAAGAAAATCCTATTAATACTGAAGTAATACATCGCCAACTCAGCGTATGAGTAGCACGGGGATCTGTGCGGTAAAGAAAGGAGCTGATGGTAGGTGTGGTGCTCCATATCTGACGCAAAAAAAACAATCTCCTTGGTCTAGCGCTAGTGAAAAGGGGATAGACTCCCTCGTTGTATGGTTCATACTGATATTAGGCCGCCTTGCTGACGACCGAGGGGTTAAGGAATCAGACTGATAAAAAAAACAATCGGGTTTCGCTTCAAAGTAGTTGCTAAGTCCAGCCACACTGAAGAGACATGAAACGTCGAAACACGGTGTCTGTCGATGACTGTACTACACACACACACACACACACACACACACATATCTATATGTGTGTGTGTGCGTGTGTGTATATATATATATATATCTTATTATAATGGAGATTGTGTGTCTGTCTGTCTGTAACCGAAACTATATCACTACTCAATTCATAATTCCCTTAGTTATTTACATCATATTCTCTATGATTTGATTTGATTTAAACCTCAATTATTAATGAAATTGTTTTACATCATTAATACTGTTGACCATATCTACATACAAATACCATGCAATTGTATTTATATATACAAGAAAATAGCGGTTTACAGTGTGAATTGGAAGGCTAATTTGCATATTGATCTTAAAAATTTGATTTTAATAAATATATGCTTAGTATTATTGATTTCTAATTGTTTGGTTTTATATTAATGAATATGAGCAAAAATCTCGGGGATAAATCTTAAAAGAAATCCATTAACAAGAAGAAATAACTGTCATTTTATTCTTTACTTCCTATTTTAACTAAATAGTTAAATTAGGAAAATTTACCAATGTAAGACGGGAGTAAGGGAAAATGATAGAAGAGTTAGTTTCAAAGTTGTTCTATTTTTCAATCGTACCCCTCTGTTCCAAATATTTTTATCTGAATTCTTATTCAGTTTCATTAGCCTTTCTAATTTAACATGATATTTTATTATATTAAAACTTAAATACTTGCACCCGGAGGGTGCATATATTTGCTAGTATATATAATATATATATATATATATATATATATATATAATATAATATATATATATATAGTGATGCTGATATCTTTTTTAATCTAGTGCATCCTGGGACTCATGTATTTGATTTGAGTGAGTTCCTGGGAAATCTAATGGGTCCCAACTAATGTTTCTTAATAAATTGTAGTGTTTTTATCTATGAACAACTAAAACCGTCTAACCCCTACTCTCTCTCTCTCTCTCCTCTCTCTCTCTCTCTCTTCTCTCTATATATATATATATATATATATATATATATATATATATATATATATATATTTAGTGAATGAAGAAAAACTCTAAACTTGCTTCATTACAATAATTTATATCAACCGTATTAATACGGCATCTTCAGGTAATCACAAGAACATGACTCTTACTGAGAATTTCCCAAAGTAACATCTCTTTTATATCTATCAATTTAGGGGAGGGAGGGTTGGTGTCTTATTTTGGAATGGGTGGGGTTAGTTTCTTTGGATGAGGCGGGGAGGTCTATGTTTTGGATGAGGTGTGGCTTAGCTTGGGGCATATTCCTTGGAGAAATAGTTGTAAGAGTGTATATACAAAATGAGCAGAATTTAAAGGCTAAAAATAATTAAAAAAAGAGAAAAAAGAAGAGAAGAAGAGAAGAAGAAAGAGAAAAATAAAGATAACAAAATAATATAGAAATAAAAAAAATAAAAAAATAAAAAATTAAAAATGAAATAAAAATGAAAAAAATGAAAATATATATAATATATATATATATATATATATATATATATATATATATATATATATATATATCCGCCGGGTATTTGAAAAATGGTGACGACATCAGAACATTGTTTGGAAATTAGAACCATGATTATTGGGACCAACAATTCCGAAAACGGATATGTGGCAATTTCTAAACGGTGGACAATCCTAAATTCCTCAGTTCGAAAAAATTTTAAAGTTCAAAAAGAAGACTGTTGCAAATAAATCTAAAAATGTCGGTCAGATTAGAATCTATTTTACTTGGGTGTGCAAAAAGCTTTGCAATATCTTAGTACGTCTGTTAAAAGCAATTTGAGTGGAAATGTTGTTCTATACGTATTAGTTTGTTTTAATCCGTAGCTTTGATTTTGTGTCTGCAGTTATTTAGTGTAAAGTAAAAATGGACATTCTGACTTTCTAATGTATTGCTTTTGGCAGTGTGTTCAGTCCATTAAATAAATTACACTTTTGCTTCTGCAATTATATATATATATTATATATTATATATATATATATATATAAGATAATCTAATAAGTCAGACGAACCTACTATTAGTTTCGCATAAAGCTCTTCAGGGCTAAAATCTGACTTTAGATTTTAGCCCTGAAGAGCTTTATGCGAAACTAATAGTACGTTCGTCTGACTCATTAGATTATCTTTATTATTGGCTCTACTTAGGTATCGAGCACTTTTTACTTATTAGCTTTCTCCTAGCGGTTATATGAATATATATATATCTTATATACATATATATACATATAAATTGTTTTTTCTTTTGGCCAAATACTGTACCAATAGATTATTTTTTGTTGGTACGAATATCTTGGTCTTTTCTTTTTTTCAAAATTTTTTTTCTTCCTGGTTGATGTTTGGTAGTATATTTTTACAATCAAACTTTCTGCTCGGTTTTTTCTCTCCGTAAGGATCTACCAACACGCTTGGTATATTAAATTATATTATATTATATTATATTATATATATATATTATATATATATATATATAAAACAAAACAAAAACTTTAAATAATCGAAGCTTTATATATCAAACAAAAAAAAACTACCTTAAACAAAATAACTTTGAAATAAGTCAACATGTTCCCAAATGCTTATGATTTCCCGCCTATCCTCCTTCCACTATACCCTCCCCTTCTAACTTGTGCCCCCTCCACAAAAAATCACTACTGCATCGTCGCTCGAACCCATACCATTCCTACAACCTCTCACTACCAATTGTTATTACTCCCACTTCTAATTCCTTGCTACTACTCGTTCTCGTTAAAAACAAGACACGAAACCATACCATCGTTTCCTACCTGATGATGGCAAACTCTATTGCCGAAAGCGCTCGTTTTGAAACCTTTGGTGGACTGTTACACCAGTTCTACCCCGACACCAAAAAGATGGCCCGAAAATTAGAAAGGATCAACCAAAAACTTGTCTGACAAGAATTGTCTGTAGAGTTCAACAAAACTTGTATAAAAGAAAAAATGCTGCCAAAATACACTTATATATATATATATATATATATATATATATATATATATATATATATTATATATATATATATATTGAGCTCTCTGTAGTGATTAAAGATTCACTGTATTTATACATACTGGATCATCAATAATAATACAGTGTATCTTAGAAATCACATATAGAATCATCCCTTACTACCAAGTTTTGGATACCTCACATATATATATATTATATATATATAATGATAAACTTAATGAGTCAGTTTCGCTTAGTTCTCTTCAGTGCTAAGATCTGACTACTTATGTATTTAGCACTCTTTACTCATTAGCTTTAGTATATACTAGTGGTTTTTGTATGAATATATATAATATATATATATATTATATATATATATATATATATAAATTGTTTTTTTCTTTTGGCCAAGTATTATAGTATCAACCAAATTTTGGTTGGTACGACTAACTTGGTCCTTTCTTTTTTTCAAAATTATTTTTTTCCCCAGGTGATGTTTGGTAGTATATTTTTACAATCAAACTATTTGCCGGGTTTTTTCTTACCGCAAGGGTTTACCAACAAGTTTGGTATATATATATTATATATATTTATATATATATATATATTTGTTTGTTTTGTTTGTTTTTTGTTTTTTTTTTTTTTTTTTTCACTTTTTTAAGGATAAAACTCATATCTAGGGTTTTCCTTCGGTTTCTTTGTTTAATGGCATATCAACTTTCGTGGGTTATTTTAATGTCAAAGCCATTATTATAGAAGAACAGTAATAGTAGTATTTAACCCATATCTGGAGGGATGAGAAGGTTCATACCTTTCCCAAGAGTATTAGTTTGAAAGTGAAAGTTAATAGCGCAACTAAAGTTCGAACTCGCTTACTATGATGTTGCAAGTCCGGCGATTTAACCATGGGAACTTCCTTCAGCCATATCTTAGTTTGAATATGAGCAGGTTACTTTCCACCAATTATCGCCCCGTGATGCTTGAGGAGGGAACCCTGGTGGCTGGGCAGTGCATGACATGCAACATTTCCACTTTGGCCCTTGATTAAGCTAGACGGACGGTCGGAGAGGAACCCTTCAGATCAATCGGCTGGCCACGTCAAACCCTACAATCTATATGATTGTCCCAACACTATTACCCTTATGGCAAACCCCAACCCTTTTTATCATATATGTGCTAGAAGGCGGTGTCTGAGGGTCTTCGTGTCCTGTGTATGACGTTAAACTCTATCTGATGGGTGAAGTTCCAATTCTGGAACTCGGGAGAATGTGGAGTTCCCCTTCATCACCATTACTCCCAGGTCCACTCTGAAACAGAGTGGTAGTACGCGTTTGGGCCCCATCTATAGGTTAAATAGAAAAATGAGTTTTAAAAGTGTATTTCGAAAATTGAGCTTATGAGTTAAATAGAAAAGATATATGGGTTGAATAGAAAAAATTAGTTTAGATTAATATTAAAAATAAAATAAAATGAGTTTAAATAAGTATTATTTGCGTTATTCTGACTATTGTCCCCATCTTCATTGTTATTTGTATAACGTTTCGGCCGATATGCCCTCCGGCCTTCTTCCCACTCAATTGTCCAATTGGACACATGGCCTAGTGGATAAGGTAGTTAGGTTAAGACAGTTCTAAGTGACTGTTATCTCTGGATTCTGGGTTCAATCCTGAGTAGAGGCAGCTAGAAAAATAATTAACACAACTCCTACCCCAGCTATGGTTAGCAGAATAAGAAAAGGATACCCCCGTGGAATAAATAAAGGGTTAGGTTCAAAGTTCCGTGATGGCTCCCGATTACGACAAGAAGTTCCCGAGTTCGAAAAGAAGGTTCCCGAGTCCGAGAAGGTTCCCGAGTCCGACAAGAAATACCTGAAGAAGGACGGAGGGCATATTGGCCGAAACGTTGTACAAATAACAATGAAGATGGGGACAATAGTCCGAATAACGCAAATAATACTAATCTTCAAGCCTCATCTCAAACATTCAGAGAAAGAGTTTAAATAGATATCTTAAATAAAACTGACCCAATGTGGTAGTACCTGTTCGTGTCTCATCTAGGAGTTGAATAGAAAAAGTCAGTTAAAAATGTGTTGAAAAAGAAATTAGTTTTTTAAAAATCGTGTATCGATCAAGAATAAATAAAACAACAACGTCTTTGACATAAAATAACCCAATGGGTTTACCATGCCGTAAAATCCAACCAACAAACCAACCAACCAATTATCGCCTAGGTTTTCTTGTTATTATAAACATGTTTTGATGTCTTCGTACCAAATGTAATATAAATACGTTGTGCAATGTGATATGTCTTACTGTTAACAGTAATAGAAAAACTAATAAAAACACACAGCACAACATGCTGTTCTGTGGTTGACATCTAATGTTTTATTTCCGATGTTGGACTTGAAATAACGAAAAACGAGTCGAACTACTTGGCTGCTTGTTTTGTTTTACGGCTTATCAAACCTTTTCGGGTCATTTAATGCTAGGGATACCCATTTTTTTAGTCTGCATTTCATTTTAAAAACGAATTAAAATTAATTAAATCGATTATTTAGGTCAATTTTTTGCCTAAGTCGAAAAGTAGTAGCATAATGAGCATCAGTAAAAATAAATAAATAAATAAATAAAAAATAATATTACACATTTAATTTATTTAATACATTTAAAACTATTTTTTCGGTCAATTTTGATCAAATACGACCGTAAACGCTGTTTAAAGATGGCGTAAAATCCGTGTTTACAAAATAAATTTAACACTCGATTGAAAAAAATTTACTAAAAACCAGAGAATTATTGAGTTTTAATTAAATTTTCAGTGTTGATTTATCAATGAATGAATTTTATAATGCATCTGTGATTTTATTTCAAAACCTTCTGATTTAATTAGGTATTTCTGCTATGATAAATCAATATATAAAATTCATTTAAAATATGAGCAGTATGATGTTAAGTTTAAAATGTCATATTATTAGATTCTAAAAACATTTTTAATAACTACTTTACTTTAGTATCAATCGCTAATAACTTTTTGTCGAAAATTGTATTGGAAATTTAGCGCCCCACCCCCACCCCACACACCTTTTAAACGGAACAAATATTGATGTATTTTTTTTCTTTTATAAGATAATAGCAAATTAAATGATTATCGAAATGAGAAAAAAAATCTCCAAAAATTATTTTTTAATTTTTTATTTTATTTTCTGATTTTCGGTACTTATTCACTACTAGAGCAAGTTCCTTAAAAAAATGTTTCTTCTATTCAAACCTGCGGTCTTTTGTCTATTTATTTATGCAGAAAAAAAGTATCAATCATATATAACCCCGCCGATATTTTGCATCCCCAAAATAAGGGGAGGGGGGGGGTTAAAGGTAAGTGACCTGAAAAATATCAGAAAGTTTTGAAATAAAATAACTAATGCATTATAAAATTCATCAAACAGTGAAAATTTCATTAAAATCGAATGATTCCTGATTTTTTTGGGGGGGAGGTTTTGGGGGGGGGTTCAAATATAGCTTAAGTCTCGATACTTTTTGAACACACCTTGTGTTGTATACCCTTTCTTTCTTTACTTCTATTCTTCTTCTGCTCATCTTTGGTATCTTACATTCTTCTTCTAGCGTCTGGACTTTGTCTTTCTCTGTTCTTGATGGCTGGTCGTCCTTGATTCATTTCTTCTTCTAGGTCAGTCTTGTTGCCAAGACATTCATCAACCACAAAACCATATTATTTATTTAAACCTTTATTTCTTAACTAAACATACTTCTCTAACTAACATACCGCGCGTGTGCAGGTGAGGTCCAGCTAAGGCAGATACATCTTATCTGCCTGACATCCAAGCTGAAACTGCGAGCCAACCAGGTCCCACGTGACTCCACGGCTTTCTGTAATATTCCCTGGAAAGTCCCGCCCGTGATATGAAAAAGGGCCATCCCTTCAGAAATACAGGGGGTTGACAATAATCTATGCATAGATTATGTAACACTTGTATCTTGTTGAAAATGAACGTTTTATTCATTGTTCATTTGTGTCTTGGTAAATACAGCTTAAGTCTCGATACTTTTTTAAC
>CM042156.1:88031188-88067614 GCA_023376005.1 Doryteuthis pealeii | reverse complement strand
TATGAATAAAACTCAGGATAGGATTAGGTCTCATACCTCACTTGTATGGAACTGCGCCGAGTTCAACCTCGTTTTAACGTGGCCCACCCACAACCGAAGCTCATGGGGTGGGAAAGAACAAAATTGCGTTCGATCCCTCGGAATTCCCCCTCAAGGGGGGGGGCGCCTCAGGCGCTGAGCAATAAACCCAGCCCTTCCCACAAAGGGACAGGTAATGCCTGGAGGGATGGCCCTCTGGGATCGACGCTAATAATTGTACTTTAACCCGGTCCAGTGGCCGAATCACACTGGAACTCAGCCGAGGCCGGGTATAGAAGGTAAGTTTCAAAGCATAGTTACTAGAACTACACTTTGATCCTTCCCTTCCACGAAAGGTAAGTAAATACTCATGGATAAAGCTCACGCAATTCATGAGGGTATTGTAACGTAAGCAGTAACGTAATTTCGGTTATAGCGAGACACCGAATCTCCATTATAATAAGATATGTCCTCGTTTTTTATTAACTGCAATTCAGCCAAAGGGGCGATCTCGAGACACAAAAAAAAAATGCCAAGCCAATTAACAGCAGACCGCTTTATTTAAAGTTGAACCCAACATGACTTTATTTTTCTACTCATAAGTGGCCAAAACGAGGTCAAATGACACACAACACATTCGCATCGTCTGAGTCAGGCCAATCGCAACAGTCGTCATCGTAATCAGTGTTTGTAGTTAGTAGTAGTAGTTAGGTTAAATTTGTGAATCACATTGAAAAACGCATTCGTTCTAGCGTTAAGTATATATATAATATAATAGCAAATATATGCACCCTCCGGGTACAAGTATTAAGTTTTAATGTTAAAATATTGTATTAAATTAGAAAGGCTAATAAACTAAATAAGAATACAATAAAAAGATTGAAATAGAGGGGTTAATAAAAAGATTTGAAACAGAATGAGTATAATTAAAAAATGGAACAACTGAAACTTACTATTCCATCACTCTCGTCTTTCATTATTATTTTTCTAATTTAAGTATTTAGTTAAAAGAGGAAGTAAAGAATAAAATGACAGTTATTTTATCTTGTTAATGGATTTCATTTAAGATTCATTGAAAGAGATTTTTGCTTATATTCATTAAAATAAAACCAAACAGTTAGAAAATCAATAATACTAAGCACATATTTATTAAATTTGATTTTTTAATATTAATATTGCAAATTAGCCTTCACGTTCACACTGTAAAACCGCTATTTTGTTGTATATATAAAATATAATTGCATGTTGTCAGTATGTAGACATAGTTAAACAGTATTAATAATGTAAGACAATTTTATTAATAATTGAGGTTTAGATAAAAATAAAATCATGGAGAATGTGATGTCAATAACTAAGAGAATTGTGACTTTAGTAGGAATATAGTTTCGGTTACAGACAGAAAAACACACAATCTCCATTAAATAAGATATATATATATATATATATATATAATATATATATATATATATATATAAGAGAGAAGAGAGAGAGAGAGAGAGAGAGAGAGCACCTCACGTGTGTAATGGTTAGCAAGCTAGATTCGCTGACCATTGTTAATGAGTTCGACTCTCATTGGGCGCCCCATAATTCTGGCCTTGTGCCGTATTTAAGCTACGCTTAGTAAATAACTATATATAGTGAGAGGGCACCTCACGGTTAGCAAGCTAGATTCGCTGACCATTGTTAATGAGTTCCATTCTCATTGGGCGCCCCATGCATCTGGCCTTGTGCCACATCTAATCTACGCTCAGTAAATAACTATATATATAGAGAGAGAGAGATATACGAGATATATTATTTCCTAACCTCCTGAAGAGTACCTCTTAATTGCCATTAATCTTAAGTTCTATCAGACCCCGAATGGTTGTATATTTTAGGGTCCATGAGTAGTAAGTAATGTAAAGTCGACGGGGCGGCCTAAAATCGGTATCAGCCACTCAGCGAGGGAGTCTATCCCCTTTTCAATAGCGCTAGACCAAGGAGATTGTTTTTGGCGTCTGGGGTGGAGCGCCACACCTACCATCAGCTCCTTACTTTACCCCTCTGATTCATATATAGCAAGTTAAAACTGTTAATATTTGTTTTGTTTTGTTTTACGGCATATCAACCTCAGTGGGTCATTTAATGCCGATAAAGTTTTGAAATAAATCAATTCTTAATGGATAATACAATTTTTTTTAAAATATTTTTCTATTTAAAACCATAGATGGGACCCTAACAGGTACTACCACTCTGGGTCAGAGTGGACCAGAGAGTAATGGTGATGAAGGGGTGCTCCACATTCCCCAAACCTCCAGAACTGGAACCTCACCATCAGATAGAGTTTAACGTCATTCCCAGGACATGTAGACTCGCAGTCACCGCCTTCTAGCACCCATATGATAAAAAGGGGTTGGGGCTTGCCATAAGGGCAATAGGGTCTGTTAAATATCTATCTATCTTATGAGTAGTAGTAGTAGTAGTAGTAATAAGTACTTTGACGCTTTGGACAGTCTCATTTTAAACCAGAGAGTGTTGCAACATTATAACTTAATTAAGAAACACGGGTATTGATGTATAATCGTCGTCGGGTGGCCTAAAGTCGGTATCAGCCATACAGCGAGGGAGTCTATCCCCTTTTCATTAGCGCTAGACAAAGGAGATGTTTTTAGCGTCTGAGGCAGAGCGCACCTCATACCATCAGCTCCTCACTTTACCGCTCAGATCCCTGTGCTACTCATACGCTGAGTTGGCGAGGGCCGGTATCGAACCCGGAATCTTGTGGTTCCAAGTCGGACGCTCTATCGACGTAGATGTAGTAATAGTAGTAGTAGTAGCTAAATTTGTGAATCGCATAGAAGTTCATTCAACCTGTCTGCGGAGCCAAGAATACGCTCTCTGTACCCCTGCAGAGGAGAAGGACCCTTTCCTCTACCCCCACTCAAAAGAGTATTGCCCAGAGTATAACACTAAACTATATCTTACAATGATGCTTCAGTTCTGGAGCTCTGTCGTAGAGTAGCTCTTCATTGGAATTAATCCCAGGTTCAATCGGACCCGAAATGGTTGTATCTGTTAGGCTCAAATAGATACGTTTGAAAATTATTAGTATGACATGGGACTAATCATATATCTGTATAGGAATATCATATATCTTAATAATAATATGTATCTGTTAGGTTCCACGAGTAGTAGTAGTAGTAGTAGTAGCCAGACAAAGTTGGTTGAAGAGAGTGTCAGTGTGTCTCTGAAAGAATAAAGAAGAAAAAGTATATAAGAAAAAAAAAAAAAACTAATTTGAAATATCTTGACGGCGCTGGAGCAAATGAGAATTGTCAGTGCAATTAACGAAGGAACAAAAATAACGTTACATTCAGGAAAAATGATGACAAAATTGTTCAGATGATTAACGGGGTCAACTAAGTGCTTCTAATTCTTAATATATATATATATATATATATATATATATATATATATATATATATATGGTTGTATCTGTTAGATTGGGTAGTTGGTTTTACGGCATATAAACCCGTCTGGAGTTATGTCATGAATCACATAGAAACGCATTCGCTCTATCGACAGTGCTTAGAATACGCTGACTGTAACCCTGCAGAAGGGAGAGACCCCACCCCAAAAAAAGAGGAGGGCCCAGAGTATAACACTAAACTATATCTTACAATGATGCTTCAGTTCTGGAGCTCTGTCGTAGAGTAGCTCTTCATTGGCATTAATCCCAGATTCAATCTGACCCGGAATGGTTGTATCTGTTAGACTCAAATAGATATGTTTGAAAATTATTTCTGGTACGAAAAAGAAAAGAAAATAGAGGGGGAAAATAAATTCGACTTGTTGAAGAGAGGCGGGGGGTCAACAATGTCGTCGCCGTCACAAAATCTACAGCACAAAAAATCCGTCGCCGTCGTCGTCGTCGTCAATCACCAACTCTATTATCATCAGCAGCTGAAAAATCGCAATTGCTGTCGTCACCCCACCTCTACTAATACAATATTTTCCTTCAACATCCGAGTGTCTGCACCCCACGCACGAGATTCCCGAGCCAATCCTAGCTGCCGGAATCTTCGTAGCCATCATCCGGGCACCTGGCGCTTACATCCGGGACAGTAGTATCGTGAATTCGGTGCCAATGTGTCGCCCGTTCGCATTCCGAAGGACGCGGGTTCGATTCCACATGCCAGGCAAAGCCTAGCTCGCTTCCTTCGAGAATACGGCGGGCCACTCACCTCGTGTTCTCTGTCACATTATTAGTATGCGATAGGACTAATCATATAACTGTAAATTAAGATAAGTTACTTGAAGCTATTATTGTTTACTAAGGATTATTATTAGTTCCTTGAAACTATATAACTGTTTGCAAACAAATGACTATTATCAAATAGAAATAATTACTTGAAACCATACAATTAGATAGGAATACTTGAAACTATATTACTGTGTGTAAACAAACGACTATTATTGGATATAGATAATTACTTGAAACTATATAATTATTAGTATTAGATAGAAATACTTGAAACCATATAACTGTTTGTAAACAAATAACTATTATTGAATATAAATAATTACTTGAAACCATACAATTATTAGTTTTAGATAAAAACTTGAAACCATAAAACTGTGTGTAATAAATGACAATTATTGAATATAAATAATTACTTGAAACCATACAATTATTAGTGTTAGATAAGAATACTTGAAACCATAAAACTGTGTGTAATAAATGACAATTATTGAATATAAATAATTACTTGAAACCATACAATTATTAGTGTTAGATAAGAATACTTGAAACCATAAAACTGTGTGTAATAAATGACAATTATTGAATATAAATAATTACTTGAAACCATACAATTATTAGTGTTAGATAAGAATTCAAACCATAAAACTGTGTGTAATAAATGACAATTATTGAATATAAAATAATACTTGAAACCATACAATTATTAGTGTTAGATAAGAATACTTGAAACCATAAAACTGTGTGTAATATTACTTGATTATATAGATAGAATACTTAAACCATAAAACTGACAATTATTGAATATAAATAATTACTTGAAACCATATAATTATTAGTATTAAATAGGGATACTTGAAACCACACAGCTATGTGCAAATTATTTATTTGCTAGGAATGATTGTTATATCATATAACGGTGTGCCAAAAACTATTAAGAAACAACTACACAAAAAAATGTAAATATAAACTAGCAAACATATGCACCCTCCGCCGGGTGCAAGAATTTAAGTTTTAATGTAATAAAATATTATATTAAATTAGAAAGGCTAATGAAACTAAATAAGAATGCAGATAAAAAAAAATTGAAACACAGGGGGCTATAATCGAAAAATAGAACAACTGAAACTTACTCTTTCATCACTCGCGTCTTTCATTGCTAAATGTTTCTAATTTAATTATTTAGTTAGAATTTGAAGTAAAGAATAAAATTACAGTTATTTCTTCTTGTTAATGGATTTCTTTTTTGCTCATATTCATTAAGATAAAACCAAACAATTAGAAATCAATAATACCAAGCACATATTTATTAAAATCACATTTTTAATATCAATATGCAAATTAGCCTTCCCGTTCACACTGGAAACCGCTATTTTGTTGTGTATATAAATATAATTGCATATTATTAGTATGTAGATCCGACCCTCGGGCGGGGTTTTCTGTAATTAACAACGTTGATCCCAGGAGGCTATCCCCCAGGCAATACCTGCCCCCTTAATATAATGGGGCAGGGCTGGGTTTATTGCCTGAGGCGTCCCCTTTTTGCACCCGCAACCCATGAGCTTCGGTTCGTGGGTGGTCCCACATTAATAGGGCCTTGTGCCTAACCCGTACACGTGGGGTACATGATAAATATCTAGTATTTAGATAAAGCCCACAGTATTAATAATGTAAAACAATTTTATTAACAATTGATTTTTAGATAAAAATGAATAATAGAGAATGTGACGTAAATAATCAAGGGAATTATGACTTCGAATAGTAATATTCGATGACACACAATCTCCATTATATAAGATATACAATGAACGCAATTTCTTAACATCTAGGTATACATATATATTTACCAACCCCTCCGCACGAGCAGGATGCGACACAAGGTCAATTTCTTAAGCGGAATTTAACAGGTTTGAATTCAGAGTTTTCCTTCTCCTAGACAGGTTGCCTCACCAAGGCTGAAGAGCCCAGTCTGTCCTACTATTTCCCCATAGCTGGAGGGTGTATATTTGGATTCATACCTTTCCCAGGGGTATTAGCGCTATGTGAAATGCAAAGATTTCGTCTAGGATTTGAACTCGGGCCGACGAATCTATTACCTACGACTCTAACCATTACACCACGTGCCTCCAAAATAAAATAACCTTAGACGGACTGACATGCCGTTATAATCAGTGAATCGATCAATCGTATAGAAACTGATGTGCTTTGGCAAATAATGTGGTCTGCGATTGTTTAAAGATAGAATTGAAAGTTGTCGATGCTTCAAGACTGAAATAGAATTAATCAACCAAATGTTGCCAAGAAATCACTCCCCCATAAATGATTTGGAACGGGAACTAAAGTTTCGTTTAGATAGTACAGCAATTTAATATTAGTACAGTTTCTTTATTTCTTTGGTTGGTTGGTTGTTGGTTGGTGTGATTTTACGGGATTTGAAAGCGCGGTGGTTAGAGTCGCAGGAAATGGACTCGTCGACCCGAGTTCAAATCCTGGACGAAGTCACAGTTCACATAGCGCTAATACCCTTGGGAAAGGTATGAATCCAATTATTCTCCCTCCAGTTATGGGTAAATAGTAGGACAGACTAGGCCTTAACATTGGTTAGGCAACCAGCCTAGGAGAAGGAAAACTCTGAATTCAAACCTGGTCACTACTAGAATAGACTCAAGTCTACTTAGGGATCTATTTCATTTTTTTTAGATTATTTTTACGGAATGTCAATCATTGTTGGGTTATTTATGCCAATTTGTACACCACGGCAGGATGTGATAACGTGGTAGTGTCAGAGCTATGCTGTCCGTAATTCAAGTTCCTGGTAAGGCCTTCCCAGGCGGATTTGTCTGACACTAGGTATTAGGGCCACAACCCGGCTAAAGGGGCTCTGTTGAAAATCCAAATGGCGTCTCCATCATCCTCAGGAATCACCAGCTTTTGGTTGGTTGGTTGGTTGGTTGAATTTTACGGTATGTCAACCCTTGTTGGGTTATTTTATGCCCAAGACATTTTTTTATTCATTCTTGATGGGTACTCAATTTTTTTCTTCAAACTCAATCTTTTAAACACATTTTTAATACTCATTTTTAAAAATCTATCTAAACCAGAGATGGGATCTTAACAAGTAAAACCACTCCGGGTCAGAGTGAACCAGAGAGTAGTGGTGATGAAGGATACTCCACCTACCCAGAGCTCCAGCATTGGAACTTTACCATTAGATGCAGTTTAACGTCAAACCCAGGACACTAAGACCATCAACCACCGCATTCTAGCACATATTTCATAAAAAGGATTGGTGTTTGCCATAAGGCCAATAGAGCTGATCAATGTACGTCTTTGCAGGCCGGCCCACACTGGCGTGCCCATATGCTGGCTCCCACAGGAGGGCATCTCTTATGAGTTCGTCCTTGCTTCTCCAGTAGTGTCCTGCGTGTCTAGTTCGTCTTACTCGAATAGTTTGGGTGATATGGGGCTGGTAGCCGTACAGCTGTTTTCTCGTGGGGTGTTGCATCCACGTCTTGTTTAGGATCGCGCGCAGCATACTTGTGCAGCTCCCATCTAGTTTATTCTCTAGTCGCTTCGTTAGGGTCCAAGTGGTGCTGCCGTTCAGCAGCACTGACACGACAACGGCCTGGAAGAACTGTCTCTTTAACTTGTCTGTGAGTTCGGATTTCCATATGACTGATAATTTATTTATAGCGGTCCACGCCTTTCCTATACGTGCACTGACATCACTTTCTGTGGACGAGATATTACTGCCTAGGTATTTGAATTGTTCTACCGAATTTAGGAGTTTGCCATCGAGATTAACTTTACTGCCAAAAAAGTTATTCGGGAAAAATGTTGACCCTCTCCCTCTCTCTTCGGTGCCGTGTGTTAATTCATTTTATAGGGTAAGAAATTTTTGGTACTTAAAATTAATTTGCCGTCCATTTCTTTGTTAAAAAAATTCATCCGAAAATTGTGTTTATGTATTACTCTTGTGACAAAAGTAAGGTGAAATATTAATTTCTTTTAGTTTTTGTACTGCTCTGCTGACAAGTATTTGAGCACTTTAGATTTATCAAAGACTTTTTAAACGATTCTAATATGTTTACACACACACACACACACACACACACACACACATATATATATATATATTTTTGCTTGAAGGCAATTACAATGCGTGTATCGCATAAAATTCGATACTTTTTTTAATAGAAAATGAACTTGTTTTTTTTATAGAAAAAAACGTTTTTAAAAAAAGTATCGAATTTTATACGATACATGCATTGTAATTGCCTTCAAGCAAAAATATAATATATACTTTGATCAACAATGCTTCTAAAAAACAAACATCCAAAAATCTTATATATATATATATATATATATATATATATATATATATATATATACATGTAGATTAAGATTGATTATTTCTATCTGGTTTCAGCGAATGATATTATTGAATTTTAATATTTATAAATTCTTAATGTTAATTATTCACAACAACGACAACTTGATATTGAACTAAGATTTTTTGTCTGAATATTTTTAATGTTCTTTTAAGTTCTCTTCAAACAGATCTTTATATGTTCTTTTAAACGCTTATATATTGGAGGGGGGGGGTAAACAGAATTAATGTACTCTCTCTCTCTCTCTCTCTCTCTCTCTCTCCTCTCTCTCTCTCTCTCTCTCTCTCTCTCTATTTTCTCTCTTCTCTTTTCTTTCCTCTCGTTATTCTCTCCATATACATTTCTTTTTTTTTTCATATACATTACATATATGTACATTGCATATATATATATATATATATATATATATATATATATTGCTGCAAAAACACCTGTGCATCCAACCAAGCCTTCATCATTGGGGTCAAGATTATGATATTTTTCTCACTGCCCCCTCTCTCTCCCCCCTCTCTCTCTCTCTCTCTCTCACACACACACACACACACACACATACATACACACTCACTCTCTCTCTCTCTCTCTCTCTCTTTCTCTCTCCTCTAGGTATTCTCTCTCTCTCTTCTTCTTCTTCTTCTTCTTCTTCTCACTATTACTTCTCTCTCTCTCTCTCTCTCTCTCTCTCTCTCTCTTTCTCTCTCCTCTAGGTATTCTCTCTCTCTCTTCTTCTCTTCTTCTTCTTCTTCTCACTATTACTTCTCTCTCTCTCTCTCTCTCTCTCTCTCTCTCTCTCTCTCTCTCGCCAATCGTAGGTATATCGTAGGTACCCATGTACAAGTCATTTTTTAAAGATAAAACTATTAGTAAAAATTTAATTCAACCATCATCCTCCTCCTCATCATCATCATCATCATCATCATCAGGACATGCACGGATTCCCATGACTCTTGCCACCCGTCCCTATAGGTCATTGCCACTGGCAAGTGTTTCGCACGGCAATCAGAATCCGCATACAGCTGATTGATGTAGGTCATTTCCGGTTGGCCTGCACTGGTGTGTCCATGTGTAAGTTTTCACTGAAGAGCATCGCTTATGAGTTCGTCTTTGTTTTTCCAGCAGTGTCCAGCATTTCTATGTTCATCTTACTTGCATGGTTTGTAGTATTTGTCTCATACCCCACTTGTATGGACTGGGCACAAGGCCTCGTTTTAATGTGGGCCCACCCACAAGCCGAAGCTCATGGGTGGAAAAGAACAAAAATTGCGTCGATCCCCTCGGCATTCCCCCTCTTACTTGCATGGTTTGTGTGATAGGAGGCAAGTGGCTATGTAGCTTCTTTCTTGTGGGGTTCTTCTTCCAGGAGTTGTTCAAGACAGCACGCAGCATCTTTGTGCTGGTTTGGTTTTGTTTTGTTTTACGGCATATCAACCTCTACGGTCATTTAATGTCGACAATGTTTTGAAATAAAATCATTTTTAATGAATACTCATTTTTTTATTAACACATTTTTCTATTTAATACATAGATGGGACCCTAACAGGTACTACCACTCCGTGTCAAAGTGGACCTGGGAGCAATGGTGATAAAGGGGTGCTCTACATTCCCCAAACATCCAGAACTGGAACCTCATCATCAGATAGAGTATAACGTCATTACCAGGACATGTAAACCCTCAGCCACCGCCTTCTAGCACCCATATGATAAAAAAGGTTGAGGCTTGCCATAAGGGCGTATTTTTTAGTAATTCCCATCAAGCTTATTCTCTCAGTGTGTCGCTAAAGTCCAAATGGTGACGCCATACAGTAGCACTTAAACGGCTACAGCTTGGAAAAAAAGATTATGTAACCCCAAGAAAATAATTTCTGACAACACGTTTTTTTATTTATGGTGAAAAGTTACGATCTTCCACGTCTGGACAAGATGTGTGGTGGCAAGAAAGGGTGCCGCCATACAGTCGTACTTAAACGGTTACAGCTTGAAAAAAAGATTATGTAACCACAAGAAAATAATTTCTAACAACATGGTTTTTTTTATTTATGGCAAAAAGTTACGATCTTCCACGTCTAGACAAGATGTGTAGTGGCCACAAATGGTGCCACCATACAGTAGCACTTAAACGGCTACAACTCGGAAAAATATCATGTAACTCTAAGAAAATAATTTCTAACAACACTTTTTTTATTTATAGCCAAAAGTTATGATCTTTCACGTCTGGACAAGATGTGTGGTGGCAAAAAAAAGGCAAATAGCCAATTTCCAACTTGATTATGCTTCAGCGATCACGGCAAAATAATAAAATCATGGTTTGAACGGCAGTCTTTATCCGTGACACTGTGGTCTGGTCAATTGCCAGATCTTGAACATCTTAGAGAACATATTGCGGTATATTAAAGGCCAATTTGCTTGGGGGTAAATATAACGCGTTCCAGAAGCTGAAAGTTAAGAGATGAATGGAACAAACATTGATTCGGCACAATCATCAGACACATTACCCAAATGAGAAAAAAAATAGAGATGCAAAAACTCTCCCATGCTAAAAAGTACACTGCACACAAAAACTTCATACATTGATATATATATATATATATATATATATATATATATATATATATATATATATATTTGGGAGAATATGTGTTTAATTGAAGTCGTACCTAATTTTTGAAATAATTAATTAATAATAATTAATTAATTAGGCGGGCATACCTATAGAAGTGGGAGGTAATACAATTGGTATGGGAGGTTGTAGGAATGGTAGTGTTCGAGCGAGCGATACAGTATGATTTTTTGAGGGGGGGGCACAATTGTGAGAAGGGGAGGGGTATAGTAAGGAGAATAGCGGAAATTATAAAGCATTTGAGAACATGTTACTTATTTCAAAGTTTATTTGTTTAAGGTAGGTTTTTTTGTTTGATATATAAAGCTTCATTATTTGAAGTTTTTGTTTGTTTTCTCATGTTTATTTTCTCATATATATATATATATATAATATATATATATATATATATATATATATATATATATATATAGAGAGAGAGAGAGAGAGAGAGAGAGAGAGAGAGAGAGAGAGAGATATTACGTTTTTATCATTTTTAACTTTGATACTTTTTGATAAACTAAAACTAAACTTTCGTCGGGCGAGTCTAACTTCTTGTAGGGAAACATTCTCACAATATGAACAAACTAAGATAGATAGATAGATAGATAGATAGATAGATAGATAGATAGATATTAGTTTGGTTCAAAATAATTACATTTTATTATTTTTAACTTTGATACTTGTTTGATTAACTAAAACTTTCATCGGAAGAGTCTAACTTCTTGTAGGGAGATATTCTCTCTCTCTCACAACATGAATAGACTAACACTGATATACTGAGATAGATAGATAGATAGATAGATAGATAGATAGATAGATAGATAGATTGGTGCAAAAATAATTACGTTTTTATTATTATTATTAGTATCAAAGTATTAAAAAAAGTATCAAGTTATTGATACTTTTTTTGATAAACTAAAACTAAACTTTCGTCAGACGAGTCTACACGCAACATAGATAGATAGATAGATAGATAGATAGATAGATATTAGGTTGATGCGAAAATGATCTCGTTTTTATCATTTTTGACTTTGATATTTTTTTTGATAAACTAAAAAGATGAATAAACCCACAGAAAAGCCGTTAATAAGTTTGTAAACGTTAAATGATTTTTTGTTCAAACATCTCAGCCCAACCCATCTTTGCCGTTTCAAATCCCGTCAAACCTCGGCAGATTCTTTTTATATCAGTTGGTGACCCACTTGAGTGTACTGACAAACAAATTTAGTGACACCGTTTTATATATAGCGAGAGAGATCCGACTTAAAATTGGAAATTTGAGTGTTACGTAATTTATTAGATACGCAACGAATTTATTTGGTGATTGACTTAAATGGAAACTTGATAACTGAATACATTTATGTGCAATTCTTCAACATAAGAAGTGAATTGCCTCTTTCTGTTCTAGAATTACAGACTCTAATTTCGTCAATTAAAACGCGCGCATATCAAATGTTGTGATTTGTACAAAACAGGAAGGAATCTTGAAAGCAAGGAATCTAATCTCAGATTTACAGGAACAACCCATATTAAGTTTCCAGGGTTTTTTTTAACTTGTTATGTCTGATATTGAAACACTTTTACATGTCAACAAATCTCATGTCGAGTAAATTAAAAAGAAAAATATTATAAATTATCACTTTGGTTATTTCCGGATTAGTCCGTCCCGAAAGAAAAAATGTCTGTATGTTTTTATTTATTCTGCATAAAAACTTACTCAGTACTGTACCGAAACCCACGTTCAGATCCAGGGGGTCTAGCGAAACTGAACGGTGCTGTTTTTTTTGTTGTTTTTTTGTTTTTTTTTTAATTTGTTTTTTTTTAGTATTTTTGGCCTCAGTAAAGTTGAGCACTTTACTGAGGCCAAAAATACCAGTAAAAAAAAGCACCGTTCAGTTTCGCTAGACCCCCTGGATCTGAACTTGGATCTCGGTTCCACTGGGCGGGGGGATTTACTAGTTTGTATGTACAGGGTGATTGAAAAGGTTACATTTTTCTCAATTCTAAAACTGGGGCGTTAGAATGCACCGACTGCACCTCTGCAGAGGGTAAGACTCCCAATACCTGTTGGCCGTTGGCGACCCGTGATGCTTTTGGTAATCGGAGAGGGATCAATCGGCTGGTCACGTCAAGCCCTAGCACCTATATGTAAGGGTCTACATGTCCTGGGAATGACGTTAAACTCTATCTGATGGTGAGGTTCCAGTTTTTTTGGGGAATGTGGAGCACCTTCATCACATAATCTATGGGTTAAATAGAAAAACATTTATAAAAAAAAATTGGTTAAGAATTGATATTCAAAACTTTATCGGCATTAAATGACCCACTGAGGTTGATATGCGTAATCAATTTTAATGTACGTTCCTTAATATACAGGGTAATTGAAAAGTAACTCCCTATATATACAGTTACATTTTTCTCAATTCTTTAATGTATGTTCCTTAATATATGCCAATTAAATCTTTTTATTCTTTACAGATTGGTTGTCTTATTTCAAAATTCGAAGCCCTATAAAAAAGGATGG
The DNA here is from genome assembly GCA_023376005.1 of Doryteuthis pealeii. Classification (NCBI taxonomy): domain Eukaryota; kingdom Metazoa; phylum Mollusca; class Cephalopoda; order Myopsida; family Loliginidae; genus Doryteuthis; species Doryteuthis pealeii. The sequence goes on along the minus strand of CM042156.1, from coordinate 88,053,845 downwards.
ATTCAACAAACTAACCAACCGATCACTCCGCCTTTCCTTTTTACTATGCACTTCTTCCAAGTAATAATTATATGACTTAATTTTAGTTTTATGTCCCCCAGGAATGGATTTTAAGATATTGATGACAAAAGCAGAAATGAACAGAAAGGCGTTTAGCGCCAAATCTGAATTTTTATGGTTGTACTGGCGAGTAAATGATGGCCGACTGAAAATGGCGTCTCTAGTTTCAAGCAGATATCATATTAACTGACCGACGTCCTAAAATATGTTCTCTTAAAGTAAGGGGGAAAGGCGTGTTCATCTTATGACAAAATTTAAGTGGGCCAACAAAAAATAAAAATAAAAAGTAAAAAAATGTACAAATTCAAGGCCAGGGAATACGGTGTAATATATTTCCTTTCTTCTTTGTAGATAAATCTTGTGGGTATAAACTGACGCTGACTCCTGTCCAACGCAGCCAGAAAAAATTAACATTTAAAAAATGCAGTCAAAGGAGAATGGTGGGAAAATTATGCACAAATATATGCAACCCACGGGTGCAAGTATTTAACTTTTGATGTAATAAAATATTATATTAAATCAGAAGCAATTATGAAACTAAATAAGAATGCAGATGAAAAATTGGAAACAGTGGGATAACCGAAAAATTAAACAACTGAAACTTACTCTTACATCACTTCTGTCTTTCATTGCTAAATTTTCCCAACTTAACTATTTAGTTAAATTAGGAAGTAAAGAATAAAATTACAGTTATTTCATCTTATTAATGGATTTCTTTTAAGATTTATCCCCGAGATTTTTGCTCATATTCATTAAGCAAATTAAACAATTAGAAATCAATAATACCAAGCACATATTTATTAAAATCAAATATTTAATATCAATACACAAATTACCTTCCAGTTCACACGGTAAAGCGCTATTTTGTTGTATATATAAATACAATTGTACGTTGCTAGTATGCAAGTAATTAACGGCGTCGATCCCAGGGGGCCATCCCCCAGGCAATACCTGCCCCCTCGATTTAAACGGACAGGGCTGGGTTTATTGCCCAGCGCCTGAGGCGCCCCCTTGAGGGGGAATGCCAACGGGATCGACGCAATTTTTCACCTGCCACCCATGAGCTTCGGTTTGTGGGTGGTTCCACATTAATAAGGCCTTGTGCCTAACCCGTACAAGTGGGGTACGAGGTAAATAAAATGTAGACCCGCCACTCGCGGTGGGGGTCCAGTGACTTCGGCCGTGGATCTTTACAAGTTAATAGTGTCGATCCCAGGGGGCTATCCCCCCAGGCAATACCTGCCCCCTTACCTTAAAGGGGCAGGGCTGGGTTTATTGCCCAGCGCCTGAGGCGCCCTCCTTGAAGGGGAATGCCGACGGGATCGACGCAATTTTTCACCCGAGATCTAGAATTCAGAGGAAGAATAGAGACCATCCAGACTACTGCACTGCTGCAATCGGCTAGAATACTCAGAAGAGTCCTCGAGACCTGAGGAGACTTGTTGTCACTCAGACTCCAGTGAAATACCATCAGCTAACGCTGATGTGAAAAACTCAAAAGGGGTGAAAATAATAATAATAATCTAAAAATAAGGAAACGAAAATATAAATAATATTAATTACAAAAGAAAAAAAATTAATTTAAATTTGAACGGACGTTTCTCGCACCCCCAGTGTGTGCTCGCACCCCTAGTTTTAGACTGTCTATTATATTTTGTAGATATTCTGTACCCTAAAGAAAGTTTTTTTTTTTTTATCCCAGATAAAATTGATATTTTTAATTCATTTCCCAGTAGACCATTTTTACAAATTTCTTTTTTTTTTTTTCTTTACATGTCAAAATTTTTCTTTCTACAAAAACAAAATGATTTTCGTCTCTGAAGATAAAGTTTCTTTGAAATCGATAAGACAAAAAAAAACATCTTTTTGTTTTTTGTTTTTTTTATACGCATTGTAATCGCCTTCAAATTATTAATATATTATAACATACTTAACAATGCTTCAAGCAAAATACCAATTACTTTTAAAACAAAAGAATTTTTTCTTAGCATTCTAATGGCGGACATTTCATTTGATATGGCAATCCAATCGACCTCGTTATGAAACTCACGTTTTAGGACTTTCGATTCTCGCTATTTGATATTTTAACTCCCCAACTGACATTAAAAAAAAGATACGACTGACATTTTATTTCTGTGAAATAAATCACACAAAAGTAATTGATACAATCGATTTTTGAATTCAATAATTCTGCTTGCTGATATTTCAAGCAAGTGAGTGGTGATCAGTTTCAATTGAAATGCATCTTGACGTTTTTATGACTTTTTTAATGTTTTAAGGAATCATTTCCCTCCAAAAAACGATTATTTCATTTCGACTCTTCTGTGCGTTTCCTTGTGACGAACGCACCAAAAGAATTCAAGAATATAAACATTCTTTTGTGTCATATTTTTACATATATTAAAAAGAAAAGAAAAAAAAGGGAGTTGCGTGGCCTTGCACGAGTTTTAAATACAGGGTAGTGGGAGAGTAAGAGTGAGCAATAACATTTTACTAGCAGGACCTGTGGATATACCACAGTATGATAATTCAGCCCCTGCTCTCGGGCGGGGGTCCAGTGGCTTCGGCCATTGACCGCAGAAGTTAACATCGTTGATCCCAGGGGCCACCCCACCCCCAGGCAACACCTGCCCCAACGATTTAAAGGGGCAGGGCTGGGTAAAATATCTTACTTGTGAAATATTTACATTGGTTTACTGATAAAAATCTGGGAGGCGTTTAAAATTTCTGTATCTACATTAATTTGCCGACAAAAAAGTGACAAAAACACGTCTCGGAAAATATCTAAGTTGGTCCGGAAATTCGCCTGACGCTGGCTCGCTAAAACATAGCGTAAATTAAGGCAGGAGGCCGGGACGACATCTACAATTTCAATATTACAAATAAAACAAACATGTAACTTCTTTTTTTTTTAAATTCCTTTTGATCTTACGTTGGGCATTTAAATGACGCAAGACTAATTGGAATGTTTCATTTTTTAAATTAGGTGAAATAAAACGAGACAAATAATGAATCTGCGATTAAGCGAAACCAGATAATCTGGATTTACATCTTTGCATTGCATTTGAACAATTTGGACGGTCTCATTTTTAACCAGAGGGCGTTGCAGGATGATAATGGACGGAAGATTTAGGAACAAACGTATATATATAGATATACGTATAATATATAGATTACCTTTGTCTCTAAATACACTACATGAATATTTATATCTAGTATAAACATATATATAATATATATAATATATATATATATATATTATATATATATGCAGTATATATCTCAACATACACTACATAAATACATGTCTCAACATACACTCCATATATCAAAATACACCCCATCGTAGTGTAATAATATTTAGTATAAATATAAAGTATGAATTAAACATTTTTAGAAAAAACAAACAAATGATGTTATAGTTCGCTGACAGAAATCTGTTTCGACCTTTTATTAAAGCGGTCTTCATCAAGAGCGAAATATTTATGATGGAGCGTCTCTCCATCATAAATATTTCGCTCTTGATGAAGACCGCTTTAATAAAAGATTAAAAATAAAAATAAATTTTATTTAAATTTTTTTTTTTTTTTTTTTTGTCAACATTACAAATCCTTTGAAATTTTTCCATCTTTCTTCAATTGTGCTGTGGACTTTTAACTAGCTGCTTTTTTGTGGCTGGAATCATGAACACTTTTTTGATACTTTTTTTATACATTTTTTATATATTTTTACAACAGACTCTTTTGAGTTTTCTTATGGGTTATAATGCTTCTGATTTTTTTTTAAATAAAATTTATTTTATTTTTAACACAGAATATGCATTTTCAAAATTTAAAAAAATTCCGGTTCCGAACATGAACGTTCGTTTGTACCCCTCCTGTTTGTAACGGTTTACTTATTCCGTCTCTACCTCATAAATATTTCGCTCTTGATGAAGACCGCTTTAATAAAAGGTCGAAACAGATTTCTGTCAGCGAATTATAACATCATTTGTTTGTTTTTTCTAAAAATGTTTAATTCATGCTGTCGGATTCACTTTCATTTACTTTTCAAATATATAGTATATATGTATATATATTGAGTGAGAGGTAATAACCATTGGTAGTGGGAGGTTGTAGGAATGGTAGTGGTTCGAGCGAGCGATGCAGTAGTGATTTTTGTGGGAGGGGGGGGCACAAGTTGTGAGAAGGGGAGGGGTATAGTGGAAGGAGGATAGGCGGAAAATTACCAATGGTTATTACCTCCCACTTCTAATCCCTTGCTACTACTCGTTCTCGTTAAAAACGAGACACGAAACCATACCATCGTTTCCTACCTGATGATGGCAAACTGTATTGCCGAAAGCGCTCGTTTTGAAACCTTTGGTGGACTGTTACACCAGTTCTACCCCGACACCAAAAAGATGGCCCGAAAATTAGAAAGGATCAACCAAAAACTTGTCCGACAAGAATTGTCTGTACAGTTCAACAAAACTTGTATAAAAGAAAAAATGCTGCCAAAATACACTTATATATATATATATATATATTTGTATATGTATAAGTATTAACTTACCGGTGGGTATAAGAACGATCGTTGGAAGCGCACAATATCCAGAGGTTAAGGTTGAGAAAAAACAAATACAAAGTGCTCAATACAATGTAGAGCATAAATTTATTTAAGAATGGAAATGAGTAACCTACTCGAGTTTCATCGATAGATTCTTCAGGGTTACTTTTAAATTAATCGAGTTTACGATTAATCTTTGGTGTTTATAAACATGCCCGTTGGAATGGACACACACACACACACACACACACACACACACACACACACACATATATATATATATATATAATATATATATATATATATATATATATCATATTCTATTTCCTCAATTCTTGTCATCTCACAAATGCTTCTAACCACGATTCAGACAAATACAACGATAATTTCTTTTCTTTCATTTATTTTCGTTTTTTTTTTTTTCTATTTCTTTTTTCCAACACTACCGATTCATTTTTTTTAAAACGCTGACATTACTGTCCATAGCAACAACTTTTTTTTATCCCAACATTAGCCAAAATGAAAAAACATAAAATACAATAAAAGCCCGCCATTACAATTCGCTGTTCCTTTTTGATTCCCTTTTTCCCTCTTCGATTCTCCTCAGACACATTTATCTAAACATCAATAAAAAAAAATTAGCCCAAATTTATTTTTCATGCCAACTACAAAGTCTGCCAATTAATATAAATCTTGCACGCATTTTTTGCAACGTTTATTGAGATTTAAAAGCACTTTTGTTCAAACCACACCTATCTTTATCGAAGGCGTATAGATCTTTATCAAAAATACTAGAAAATAAACGTGACCCGTTCGGTCACCCATTGAGCAGGGATATTAGCTACGCAGTGATATTGTTTACATTGGCATTTCAGTCTCGAAAGACTTTAATATAGTTTTAGTACTCTTGAAGTTACAGTGCCTCCTCTGACTGTGAAGTCCAATTGTTACATAATCTATGCATAGATTATTGTCAAATCCCCTGTATTTCTGAAGGGATGGCCCCTTTTCATATCACGGGCGTGACTTTCCATGGAATATTATAGAAAGCCCGCGAAATACGTGAAGTCACGTGGGACCTGGTTGGTTCTCAGTTTTCAGCTTGGACGTCAGGCAGATAAGGTCTTTCTGCCTTAGCTGAAGCTCACTGCACACGCGCGTTATGTTAGTTACATGAAATGTTTAGTTAAGTAAATAAAAGCTTAATAAACAATATGGTTTTGTGGTTGATGAATGTCTTGGTAACAAGACTGACCTAGAAGAAGAAATGAATCAAGAACGACCAACCAGCAAGAACAGAAACGTTATAAGAGACGCTAGAAGAAGAACGTAAGATACCGAAGATGAGCAGAAGAATAATAGAAGTAAAGAAGAGTATACAACACAATGTTCGAAAAACATTCTCGACCACAGAAGTCGGATGTGAAGGCTGTCCCTGAAGATGTTCATGTGCCGGTGTTTTATTGCCGCTGCTTTCTTGTGGACCTCTTGTCTTCATGGTGTTGCACCAGGCAGGGATATTAGCGATACATGGTATTGTATACACATTGGTCACCCTCTTTGTTATCATTACTGCAAGGTCCACTCTGACCCGGTGTAAGATTATCTGATAGGGTCATATATATATATATATATATATATATATATATATATATATATATATATATATATATATATATATATATACATTTAGATTAAGATTGATTATTTCTGGAGTAATAAATTTTCTATCTGGTTTCAGCGAATGATATTATTGAATTTTAATATTTATAAATTCTTAATGTTAATTATTCACAACAACGGCAACTTGATATTGAACTAAGATTTTTTGTCTGAATATTTTTAATGTTCTTTTAAGTTCTCTTCAAACAGATCTTTATATGTTCTTTTTAAACACTTATATATTTGGGGGGTGGGGCGGGTAAACAGAATTAATGCACTCTCTCTCTCTCTCTCTCTCTCTCTCTCTCTCTCTCTCTCTCTCTCTCTCTCTCTCTCTCTCTCTCTCTCTCTCTCTCTCTCTCTCTTCCTATTATTCTCTTTCTTCTTTTCTTTCCTCTCGTTTATCTCTCCATATACATTTCTTTTTTTTTTCATATACATTACATATATATGTACATTGCATATATATATATATTATATATATATATATATATATTGCTGCAAAACACCTGTGCATCCAACCAAGCCTTCATCATTGGGGGTCAAGATTATGATATATCTCTATCTCTCTCTCTCTCTCTCTCTCTCTCTCTCTCTCTCTCTCTCTCTCTCTCTCTCTCTCTCTCTCTCTCTCTCTCTCTCTCTCTTGCTATTATCTATTCTTTCCCTCACCCTTCTTTCTCTCTCTTCCTCCCCTACCAATTCTCACTTTTATCAAGCTATTCTGTCTCTCTCTGTCTCTCTTCTCATATATATATATATATATATATATATATATATATATTCTCCCACCCTCTCTGTCTCCTCCTCCAGTCACTGTTTTCTCTCTTTCCCTTTCTCCCTCGTCTCTTTATATTTCTTTTCCCATCCTCCGATTATTCTCTTCTTGTATTTGTCTACTCTGTCTGTCTGTCTGTCTGTCTCCTCTCTCCTCTCTCTCTCTCTCTCTCTCCTCTCTCTTCCCTCTCTTTCTCTTTTCTCTCTATTCTCTCACCCCCTCTCTCTCTCTTTCTCTCTTTCTCTCTATCTATCTATCTGTTTTTCTCCTCTCTCTCTCTCTCTCTCTCTCTCTCTCTCTCTCTCTCTCTCTCTCTCTCTCTCTCTTTCCTATAACTATTCTCTCTCTCTCTTCTTTTCTTTCCTCTCGTTATTCTCACCATATACATTTATTTTTCGCATCTTCACGTTATAATCTCTCCCTCCCCTCCTCTCCCTCTCTCTCTCTCTCTGTCTCTCTCTCTCTCTCTCTCTCTCTCTATATATATATATATATATATATATATATATATCTCCTTTCTTTTCTTTCCCTCTTTCGTTATTCTCTCCATATACTTTTTTCTCTATCTCCCTCCACCCTCTCCCTCTCTCTCCCTCTTTCGCATCTCCTCTCTCTCTCTCTCTCTCTCTCTCTCTCTCTCTCTCTCTCTCTCTCTCTCCCCCCCCCTTCTCTCTCTGATCCAACCAGTCTATGATTCCTATAATGTTTAGACAGCCTAGTTTCACAAGACTTTTGGTGTAGAATCAAAATTCTCTTATCATTTTTCTTATCTGTTTTTATGACGGAAACACATTTCCGATATTTCAGCAAATCAAATCAGTCACAACTCAATTGGAAAGCGGGAAAAAAAAAGAAATGGGCCAATATTTTCTTACGTAATCTTGCAGCTTCTTCCACCTTACTTCGCCCTCTGTCTGTCTGTCTGTCTGTCTCTCTGTCTCTATATATATATATATATATATATATATATATATATATATATATATATATATATATATTATATATATATAATATATATATATATATATATATATAATATATATATTTTATAATATATATATATATATATATATATATATATATATATATATATATATATATATATTATATATATATATATAATATATACATATTTATATATTTTTATAATATATATGTATATACATATATATATATTATATATATATATATATATATATTCATATAATATATACATATTTATATATTTTTACAATATATATTTTATAAATACATATATATATATATTCATATGAATATACATATTTATATAAACATTCATTTGTATATATATATATATATATATATATATATATATATATATATATATATATATATCAACCAACCATCTAACCTAGCCTATGAAGTACTCACCTCTTAACAATAATGTATATATATATACATATACATATATATATATATATATATGTATATATATTTATATGTATTTATATTTATATATATCTATAGATATTTATTCATGAATATATATATATTTACAAACACCCCCCACACATATATATGTGTGTGTGTGTGTGTGTGTGTGTGTGTGTGTGTGTGTGTGTGTGTGTGTGTGTGTGTGTGTCAGTCTGTCCATATGTCTGGGTTTCTATCTGTCATTCTTTATCAGTTCATGTAACCCCAGTCTGCATAGAGGGGGGGGGGCTAACAGATCTCTTTTTTTTCGTTTTTGGAGTTTGACATTTTTATTCCATAATATCTGTGTGAGTTATAAGATTTAAAAACGGAAACCGAATTCAAAAAACTTCTTTCTCGCTTTGAGATTTTGATCAGATTAATAAATTCATTCAACATTTTTTAATATTCATTTTAAAGAATTGTAAGTGTGTAATAAAAGTTGAAAAAGATTCACCAACAATATTTACATTGGGAGGTAAATTTAGTGATTACTTTTAAATAAGATAATATTCATAAACTAGCAGAACCTGTGGATATACCACAGTAGGAAATTCTAATTAGTACAACGTTTGATATGTTTACTTAAGAGCTATTGCTAAATAGTTCAATATGTAAAAAGTATAATAATCTTGACTAGCAGGACCTGTGGATATACCACAGTATGAAATTCTAATTTATCACAACGTTTGATATGTTTACTTAAGAGCGATTGCTAAATAGTTCAATATGTAAAAAAGTATAATAATCTTGACCAGCAGGACCTGTGGATATACCACAGTATGAAATTCTAATTATCACAACGTTTGATATGTTTACTTAAGAGCTATTGCCAAATAGTTCAATGTGTAAAAAAAAAAGTATAATAATCTTGATTTGACTCTACCTCCCTTTGTTCTTATCTTTCCTTCTTTTCATCTTTTCTTAATGTTTTATTGAGACAGATGAGCCTTATGGCTTCTCTCCATCTTTCCCCAACTGTCTTTCTTTCTTTCTTTCTTTCTTTCTTTCTTTCTTTCTTTCTTTCTTATTAATTTTTTGTGTAGCTTCTCCTTTTTCTTCCTTTCTTTCTTTATGATAAAAACGGAATGGTCCATTATTTAGTTGGGGTAATGTCACTCATAAGTAATAAGAACTCGGTGGATAAGCAACTCCAGATAATCAGGATTTATGTTTTTGCATTTCATCTTGGACGATTTGGACGGTCCCATTTTTAACTAGAGGATGTTGCAAGATGATAACGGTCGTACGAACACGAGTATTAATATATAGATATGTGTGTAAATGAATATATATACCATTGGAAATATAAAAAAATATTCTCACCAAAAGAATGGTGATAGTTTTTCATATATTTCACAAGAATTCATATAATTTCTTAATCAAATAAAGTAATCTATTTTTGTTTACATGATCCCAAATTTGAACATGTGTAGAAACTCGAAATTCTTTCTTTTTTTTCTCTCATCATACAACGTGTAATAAATACCACGTGCGATATCCTGTCTTCATCAGCCGCTATCTAGGTGTGCTAACATAGTTTCGGTGGTTAAAAGCGGGATTGCCACACCTAGTACAGCCAATCAGCCTTTTGGTCACCGGACAGGGTATAAAAAGAAAAGAAAAAAAACGGTTAGAAAATAAAATAAATTGATAAATAAATGAATTATGTCCGTTCATCTTAGCAGTTTCAAGTTGAATGTATTTTGTGATTTTCTTAACGCGTTTACTTTCACCCTTTGATGACATTAGGCGCTTCTCAGTCAGTAGAGCGTTCGGCTAGAAACCACAAGGTTCCTAGTTCGATTCCGGCCCTCGCCAACTCAGCGTATGAGTAGCACAGAGAGACCTGTGCGGTAAAGTAAGGAGCTGATGGTAGGTGTGGCGCTCCACCTCAGATGCCAAAACAATCTCCTTGGTCTAGCGCTATTGAAAAGGGGATAGACTCCCTCGCTGATTCGCTGATACCGACTTTAGGCCGCCCCGACGACTTTACTTACTTTACTTATTAACCCTTATGAACTGATGTCACGTTTTTGTTTACGTGATCCCAATTTTGAACATGTGTAGAAACTCGAACTTCAATGTTTAATGTTTAAACACCTTTTCATTTTCAGTGAATGGCATTTCTATAACTGAAAAGAAAAAACAAAGCATCAAACAGGAAAAGCTTGATAACAAAATAACTAACAAACCATTTAACTTAGCCTTGGATATGTAAGCTATGTCCAACATATCCAACACCGGTTTCGACCGGGGGTCCAGTGAGCTTCGGCCGCTGGACCTTACAAGTTAATAGCGTTGATTCCAGGGGTCTATCCCCCTAGGCAACACCTGCCCCCTCGATTTAAAGGGACATGGCTGGGTTATTGACCAGTACCTGAGGCGCCCCCTTGAGGGGGAATGCCGACGTGATCAACGCATTTTTGTGTCTACCACCCATGAGCTTCGGCTTGTGGGTAGGCCCACATAAAAATGTCCTTGTGTCACGCCCTCATAAGTCGGATGAGAGGCAAATATCTCTAACTTAGCCTAGGAAGGATTTCACCTCTTAACAATAATAATTGACCCCGACAAGTCTAGGGATGACCCACGGGCTTCAAGTTAAACTTCCCGTTTTCTTCGCTTTAAATTTTAGTTCTTGAAAAAAAAAATGCCTAAATTTGACTTTGAATGTTCCCAGGAAAAGAACAAGATAAAAATGAATCCCAGGTGATTTTTCGAAAGTACCAATGATACTCTTTCTCAACCAATGAAAACGTTACCATTGAAATGCTGTATTCAGACATTAAATTGGCTTTAGAATGCGTAACTTTTGTAAAAATCACCTAATCTTTTTTTCTACGATTAAAGACGTCAGCGTGACGTCATAATGACGTCGAAAGAGGTTTTTTCAGACAGCCGAAGCCATAATTCAATCGATTATCTAGAAAAAGCTATGGTCGGAAAAAGGATGTATCTTTTAGATTCTTTTCAAAATACGTTGCTCAATGTCGGGTAATAATGATACGTCACTCTTGATTTCTAACTTCGTATCTATAGCCTTCCATGATCGTATTTTGTAAAGAGTTAGAGATAACTGGAACTTTGAAATCGATATATCTATCTATCTATCTGTCTATATCTTAATCTATATCTATCTATCTATATTTCTTTCTGTCTGTCTGTCTGTCTGAAGGTGGTGGCTGAGGGTCTACATGTCCTGGGAATGACATTAAACTCTATCTGATGGTGAGGTTCCAGTTTTGGAGGTTTGGGAAATGTGGAGAACTCCTTCATTACCATTGCTTCCTGATCCACTCTGACCTGGAGTGGTGTCCCATCTATAGGTTAAATAGAAAAACATGAGTTTATAAACAAAATTGATTATCCATTTAATGATTACTTTATTTCAAAACTTTATCGGCATTAAATAACCCACTGAGGTTGATATGCCGTAAAACAAACCAAACCAAACCATCCACCTATATATATATATATATACCAAACTTATTGGTAAATCCTCGCGGTGAGAAAAAAAAACAGCAAATAGTTTGATTGTAAAAATATACTACCAAACATCAACCGGGGAGAAAAAATTTTTGGAAAAAAGAAAAGACCGAGATAATCGTACCAACCAAAAATAATCTATTGGTACAATATCTTTGCCAAAAGAAAAAAACAATTTATATGCATATATATATATAAGATATATATATTCATACAAAACCGCCAGGAAACTAAAGCTAGTAAAAAGTGCTCAATACCTAAGTAGAGCAAATAATAAACATAAATCTAATGAGTCAGACGAACCTACTAAAAGTTTCGCTTAATGCTCTTCAGGGCTGAGATCTTTTAGTAGGTTCGTCTGACTCATTACATTTATATATATATTATATATATATATATTATATATTGTTTAAGGGCATATCAACCTTCGTGGTTTAATATCAAATGTCTCCTTCTCGAAGAACTGTAGTCGTACTATGGGCTGAGTGGCTTTATACCTCTCCCGAGGGTATTAGTCCAAAAGCGAAAGTAATAGCACGACTGGAGTTCGAACTTGCATACTACGATGTCACAATCCAGCACGTTAGCCACAACGCAAGGATCGGTTTGAAACTTGGTTATAATATAAAATTGATCCCTTACTTTATGTCCACATATTTTTTGTGCGAAACTGAACGTTATGGCGCGACTGGAGTTCGAACTCGCTTATTAAGATGTCACAGTCCAGCAAGTTATCCATAACGCAAGGAACAGGAAATGGGGGATCGATTTGTAGCTTGGTTATAATATAAAATTGATCCCTTACTTTATGTCCACATATTTTTTGTGCGAAACTGAATGTTATGGTGCGACTGGAGTTCGAACTCGCTTACTAAAATGTCACAGTCCGGCACGTTAGCCACTGCGCCAGCAGTATTAATGATGTAAAACAAGTTTATTTATAATTGAGGCTTAAATAAAAAAAATAAATAAATAATGGTGAATGTGATATAAATAACTAAAGGGAATTGTGACTTGAGTAGTGATATAGTTTCGGTTACAGACAGAAAAACACAATCCTAATAAGATTATCCAGTCATTTTTAGAGGATATCTGATTTCAGTTAATGATTCTTAGCTCTCAGTCGGTAGATTACTTGCCTCGGAATCCCAAGGTCCCTGGTTCGATACCGGTCCCCGCCAACTCAGCGTACGAGTAGCATAGATTGTATAATCTGATCTGTGCGGTAAAGTGGGGGGATGACGGTAGGTGTGGCGCTCCACCTCAGAAAAAATACTCCCTCTGGTCTAGCGCTAGCGAAAGGGGGATAGACTCCCTCGCTGTCCGGTTGATACCGACTATAGGCCACTACGCCAACTTTATCATAGCTAATTCGTTTTTGTGATGTCGTTTGTCCGTCTCTTTTACTAAAACTGAATTTTTGCACTGCGTAACCCAGGCAATGATAATGATAATTCCTAATGTATTTTGAAGGCTTGGTCGACTGTAATAATTCAGCGTTTATAATGGTTGACATTTGCAACGTTCCTGTCTAAGGTGGAGCTTTTAACAAAGTGCAACTTTTCCCGCTTTAGTTCGGCTGGATAAGAAATATACAAATATTTTCTTGTAAAAAATCATTAAGTTCAACATAGACATTTTAAGTGATTTGTTTATTTCGTGGTTTTCTAAGTAGTTTATCAGATTTTATGGTAGGCACAAAAATGTGTCGATCCAATCGGCATTCCCCCTCAAGGGGGTGCCTAGGGCGCTGGACAATAAACCCAACCCTGCCCCTTAAAATCGAGGGGCAGGTATAGCCTGGGTGGATAGCCCCCTGGGATCGACGCTATTAATTCAACACACCTGACCCCCGCCTTGAAGAGCGGGTCAGTGATGTCTGGCATTTACATGTACCCCACTTGTACACGATACGGCACAAGGCCTTTTTACGTGAGACCACCCACAAGCACTATTGCGCAAGAGACAATATTAGATTACTAGGTACCTCCAATTTTCCCTGTGAAATTACCCCCCGCCCTATATTTAACACAATGAAACTTGCATAAAGGTTAATATTATCTTGAAAATATTTTGTCCATTCGAAGCAAGGAACATTTTTTGAAAAACTCATTCAGCTTACGGAAATAATGAAAAATTATGAACCAAAAACAATGTTTACATTTTTGCATCATTAAATCAATTGAAATTTAACGTAGCCAAAATAGTTATGGCGAACGGCTTTTTAAAAAATTCTATGAAAAATTAATCAATGGTCTGATTTCCATAATTATTTACCTTTTGATGTAAATATGTCTGAAATAGATTTTTTCCTAAAATATATTAGGGAAATATTTTGTACGAGATCTAACCCCCCGTTTTATTTCATAAAATATGAAAAATTGAACCGACAAAAAACGATTTTTACTTTTTTTTCTATAAAGATGAGAGTCTGAATAATTATATCAAAAGATTTTTATAAGTTTCCATGAGAGAGTTTTTAGTAAAAGAACCATGAATACAGAATTCTGCTAAAAAATATCAATAAAGAAATTAACCCTGTTTTTGTTTTTTTTAAAAATGGACTGTTTTAGTTATTTTTCAAGATAACAGTGAGTAATTTTTCCCCAATCAGATAATTTGATCTTTGAATTAACTGTTTTTCTTTGTAACAACTCGTTATGTTCCTTATTTCTTTTTTGCGAGATTTAAAAAACTAAAGTTCAAAAACTCTAGATTACGCATAAAAAGCTGTGGGAAATTGCGGTCCCAAATACCGCTAAGAAACGAATAAAAGACAAGACAATGGTTAATATTTTAAAAAGGGTTTAATGCTGCGTAAGGTTGCTAAAACTTATTGTAAATCTCATATATTTAAAAGTAACAATTTCGGGACCAAGTAACCAATAAGCACCCTGTGGGGATTATTAAAAGTAAATTAAATTAGATAAATTAAATTGAATTAAACTAAATTAAATTATATTAAATTAAATTAAATAAATAAATAAAAAGTTATTGGCGTCTGGACTCTGGCGTCCAGAGTAACGGTTTTATCAATAAAGTCTCCATCTATACAGCTAACCAGTTGTGTTTGTTATTCTCTCTTCATTTCATACCGTAAGACTTATTCCCTATAAATTGGTGATCTACCTACGTGATTTATATTTTTTTTTAAATTTTAATTTTTAAATTAAAAAAAAAATAAAACTTAAAGGTTCATCACAGATTTTATTATCAAAATATCGCATCATGGAAGCCGCACCACCTCGAAGAGAATGCCTCCCACAACAAACAGCAACAAAAAAATTTGACACCGATGTATATGAAATGTACATCAAGAAGAAGAAAAGAAAGGAGACAAAATATAAATTACGTAGAGCTTACCGACAAAAACAAAACAAGCAACATATTTTTCCACATTCATAAAAAAAGGAAATTGTGAGTAAATAACATTTTTATATTTTTCCACATTCACCAAAAATAACAAAAAATAATAAATAATAAAAATAAAAAATAAAAATAAATAATAAAAATTTAAAATTTAAAAAAAAAAAAATATTTACAAAAAACAAAAGAAAATGAATGAACTCGTGTTACTTACTATTTAATCTTCTACCCACTCACTTCAACCACTACTAGCGGGACTCTGAACACTGTTATATGCATTCACCTTACCTGACGTAAATCTTCTTTTTTTTTTAAAGTGAACCTACTATACCTTCATACTACTAAACCATACACGGACCAAAAGCCAACATCGCAGGAGATTTAATTTAATTAAACTGAATAAAATAAAATTAAATTAAATAAATAGATAAAAAGTTGTTGGCGTCTGGACTCTGGCGTCCAGAGTAACGGTTTTATCAATAAAGTCTCCATCTATACAGCTAACCAGTTGTGTTTGTTATTCTCTCTTCATTTCATACCGTAAGACTCATTCCCTATAACCCCAAATCATCAACTTAATGAAAGGTTCATATTTAACTCTTCACCGGTAAGTTTTGATTTCAAATATTTGAAAATAAACGAACAGACGATTTTTGCAATTATATTGTATCTGACAAAAACGAATTTTACAAATTGTGTGATACTATTTCTGAACGACATCCTTTTATTTAAATAAGCATAAAAATATTTTGTAAATAAAAACTGTATTTTTATTTAAATAAACATAATTGCATTTCTCTTCTGATTAAGTAAAAACTATTTTAGTATAAAAACGTATTTCGTCTTTTTTTAAATCATCGTAAGTGTTGAAAAATATTAATACATTTCTGATTAAAAAATATTTATTTGAAAAAAAAGATTTTGCTATTGAATTTTAATTTGATTACGTCTACCAATTATCTATTTATTTAATTTATTGTGAGTTCAACATCTCCATAAACTTCTGATTAAGATAATTTGTTCACAAATATTTGAAAGCGAAACTTACCGGCGATGAGTTAAAATATGAACCTTTCATTAAGTTGATGATTTGGGGTGCTTATTGGTTACTTGGTCCCAATTTCGTAACACTTATCTTTGCGTAGAGTTCTTACGGCTTCTGTGCCGGTCATTGTAGTTGTCATTCGTTGTTTCAGAGCTGCTGCTATGGTGGTTCATCCAAAGTTGGGGGGTGGGGTCTGTGTTAAACTGTTGTACCAAACTTCTCTGCGGCTAAAGATTTCGGCCGTGTGGTCTCTTCGGCTATTTTTCTGTTCTCAAATTTTTCTAAGGTCTTCGGCTCCTGACCTTACTTCCGAGTTCTGTCAGGGGAGGGTAACCCATATTTTTCATAAAGCATTACATTACATTACATTTCACAGAAATACCCGAAACCTTTGAGACGCTAGGGTTAGGGTTAGGGTAAGGGTTAGGGTTAGGGTTAGTTTTAGGTTTAGTGTTAGGGTTAGGCTACTACGGGAGTTTCAGACATTTAATGCAATTCATACGTAAAATGTGATTCTAATGATATTATCTCTTGCGCACTATTCTGCATTTCTACCGATTTGATTATATCATTCCTTGTGAATTTTTCACACAAGCGTGGATGGTTGGTTGGTTGGTTGGTTTGAATTGTTTGGTTTTACTGCATGTCAACCCTTGTTGGGTTATTTTATGCCGAAGACGTTTTGTTCTATTGATTCTTAATGGGTAATAAAACCTTTTTTTAACTCAATTTTTTAAAGACATGTATTTGTTAACTTATTTTGTTCTATTTAACCCATAGATAGGACCCTAACAGGTACTACCACTCCGGGTCAGAGTGGACCTGGGAGTAATAACAATGAAGAGATATTCCACACTCTCCAGAGCTCCAAAATTGGAACTTCACTATGAGATGCAGTTGAACGTTATACCCAGACACTAAGACCCTCAGCCACGGCCTTATAGCACATCTATATATATATATATATATATATATAATATATAAAGGGTAGTTGTGTGTATGTATGTCCGGAGGAAACTACGAAAATAAAACAATTAACGACAATGTAAATATATATACACATTCACTATCACCAGATCTTTCTTCCGCCCTGTCGGCTGGGGCGTTAGAATGCACCAACTGCACCTCTGCAGAGGGGTAAAACTCCCCCAATGGGGCCACCTGCTGGCCGTGGGTGGCAACCCGTGATGCTTAAGGATAGAACCCAGGTGGCTGAGCAGTCCATGACTTGCAATATTCCACTTTAGGATTTTCTTGGGCTAGACGGGCGGTCGGAGAGGCCCCCTCCGATCAATCGGCTGGCCATGTCAAGCCCTAGCACCTATATGATTGCCCCAACCCTATTGACCTTATGGCATCCCCAAACCCTTTTTATCATATGGGTGCTAGAAGGCGATGACTGAGAGTCTACATGTCCTGGGAATGACGTTAAACTCTATCTGATGGTGAGGTTCCTGTTTTGGAGTTTTGGGGAATGTGGAGCACCTCTTCATCACCATTGCTCCCTGGTCCACTCTGACCCGGAGTGGTAGTACCTGTTAGGGGCTCATCTATGGGTTGAATAGAAAAACATCAGTTTATAAACAAAATTGTATTATGCATTAAGAATGAATTTATTTCACAACTTTGTCGGCATTAAATGACCCACTGAGGTTGATATGCCGTAAAACAAATCAAACGAAACAGATCTTTCTTTTTGAGCAAAAATAATGAAGAACTGATGTATATTCGTGAAGATGATTAAACAAATAAAATTCAAATGATAACAGCGTCAATTTTTTTAAAAAAATGTTGCATACAGTATTTTAAATAGGAAAGAGTGGCTGGATCTTTGTGAGATTTTTTTTATGTAGGGATTGTAATGGGGCATCCTGTGAGGATCCAACTCGCGATTCAACAATAATGAATCATCGAGACTACTTTTTTTTACCGCCTCTACCAAAGCGACACCGTGTAGCCGGTTCTGGTATATATATTTACCAACCCCTCCGCACGAGCAGGATGTGACACAAGGTCAATTTCTTAAGCGGAGTTCAACAGGTTTGAATTCAGAGTTTTCCTTCTCCTAGACCGGTTGCCTAACCAAGGTTAAAGAGTCTAGTCTGCCCTACTATTTATCCATAGCTGGAAGGAGAGCAGGATTCATACCTTTCCCAAGGATATTAGCGCTAAATGAAATGCAATTAGAATTAGGATTTGAACTCGGGGCGACGAGCCGGTTCTAGTATATAATAAAAATGGTTGGGTTTTGCCATAAGGGCAATAAAGTCGGGAGATTCTAATTTTGGAGCTCTAGGGAATGTGGAGTAAATCTTCATTGCCATTACTCCCATGTTTTATTAAATGTCACTGTGACATTTTCCTGTGTTCCCTTTTCGTGACACACTTAACTAAGCAAAATTATTCAACTGATCATTTATTCTGAGAGACAAACGGGAAGTGAACATTTTCACACAAGTCAGCACTGATCAGCAATTTTTTCAATCAGAGATGTCAACCTGAAAAATAAAAACATAAAAAGATTTTCTTTTTTAAATCAGTCACATTACATGCCACGTGATCAACAATGGACGAATTCTGTTATCGTCACATCAACATTCGACCAACGAACTAATCGTTGTAATAAAATATTCCACACACACACTCTCTCTCTCTCTCCTCCCACACACACACACACTCTCTCCTCCCCCCCACACACACACTCTCTCTCTCTCTCTCTCTCTCCTCCCACACGCACACACACTCTTCTCCTCCCCACACACACACACACTCTTCTCTCTCTCCTCCACGCGCACACACACACACTCTCTCTCTCTCTCTCTCCCTCTCTCTCTCTCCCTCTTCTCCTACACGCACACACACAGACTGCTTCTCCCACTGCACTCTCTGTCTCCCTCTCTCTCTCTCTCTCTCTCTCTTCTCCCACACGCACACACACACACTCTCTCCCTCCCTCTCTCCCTCCCTCTCTCTCCCCCTCTTTCCTCACACACACACACACACACACTCTCTCTCTCTCTCTTTCTCTCTCTCCTCACACACACACACACTCTCTCTCTCTCTCTCTCCTCACACGCACACACAGACTCAATCTCTCTCTCTCTCCTCCCACACGTACACACACACACACACTCTCTCCTCTCTCTCTCTCTCTCTCTCTCTCTCTCTCTCTCTCTCTCTCTCCTCTCTCTTCTCATTACTTCATGTTTATATTTTTTAGGAACTTGCTTTCTTGTACTGTGTAAATGACAGTGAGAACCTTTTTGTGATTGAAAGAAAAGTTCTGGAAATAGCCTTACAAGAATGGGAGTCTATGAAAGCATCTTGACTCTCTTTTTCAGAATGTTACATAATTGAGAGTATCCTAACACTTATGTACAGTAGTGTAGAAACCAACATGGCTGAATGAGTTACAGCCAGTGGCCTTGGAGGATTGAGTGACAAGTCTTGATCTCATCCTGATCCTTCTTTCCGGTGGATACCGTGAGAATCGGCGGAAAAGGCCTCTTCCGGTTTAGATTAGAAAGAGTTTAGTTCAGTATCGGCCAAAACGCAAAGGGAGCAAGTCACGTTTAAGCGCGTTGCCATACACTCTGCGCATGTAGTCTGATGGGGATTTCGGAATAAAATATGGTTTAAAGCAAATCGAAATCTTGGGTTATTTTCTAAAAACTACCAACAACCCAGGGATTCTGATAAAGAGAAATCCCCAATGGAAGACCAGACACGAAATCCCAAAGACGAAGTCCAGACGCTAGAAGAAGAACATAAGATACCAAAAGACGACCAGAAGAATAATAGAAGTAAGGAGTATACAACATATACGTTTATTGGTATACAACAGGAAGATATTCAAAAAGATGTAAGTTTTGTTTTTTTATGATAATGATGCCAATAATTTATTATGATTATCACTTGTTTAAATGTTGTCTTCATCAGTCTCTACTCAGTGTCAATTCCTATGAATGTGAGATGCTAAAAAAATTGTTTATTGCTTTGGTAATATGCTACCTAGAATTTGGTAATTTTGTTGAGTTCTCAAAACTCATTAAAGATAGGTACTCAATATTGGAAAGATAATCTAAAAATTGTATTTAAAAGCGTATTCATCTTCTGAAAAAGATCTTTGGGTAATTCATATCAAATCATCCAGAAAAAAGTAAAATTGTCACCCACCCCCGTCAAATTTTCTGAAATTTTGTACAGGTGAGGACTATGTTAAAGTTAGACACTCCCTAAAATTTGAGCTTCCAATTCCAAAAATTGGTGGAGTTATGTTGATTTTTAGCTCTCCACATTTGAGAGGGAAGGGTCATAAAAATGGCAACTTTTTGTAATCTATTTCTGTCTGTAAAATGAGTTCTAGAACTTCCCTACTCCTAAAAATTAGTTTATAAAATAATGATCAATCTCAATACCTATGAATGGTGAGATGCTAAAAGAAATTCTTTATTGCTTTGGTAATGTGTTGTAATGGAATATTCCACACTCTCTCTCTCACCCATGTGGTCTGACTATATATATATATAGCATTATGCTGGGCTGGCTTCGAGGATTAGTAGCGCACCTCACTATTCCTTGTCTATCTTATGGTATCTCTCTGCAATAAAACCCTCTATCTTAAATCAACGAACGTTTTGACTGGTTCTTCCACTCGACCACAACCTTGTCTGATTGTATCCCTTTTAAGGACACAGTACTAAGAAAGAAGAAGTGCTGGGCTGGCTTCGAGGATTAGTAGCGTACCTCACTATTCCTTGTCTGTCTTATTGTATCTCTCTGCAATAAAACCCTCTATCTTAAATCTATGAATGTGTTGACTGGTCCTTCCACTCAAATACAACCTTGTCTGATTGTATCCCTTTTAAGGACACAACACTAAAAAAGAAAAAAATTACTTAGAATTATTTCGACCAAAATATTCTTATCATTTGATCCTTACATCTTTATTGATTTTGTTTCTCTCGGTGTGTTCCAGACCCCCAATAAATGTATCGATTCCTCGCATGGTGCCATGTATACCCGGGAGGATTCCATATCGACCTCTTTGAGAAGCTCTGCATTCTATGATCAGCCCCTTTCAGCACATGCACACTTTTAATAGAGAGAGGGGGAGAGAGGGGTGGAAAGAGAGAGGGGGAGAGGGGAGAGAGAGGGGGGGAGAAAGATGCCATTTTTTGAATAGCGTAAATACCTGCAATGAATCATGAAAGAAATCCTCACTTTGCAATTTGTCGAATTCTTCGATCCAATAAAGCGTCTTTGGCATCAATCCGACAATGGAGACCGTTCTTGTCATGTGAGGATTATTCTTGACTATCTTAAAGAAACTCACAGCATTTAGATATATATTCTTTTAAAATAAAAAACAATTAAAGGACACCCGGTGAGAATCGCAGTCATTACTATTTGGGTGAATAAAAAATGTTGCTATATTTTAGTAAACGCAAGGTAAGCACAATTCGGCAGCTCCGAATGCTTTTGCCAAGCTCATGAAGGTTCATACCGCCCTGTCGGCTAGGGCGTTAGAATGCACCGACTGCACCTCTGCAGGGGGGTAAGACTCCCCCAATGGGGCAACCTGTTGGGTGGCGACCCGTGATGCTTAAGGATAGAATCCAGGTGGATGAGCAGTTCATTACTCGCAATACTCCACTTTGGTCCTATCTTGGGCTAGACGGTCGGTCGGAGAGGCCCCATCCGATCAATCGGCTGGTCACATCAAGCCCTAGCACCTATATGATTTTCCCGACCCTGCTGCCCTTGTGGCAAGCCCCAACTCCTTTTTATCATATGGGTGCTAGAAGGCGGTGACTGTGGGTCTACATGTCCTGGGAATGACGTTAAACTCTATCTGATGGTGAGGTTCCAGTTTTGGAGGTTTGGGAATGTGGAGCACCCCTTTATCACCATTGCTCCCTGGTCCACTCTGACCCGGAGTGGTAGTACCTGTTAGGGTCCCATCTATGGGTTAAATAGAAAAATGTATTTATAAAAAAATTGTATTATCCATTAAGAATTGATTTATTTCAAAACTTTATCGGCATTAAATGACCCACTGAGGTTGATACCAAACCAAATCAAAATGAAGATTCAGAAAGACATCTAGTAGAGGAGGATAATGAGGGTGATAATTGGAATAGGAAGAGAGGGGGAAGGGAAGGGAGGAGCTCTCAAAGTAGTTTTGACTAAGCAGAGGAGAGCTGTTTTGATTTAATCCAGAGTTTTCCTTCTCCTATACCCGTTACCTAACCAAGATTAAAGATCCCAGTCTG
>CM042156.1:88023688-88028688 GCA_023376005.1 Doryteuthis pealeii | reverse complement strand
ATTCATTACATCATAAAATATTATAAAATATTTTCATCATCTAGTGAGAAGAATAAAAACAATTTTAAAAAGCTTCGCGTTCCCATAGGAATTTTTAGCAGCAGATTCTCATTTTTTATTCTATTTTTATTTCGTTTCGTGGAGAAAGGGAATAAAAATGTTTAAAAAACATTCCCAAAAGAAGTCTGTTTAGGCAATTATCAACTTGTGAATTGTTTGAATAAAAAGGGGGAGGGCGGAGTTGAGAATTATATATATTTACCGACACAAGCAGGATGTGACACAAGGTCAATTTCTTAAGCGGAGTTCAACAAGGTTTGAATTCAGAGTTTTCCTTCTCCTAGACCGGTTGCCTAACAAAGGTTAAAGAGCCCAGTCTCCCTACTATTATCCATAGCTGGGGGAGAGTAGGATTCATACCTTTCCCAAGGGTATTAGCGCTAAGTGAAATGTAATTACCACATCAGGATTTGAACTCGGGGCTACGAGTCCATTTCCCATGACTTTAACCATTACACCACGCGCTTCCTTGGTTGAGAAATATATGTTTAAATTTAACAAGACATTTGCAAAAAGTTAAATAAATAAATACCAAGGATATATATGTATACCAGGGGCCGATTTAGCTCAGACGGTAGAGTGTCGGCAAGGCACAAGATTTCTGGTTCTATACCGGTCCTCGCCAACTCAGCGTATGAGTAGCACAGGGATCTGTACGGTAAAGTGAGATGATGGTATGCACGGCGCTCCGCCTCAGACGCTAAAAAAAATCTCCTTGGTCTAGCGCTAGTTAAAAGGGGATAGACCCCCTCGCTGTCTGGCTGATACCGACTTTAGTCCACCCCAACACCTTATATTATATGTATATTACTATATACTAGCGGGAATATACGCCCACTGGGTGTAACGCATATAAAAAGATTACATTATATTTTAATTGTTTTTTTTTATATAAAATCATTCATTGATTTTAATACGTTGGAGAATAAAACAATAATATTAGAGATCAATAACACAAAGTAATTATTTATTAAACCCGGTTTTGTTCAAACCAGTATGCAAATTAACCACACCATATATTATATAAACCTTTATTTCTTAGTGATATATAAAACACATTGCAGGGTTTTAAATTCACTAATAACATGGGCTGTTTTGAGGCAAATCGAACACAGATTTTTTATAGAGATATCGTTAATGAATAAGATTTATTCTATGTATTATTGATTTTGACTACAAATCAAATAGTTATATATAAATTTACGCATTCACCGAGAGTATTGTGACGTAAGCAGTGGTGTAGTTTCGGTTACAGACAGACGGACACCGAATTTCCATTATAATAAGAAGATATATGTGAGTGAGTGTGCAACCGTAACCCAGCTAAAACGACACATCATATCTAGATTTTTTATTAGAACAATAATAAAGTCGACGACTCTAACCATTACACCACGCGCCTCCTCCACTGTATATTATGTTAATATGACAAAGCCATGGAATGATTGAGAAAAAAGTTTTAACCATTGAACAAAAATGTACACTGAGCAAGTGACTATTTACATAATAATGTAATTTATTTATTTTCATTTTATGTAAAAGCTTATTTAAACTGTGTGTCTTCCTCCTCTTCTTCTTCTTCTTCTTCTTCTTCTTCTTATTATTATTATTATTATTATTATTATTATTATTATTATTAATATTATTTCGACACAATGTCGTTCGTGTTAGTCGAACATCTGGACAAAACTTGATAGTCGTTTTTCACTTGACAGCCAACGAGTGGGAAAGTTAAAGATTCAATATTCGCGTGTTTCATTATGAATAAGTTTATTGTTTTCTCTTGACCTTTACAACCTCCAACGTTAAAGAGCTCTGGTGAGACAGAGTTTGAATTTTAATAGAAACTCTTTCGTTGATTCTGTCAACTAAGTAGGCAGTTGTCATAAGCGCATAAGTTTTTTTTTTGTTGTTTTTTTTTGGGGGGGGGTAACTTTGATGGAAGAAATGAGCACTTCGCCATTCCAATGGCGTTCCTCCATGACCTTTCGCTGTTCTTTCGTGTTTAATCTGATTATTGAACAATAAATTTCGAAATTTTCAGACGCAGTCTCTGATCCATCATTATTGTGGATGCATCATCATCATCATCATCATCATCATGTCGCGCATGCAGCACGGGCATCCATGACAATCTCTCGCCAACCCTCCCTCTCATTCATTGCACCTGGGAGCTCCTCTGGAGCAGCCAGCATCCTCACATAGCTGGTCAATGTAGGTCCTTGCCGGGGCCCCACACTTGCATATCCATATGTTGGCTTCCACAGGAGAACGTCGCTTATGAGTTCATCCTGGCTTCTCCAGCAGTCTCCTGCATGCCTTGTCTGTCTCACCCGGATAGTTTGTGAGATGGGGGGGGGGCAGCTGTTTCCTTGTGGGGTGCTGTTTCCACGACTTATTCAAGACTGCGCGCAGCATTCTTGTGCAGCTCCCATCTAGCTTATTCTCAAGACGCTTTGTTAAGGTCCAGGTGGTGCAGCCATATAGCAGCACCGACACAACCATAGCCTGGAAGAACTGTCGCTTTAGCTTGTCAGAGAGATCGGACCTCCATATGACTGATAATTTGTTTGTGGACGACCATGCCTTTGCTATCCGTGTATTAACATCGCTCTCTGTGGAGGAGATATTACCACCCAGGTACGTGAATTGTTCTACTGGCTTAAGAGGCTTGCCGTTGAGTGTGGAGATGTTTCCTATATTACTCGCCTGTGTGGGGCAATATCCGTTAGAAATGTTTTATAATACCAGACCTAGTATTGATTAACAAAAAAGAGATAACTTGTCAATTGGTGGATTGTGCAGTTCCAACAGACCACAGGGTGCAGATGAAGGAAGGCGAGAAGATGGACAAATACCTGGACCTTGCCAGAGAATTGAAAAAACCTGTGGAATATGAGGGTGAAAGTGATACCAATTGTAGTTGGTGCACTTGGAATGGTCCCAAAAAGCTTGGCAAAAAGACTGGAGGATCTGGAAATCCGAGGAAGAATTGAGACCATCCAGACTACTGCATTGCTGCAATCGGCTAGAATACTCAGAAGAGTCCTGGAGACTTGAGGGGACTTGTTGTCACTCAGACTCAAGTGGAATACCATCAGCTAACGCTGGTGTGAAAAATTCAAATAATAATAATAATAATAATAAAGACCAGCTAGAATACTCAAAAGAGTCCTGGACACCTGTGGAGACTTGTTGTCACTCAGCTTCCAGTGAACCACCGGCTAAGGCAGGTGTGAATAACTCGAATAGAGTGAAATAATAATTCAATGTACTCCTAGAGTAACTGTATGTCTAAAAGAAAATATTTTTATGCATTTTAATAAATTCTAGGAAGGCGCACGTGTGTAATGGTTATCGTTGTAGGAAATGGACGCGGCGACACAAGGACGAGGCTGATTGGGAAAAAGTGCAAATCCAACTCTTCTCCCTTCAGCAAGGAGTAAATAGTAGAGCAGGCTGGGCTCTTTACTGCAGACATCAAGGCATACACGGTTTTCAAACAAATGCATTATGAAGAGGTGCCGGATTATATTTTAGAAAAATTTATATCTAAATATTAAAAACTTTTAGAGGAAACATTTCCACTTTGATTATAATTAAAAGAAACTTTGGACCATATGACCTTTAGGCACCCCTTTTGCTTTGCTGATTCATAAGTACATTTTTTCATTTACACCATCAACATCCGGTTGTTTGTTAACAGACAATTTTTTGAGTTCTTTTTTAAATTATAAAACTAACCCCTAACCCTAAACCTAACCCTAATCCCTAACAAACAACCGGTATGGCAACAAGTCCAGAAAAAGGAAAACTGGATTTTAACTGATTTAACAGTTTTCTTCCTTAGAAATTGACCTTGTGTCATATCCTGCTTGTGCGGAGTGGTTGGTAAATACACAATCCAATAAATGTCGTTTACGCTACAATTTAAATTTATTCGCATGTTTTGGCATCGATGATATCAGAAAAAGGGTAATAATTTTACAATACTAAATATATTTCCTTTATTTATTTTGATATTCACTTCAATGCGTATATTCTAAAAGTTTTTATTTTGTGAGAATGCTTAGTTTTAAAGTGGGGGTTCGTTTTTACACTTCAACTTTTGACTTGTAAATTCCTACCATAAAATGCCCAAGCCTAATTTTATGCTAGGAATTTACGAGTAAAAAGTTGAATATTACTTTTTGTTGTTGTTATTTCTTTTCTTTTTGGCTTTGCTACTCTAAAATAAAAACGTCATATTTTAATCATCGTCGACGAAAAAAAAAATTACGGTCATAAAAGGAGGATCCAATTTATGCCTAAATTGTAAAACGAGCCCCCACTTTAAAACTAACATTCTCACAAAATAAAAACTTTTAGAATATGCACATTGAAATGAATATTAAAATAAATAAAGAAAATATATTTAGTATTGTAACATAACGGGTGCAAGAAAAATAAAACATTTATTGCAAAAACACGGACATAAAATGGGGGTTCAGTTTATTTTATGGTAGGAATTTACGAGCAAATAGTCCTTTATTACCAGAAAAAGTAACAATAACGACAATGTTCTTCTATCTCAGCTCCTTTTGGCTGGATGGTTGTCTTGCATTTTATTGTTACTTTATAATGCAGTAGTAAAATTTAAACTTCATACAACGGGATTCAATAGTAACAATAACGACACAATGTTCTTCCATCTCAGCACCTTATGGTTGGATGCTTACTTCGCATATCACTGTGCTACTTCATCATGCACTAGAAACAATTCATCCACATTAGGGTAGATCGATTTTTCACTTTTAAAAAATATCAAATTGTCCATCTATGCGAAAGTTGTGTGTTAGTATACTGAATACTGATACCAAAAATTACATCTTTTACTTGTACCATTGTTTGAGGAAATAGTCTCAAAGATCGTCTACTAAAATGCACTAAAAATCCTCGTT
>CM042156.1:88001188-88018688 GCA_023376005.1 Doryteuthis pealeii | reverse complement strand
TCGATTTATACGATTAACCTTCAGTTTATTATCATTTTACTCCTTGTGATTTTTTCACACTAGCGTTAGTTGATGGTCTTTCACTGGAGTCTGAGTGACAACAAGTCTCCTCGGTCTCCAGAACTCTTCTGGGTATTCTAGACGCTTTAACAATTCTGTTGTCTGTATGGTCCCGATTCTTCCTCTGATTTCCAGTTCCTCCAGTTCTTTTCTAAGCTTTCGGATACCGTTTCAACTACATCATGTATACTACGCTCCTGAATTTTGGACTACGAAATTATGGAAAAATCTCTCGTGTATAATACGCCCTTACTTTTACAGTTAAACTGTGAGTGATTCTATTTGTGATATTGATATTCTTGTACCTTACGCCATTGACTCTTTAATCACCATTCGTAGATAGAAGTCAACGTTATACATTTTACAGAAAGAGATAATAGAAAAAAATAAACTGAGTGATGAAATATGTGAAAAGGGAAAGAAAATATACAAGCATTGGCTGGAAAGTAAAGAATGAATTTTTTTTTGTTTTTTTTTTATTTGTTTGTTTGTTTTTGGGTTTTTTTTATGAGATTGATTCTGATGTGTTCCAGGTAAAATATTTCCCAATCGATGTGGCAAATCGAAGTAACAACTTGCAATTTCCGTCAAGACTTCACTCTCACTCAGAGTAGGACGACAGGTGGTTGTAGTAACATCGATTAGCAGGTTGCTGTTGGTGTGGTGGGAACACAGAAAATTCCAGTATAGTTGTAACGAGTTGCTGCTAGAATAAGTATTTAGGGGGATGAGAATCATATTTAAAACAAAACACTCAGAATTATCAATATGTAGAACGGTCATAAAAATTATATTTATTAAATGAAAACTCCATCAGTCCTGTCAGCAGTGATTGTTTTTTTGTTGTTTTTTAAAATTCTATTTTCATTGTATCCGCTGCAGTGGAATAATATCTCCAATCACCACCCTCAAAGGGGGTTTCGTGACTATGACACTAAACTGCATCTGATGGTGAAGTGGAGTAAGTGGATGCTTGAAAGAGGCTAGCACATGACGCAATCATTTCATGATGTTGTGTGACTAATATCGTAACATAAGATATGCATACATGCTAATTGTTGTGGGGTTTTAAGGGGTCAAATAAGATCAAAACGACGGGTAACAAATGTAGGAAAATGTATTAACAAAAGAGTAGACAATTACAGTACAGAGAAGTGGGAATTACGTCCGACAAATAGAGTTATGAGCTGACTCGCAATGGCTTACTCTCAAGCCATAATTGTCCCTGTTACTTATAGTAACCGTCGGCGCATTCCATTAGTCTATAGGGTATATCACCTATAACACTAATTGAACCCTCTTGTCCTCGGCATGGCTTTACATCTTTTATGTAAAATTATATTTGCTGGTTGATTAGATTTTACGGCATATCAACCCCTGTTGGGTTATTTTATAACGAAGATGTTTGGTTTTATTCATACTAGATGGGTACTCATTTTTTTTTTCAAACTCAATTTTTTAAAACACATTTTTCTATTTAACCCATAGATGGGACCCTAACAAGTACTACCACCGGGTCCGAGTGGACCTGGGAATAATGGTGATGAAGGGGTACTCCACATTCCCCGGAGCTTCAGAACTGAAATTTCCCAATCAGATAGTTTAACGTCATACCCAGAACATTAAGACCCGCAACCACTACCTTCTAGCCCATATATGATAAAAAGGGTTGGGACAATCATATATATATTTACCAACCCCTCCACACGAGCAGGATGCGACACAAGGTCAATTTATTAAGCGGAGTTCAACAGGTTTGAATTCAGAGTTTTCCTTCTCCTAGACCGGTTGCCTAACCAAGGTTAAAGAGCCCAGTCTGCCCTACTATTTACCCATAGCTGGAGGGAGATTAGGATTCATACCTTTCCCAAGGATATTAACGCTAAATGAAATGCAATTACCCCGTCCAGGATTTGAACTCGGGGCGACAAGTCCATTTCCCATGACTTTAACCATTACACCACGTGCTTTCTACATAGACAATCAATTAGGTGCTAGGACTTGACGTGACCAGCCTATTGATCGAGGGGACAAGAAACTACTGTGCACAAAAATGTAAATATAGACATATACGCGATTCCCTAACCACTAGGCATAAAATAGCCCTAGATGAGTTAGCATGCCGTTAAAATCAACCAATCAACAGTATAAAGGAATGAATGCTTGAAAGAGGCTAGCACATGACGCAATCAATTCATGATACCGTGTGACTAATAACGTAGCATAAAATATGCATACATGCTAATTGAACCCTCTTGTCCTTGGTAGGGGTGGGGGTGGGAGGGCTTTACATCTTTTATGTAAAACTGTTTCATACGCCAAACGAAACAACTATTATGTAAGATACGTATTTAAGTTTTCTTCTTCTTCTTCTTCTTTTTTTTTTTTTTTTCTTCTTCTCTCTCCCCCTCTCTCTCTCTCTCTCTCTCTCTCTCTCACTGTCTCTTCTCTCTCTCTCTCTCTGCCTTTCTCTCCCCTCTCTTTCTTCCCCTTCTTATTTTCGTTCACACGCTTCTTCTTCTTCTTCTTCTTCTTCTTCTCTTCTTCTTCTCTTCTTCTTCTTCTTCTTCTTCCTTCTTCCATTCTTCTTCTTCTTCTTCTTCTTCTTCTTCTTCTTCTTCTTCTCTTCTTCTTCTTCTTCTCTTCTCATTGCATCTCTTCCATTCTTCTTCTTCTTCTTCTTCTTCTTCATTGTGTCTTCCTTCCATTCTTCTTCTTCTTCTTCTTCTTCTTCTTCTTCTTCATTGCATCTTCTTCTTCTTCTTCTTCTTCTTTCTTCACTTCTTCTTCTTCTTCTTCTTCTTCTTCCATCTTCCTCCCTTCTTCTTCTTCTTCTCCTTCTTCTTCTTCTTCTTGAATTCCTTTCTTCTTCTTCTTCTTCTTCTTCTTCTTCTTCTTCTTCTTCTTGAATCTTCTTCTTCTTCTTCTTCTTCTTCTTCTTCTTCTTCTAATCACAGACTAGTAAAGCAATCTACTTGCCAAGTAAATCTGTAATAGCCAACTGCCGTTAGTCGTGCCAAATTGAACAAAACCGGCCAAAATAGCGTTCAAAATCACGAACGCCAGTCGTCCATTGCAATCTATTTATACTAAAATAATTCAATGCGCTGCGCCTTTTTGTGCTTATCATACTGTCTGTTATACACAATGGAAGAGGCCAAGTCATCGAGGAAAAAATCGATAGAGATTACTTGTAACAGGAACCCCTTTACTGATTTGGCCAGTTGAGTTCAATGATTTCGTTAGATATAATTCCAGTCATTTGGCCTCCAACTAATAACATCTCTATTGAAGTAAATAATGGAAGAAATTCAGAACAACAACAAAAAAGGCAAAATGAGAAAGAAAAAAAAATGAAACCTTTTGATCATAAAGGGCAGGTGGCTGTAATTCGCTTGGCAAAAAAAAAATTGTTTTTTTTTAACCAATTGGCGATCGTTCAAACCGAATAGTTATTTAGTATTTTTTTCTTCATTTCGCAGCTGTCAGTCTAAAGTTTCTATCTCCAACCCCAACCCATCCCACTCCCGAAAAAAAAAAATCACTTTAAATGGAATGATGATCTACGTCTTCAATCAATAGCCATCTTCATCCCTCATCATTACTTCCATCGGGAAAGCCAAAAGTATTTGCCCTGGCGGTAAGGAGTGTGGAGTACCCCTTTATCACCATTACTCTAAGGTCCACCCTGACCCGGAGTGGTAGTACCTGTTAGGGTCCCATCTATAGGTTAAATAGATTTTTTATTTAATGAGTATAGAAAAATGTGTTTTAAAAAAATTGAGTTTGAAAATAAAATTGAATGCCCAACAAGAATGTTTTAAAGTTTTGTGGTATACTCTCTTTCCTTTCTTACTTCTGTTATTCTTCTGCTCATCTTTGGTATCTTACGTTCTTCTTCTAGCGTCTCTTCTCGTCTCTATTCTTGCTGGTTGGTCGTCCTTGATTCATTTCTTCTTCTAGGTCAATCTTGTTGCCAAGACATTCATCAACCACAAAACCATATTATTTATTTAAACCTTTATTTACTTAACTAAACATATTCTCTAACTAAACACAACGCGCGTGTGCAAGTGATCCAGCTAAAGCAGATACATCTTCTCTGCCTGACGTCCAAGCTGAAATTGAGAGCCAACCAGGTCCCACGTGACTTCACGTATTTCGCGGGCTTTCTGTAATATTCCATGGAAAGTTCCGCCCGTGATATGAAAAAGGGCCATCCCTTCAGAAATATAGGGGGTTGACAATAGTCTATGCATAGATTATGTAACAGTTTCACACCGGCGAGAAACTATCAATTACCAGCACCGTTGATTCATGTCTCCGCTACCCTAACTTATATGTAACTGTTACAGATTTTCTTATCGAATAATTAACACAACAAGTAATCCAGTTGAACGTCATCTGGGGGAATAACCACTTCCCCTTTTTGTTACCAAAACAGAAAAATGGCCGAAACGGTGCTTCCGTTTCTTATTAACCAATATACCACAATAACACAGGAACATGTATCATACATCAAAATGAAGCTGTCCCATGAAAGAAGTTTGAGAGGCAAACATGGCTGAAATCCCTGAAAAGAAGGAAACTTCTATGAAGGAGCCATTTAATGTGAATTTTCGAAGTCGGTGCCCTCATGAAAAATACGATGAGATAATGAACCAATGGGGTCTAATGAAATGTAGAATGTTGAAATTTGATAATATATATATATGCTCCCGAAATATAGAAGGGAAATAAAATGTAATAAACACCAACTAAGTTCTTATTCATTTCACAGCCCATGCTTCACACAAAATATAAATATCATAGGTATATATAAGATACAAATATATATTCACACTGAGAACTAGACTCACCAGATACCACACACACACACACACACACACACACACACACATAACACATACACATTATATATATATATATATAATAAGTAATCCACAGACACATGTTTCGAGGTATCACCTCTCATCAGTGTGGTTATACATTAACAGCTACCCCTGTCCAACGTTTGAGACCCGAATGAACTTTCGTTCGCCAATCCTCTTACCCGTACGGCCAGAGGCAGCTGTCAAATATAGGAAAATATTCAATTGCTACATTTCTAAGCGGAAATGAATTCACTAGAGGCCTCAAACATTTGTAAACAAAGCGAGGTTTAGCTACACGCCAGAACGGTGAATTGCAATTAAATCCCTATTTAAAGTACTCGACCGAAGTGGGAGTATATATATAATAAATAAGTAATCCACAGACACGTGTTTCGAGGTAACACCTCTTATCAGTGTGGTTATACATTAACAGCTACCCCTGGCCGGGTTTGAGATCCGAATGAACTTTCGTTATAACCGTAACTCTTTCAGTTGGCATTCGTAAACAAAGGCAATAATTGTTGAATATTAGGCGACAAACCAATTTAAAATGAACTAAGCGGGATAGATATAATTTGAAAAAGGATCTCCTGAGGAATTATTAGCAGTCCAATCTTTCTACGAATCAGGCTGGTCTTAATTTTCATTTTTCTTCAAGAATCCCCCCCCCCTTCGCCCATTTATGAAGAATTCCCAGAGAAACTAATCAAAAGAATTATTTAAGCATCGTATATTTTGAAATTACCATTTCATGCCATTTTAACACATTTCATTGCATTATGAAACTTTACATTGCCTTCTTTTACACTCACTCCTTTTAAATTGATCTTACTCTAATTCAAACTGAAATCTGCTAATAATGGAGATTCGGTCTCTATTTGTCTATAACCGAAATTACGTCACTGCTTACGTCACATTACCCAAAATCGTCAATACAGAGAATAAAGAACAAACTTGTATTATGTACACTCAAAATTTGAGAATGCAGCCTTAGACGGTCCTCGTTATTTTTTAAAACAAGTTTTGATAAATACATGCCCGGTTATTACATATTTATGTATTCTACAGCCTCAGCCGACAGGATAGTTCACTATATTTTTGTGTATTGATTCAAATTGTTTGAAATTAAGCAATGTAAATGCAACATAAAATTGACTGCTTTTTCCTTGCCTTTCAAATAAATCTTAAAGCTACTCCATAGATTGCATTGTCTATGTAACATAAAGGCGCATTATGTTATATAGCCATCTGTCTAGGTATATATATATTTACCAACACGAGCAGGATGCGACACATGGTCAATTTCTTAAGCCGAGTTTAACAGGTTTGAAGTCATAGTTTTCCTTCTCCTAGACTGGTTACCTAGCCATGGTTAAAGAGCCCAGTGCCCTGCCCATAGCTGCAAGAAGAATTGGATTCATACCTTTCCCAAGGGTATTAGTGCTATGTGAAATGCCAACAGCTTTGTCCAGGGATTGAACTCGGGCCGACGAGTCTATTTCCTATGACTCTAACCATTTGGCCACGCGACCCCTGTCTATGTATCTATCATGAGTGGGGTATTAGTATTATGTAAAATGCAAACAGCATCGTCTAGGATTTGAACTCCGGTCGCCGGGTCCATATTTTTCAACGATAACCATTACACCACGACTGCTTTTATCGCTATAATGCCATTGCTTCTCAAGTGTACATATGAGAAGTGTTCGTTCTTCTCCCTGTGAGATAATCAACTCTTTATTTCCTTTGCTTGAAGTAATACCACAATGTTTCTACAAGACACGGAGTAAAATTGCTTTGTAAATTGATTTTATTGGCTTTCAAAATTGAGAAGGGCGAACGCAAAGGACTATTTCCTGAAGGCGTCGGAAACTAGGCTGTCAGATATCGGATCTTCCAATAAATTGGAATAAAGCTTTTTTAGAACAGCTAAAGAACTTGCCAGTTCTTTCACTCAAACGCTATTAATTTCAAAAAATTATTTCCCTTATTCTTTTTTTAATACTTTAAACATGAAATATCCTTTTTTATCACACGAACCTTTTCACGAATTAATCTATAAAATTTTTGCATTTTTTGCACAACATTTTTAGATGCCAATATTCAGATTTAATTCATACTAGAAGCGACTACACAGCATCACCTGGGTAGAGGGGAAACTAAAAAAAAACGTGGTGTAATGGTTAGCAAGTTAGTCTCGCAGATCCATTATTATTTCGCAATATTTTTAGACGCCAATATTCAGATTCCATTCATACTAAAAGCGACTACCCAGCATCACCTGGGTAGAGGGGAAACTAAAAAAAACGTGGTGGTGTAATGGTTAGCAAGTTAGTCTCGCAGATCCATTATTATTATTTCCCAATATTTTTAGACGCCAATATTCATATTCCATTCATACTAGAAGCGACTACCCAGCATCACATGGGTAGAGGGGAAATTTAAAAAACGTGGTGTAATGGTTAGCAAGGTAGTCTCGCAGATCCATTATTATTATTATGTATATTTGAATTTCAGATATCTTCTAATATAAATCAAATGTCCATAATTTTTACACAACAAGCAAGAACTATATATATATATATATATATGAAAAGGTGGAATTAAAACATATGCTGTTATATCATCTGATAATCTATCAGAGCTCATTCAATCCGTGGTGTTTTGGGTCGGAGAAAATGTCAAATCAGTTCACAAACAAAAAAACCCTAATACTGCAAAAAATAATTATATATATATATATATTTACTTTGTTGTTAATTGTTTTATTTTCGTAAATTTCATCCGAACATACATACATACATACATACATACAAACTGCCTTTTATATATATATTTACCAACTCCTCCGCACGAGCAGGATGACACAAGGTCAATTTCTTAAGCAGAGTTTAACAGGTTTGAATTCAGAGTTTTCATTCTCCTAGACTGGTTGCCTAACCAAGGTTAAAGAGCCCAGTCTGTCCTACTATTTACCCATAGCTGGAGTGAGAGTAGAATTCATACATTTCCCAAGAGTATTAGCGCTAAGTGAAATGCAATTACCACGTCCAGGATTTGAACTCGGGGTTACGGTTCATTTCCTATGACTTTAACCATTACACCACGCGCTTCCTTTTCTATATGTACTAGATGCGGCTTCCCGGCATCGCCCTGGTAGAGGGAGAATAAAAAAAAAGTTATTCTCACAGATCCATTATTACTAATTCCGAGTTGGATCTCGCTGAATACGCTATAAAAATTCCCATGTAAGAAAGACCGGGTGGGACGCGTCAGAAATTTCTTTCCCAAATATCTTATTATAATGGAGATTGTGTGTCTGTCTGTCTGTAACCGAAACTATATTACTATACAAGTCACAATTCCTTTAGTTATTTACATCACATTCTCCATGATTTTATTTTTTATTTAAACCTCAATTATTAATAAAATTGTTTCACATTATTAATTGTTGACCATATCTACATAATAATAACATACAATTGTATTTATATATACAACAAAATAGAGGTTTACAGTGTGAATGGGAAGGCTAATTTGCATATTGATCTTAAAAAATTGATTTTAATAAATATGTGCTTAGTATTATTGATTTCTAATTGTTTGGTTTTATCTTAATGAATATGAGCAAAAATCTCGGGGATAAATCTTTAAAGAAATCCATTAACAAGAAGATATAACTGTAATTTTATTCTTTACTTCCTATTTTAACTAAATACTTAAATTAGGAAAATTTACCAATGAAAGACGGGAGTAATGGAAAACGATGGAAGAGTTAGTTTCAAAGTTGTTCTATTTTTCAATCATACCCCCTCTGTTCAAAATCGTTTTATCTGCATTTTTATTCAGTTTCATTAGCCTTTCTAATTTAATATGATATTTTATTATATTAAAAGTTAAATACTTGCACCTGAAGGGTGCATATATTTGCTAGTATATATAAAATCTTCAATATTTTTTCACAAGATGTAAGCTCTGGTGATAGTGAATGTTTATATATATTTACTCTATCATTAATTGTTTTATTTTCGTAGTTTCCTCCGGACATACATACATACAACTGCCCTTTATATATGTATAGATAGATAGATAGATATATAGAACATTCAGCATCTTACATTATCATCTTCCTCATCATAGGGTGAGCTGACACCATGGATACCCGTAACTCTCTCTCTCTCTCTCTCTCTCTCTCTCTCTCTCTCTCTCTCTCTCTCTCTCGCCAACCGTCATTGTCGGTTATCATCCCTCGCAGATCTTCCACACAGCATACAGAGTCCCCACAGAGCTGACAAGTTTTTGCTTGTCGGCCTATACTGGTTTGTACGTGTGTACCCCACTTGTATGGGCTGGGCACAAGGCCTCGTTTTAACGTGGGCCCACCCACAAGCCGAAGCTCATGGGTGGCAAAGAACAAAAATTGCATCGATCCCTTCGGCATTGCCCCTCAAGTGGGCGCCTCAGGCGCTGGGCAATAAACCCGTGTGCAGGTGTCCACTGGAGAACATCACTTATGAGTTCGTCCTTGCTTTTCTAGCTTTGTCCAGCATGTCTTGTTCGTCTTTCTTGGGTGGTTTTGTGTGATAAAAGGCAAGAAGCAGTATTGCTGCTTTTGGTCGGGTGCTGCTACCAGGATTTTTTTCAGGTCCACACGCCGAATTTTTGTGTAGTTCCCATCTAGCTTTTTCTCCAAGCGTTTCGTAAAAGTCTAAGTGGTGCATCCATACAGTAACGCTAACACGGCCACAGCTTGAAAGAGAGAGATTAGATTTCCATATGATCGATAACAGTCCATGTCTTTCCTATGCGTACATTAACATAGATCAATCAAACTTCTATATATCAGTACTCGTGTTCCTTAATCATACGACCGTTTTCTCTTCCAACAGACTCTGCTTAAAGATGAGACGTCCAAATCGTTCAAATTGAAATGCAAAAAAGTAAATCCTGATTATCTGGTGTTGCGTATTCGCCGAATTCTTATTTCTTATGAGTGTCGTCACCTCAGGTAAATAATAGACCATTCCGTTTTTATTAGAAAGAAAGAAAGATAAGAAAAAGACATGCTAAACCGAAAAATATAATAAGAAAGAAAAGATAGAGAGTAGAAGAAGATAGAGAAAGGTGATGAGCGCGCGGAAGCGATAACGTAAATCTATTTCAATTGAACATGATGAAGAGAAGGAAAAAAATAAAAGTATGAGAGAGAGTTAAATCAAAATGATTATACTTTTTACATATTGATGTATTTTTTCAATAGCTCTTGAGTAAACATATCAGACGATGTATTAGGTTGTTACAAAATAATGGCCGATTGAAGTGCTCGGTTTTGAAATGTCATTTGAACATAGAATTTGTTGTTTATTTCAGGTGAATTTTTGCATAAAAATCGGACTGTACGAAGGTGGTTCCAGAAATTCCGCAGCGGAAATGAGAGTCTTGAAAATGAAGAAGGTAGAGGACGGACATGCAGTCTTGACAATGAACAATTGCAGGCAGTTGTTGAGCAAAATCCACGACAAAGTGTCAGAGAAATGTCTCAAACACTTGGTGTCAGCATTGCAACAGTTTCCTGCTATTTACAGAGTATGGGAAAGGTGAAAAAGCTCGATAAATGGGTTCCTCAT
This sequence comes from Doryteuthis pealeii, assembly GCA_023376005.1. Taxonomy (NCBI): domain Eukaryota; kingdom Metazoa; phylum Mollusca; class Cephalopoda; order Myopsida; family Loliginidae; genus Doryteuthis; species Doryteuthis pealeii. Next base: position 88,008,127 of record CM042156.1, on the reverse strand, counting down.
GAGCTCAATGAGCACCAAAAACTTAGGCGGTTTGAAGTGTGCTCGGTGCTCAGTTTGTGTAACACCAATGACCCTTTCTTGACCGAATAGTCACTTGTGACGAAAAGTGGATCCTTTACGACGGAATTTCTGGAACCACCTTCGTACTGTCCGGTCACTTGTGGATTCATCTCCCCATGCTTTGTTGATATTGGCAGCAGTTTCGGAGGCATTTTTGCCCAAACTTGAATTCATGCAACATAAGAAGGTGAAGGTCATGTTTAGGCATGTTCATCTTTGAAGGCCCCTATTTTTCAAAAAACTGCTTTCTATCTGAAAATAAATTAAATTCTATTCTTGAGCACACATTAATTATTATATGTGCAAAAATTCACCTGAAATAAACAACAAATTCTATGTTAAAATGACATTTCAAAACCGAGCACTTCAATCGGCCATTATTTTTGTAACAACCAAATAATAGTTAAATTATCATGCAGTTGTATATCCACAGGTCATGCTAGTATTATTATATATTTTATTACATTAAAACGCCCAGCGGAGCTCATACTTTTTCTCATAGGAGTACATGTCAGGATGGAAAAATGTGACCTTTTGATCTTCAGTCTCTTGCTCTGTCCGAATGTCCGAGCGTTCTCCCGATCACTAAATGCTTCAATTGGCACACGAGGAGAAAGAAGAGAAACAGGTGTCTATTTCCAATTGATCTCTAACTGTTCAAACCGGAAGCCCCGCTCAGCAGAAGCAGTGCAGATGTCGATAGATATGGCGTCGACCGAAAGACTGCTGTATGTTTGCTCGACCGGAAATGCATAGCTGACCGGATATAGATTCCAATTAGCCAATATGGCTACCAGCTGTACTTGAAAATGGTTCCTTCAGATAAGAGAGAAGAAAAAAAAATTCCATTCGATATATAAGCATTCGATTACTGAGTATGATTTCTCTGTTTCTTGTATCGATTACATTGATCGATTACTGGAGCGACAAATTCGAATTGGAGATCCAATGAATAAAACAGAGTAACTGTATTGCCTACAAATCGAAATCTTCAATTCAAGTTACTTGTTTTTTTTTCTCTTTGTGTTGTTGGTATGGCGTATGGATAACGTTGTGTTCAATAAACGATGAAATTGAAGTATGTTGTTCGCTATATTTGGAAAAGGCTTTAACTAGTATTTCTTTCTCTGAGTCAGAAACTTAGAAACTGCGGCTAGAATTGCAGAGAAAAAGATAATAAACAAATCTAGAAATCTATTATCGATTCTCAACGACTTACTAAATGTAAATCGCGATTTAAAACTATGTGAACGTGCGGATGGCCTAGTGGTTAATAACACACATTGGCAAGCAGAGTTCAATTCTAGCTGGAACATATGTTGCATAGCGCCTTCTTTACTGGCACTAAATAGGTATATGTTATATACTGGTCTTTTCACTAAGCCAAATCAGCATATAACGTTATATACCTTTCTTTAATTCTTACTCTGTCGTCTATTCTTCTGGTCGGCTTTGCTTCTGATCGTCTATCATCTATCTTGGTCTGGTATATCTTCTACAGGTCTCGTCTGGTCTTCTATTGAGGATTCCGGGTCTGGTTTCTGTTGAGGATCATTCCTTATCAGAAGCCCTGCGTCATTGTTAGTTTTTAGTAATAAACACAAGACTTCGATTTACGTTGATGTTACTTTATTCCAAATCCCCTCCCAGACAATCTGCGCAGATGAGGCTTACATGTTGCTAGCTCGGCTTCTAAGTTCTAACTGACTAACTGAGTCGCTTACTCCTTAAACCGGAAGAGGGTTTTCTATGGGGGTTTCACGGTTCTCGCGGTCCCCAGAAAGCAAGGTCAGAGTGAGGTCAAACGCTGTCACTCACTCTCAAGGCCATCAGCTGTACTGATCGCCATAATGATTTCTACACTACCTTAAAAATGTATTAGGGATCCAATAATTATGTAACACATAGCCCAGTCGGCTGGGGTTCTAGAATACACCGACTGCACCTCTGCAGAAGGGTAAGACCTCCCTCCCATGGGATTAACTGTTGGTCGTAGGTGACGACCCGTGATGCTTAAGGAGGTAATCCTGGTGGCTGAGCAGTCCATGACATGCAACACCCCCACTATGGTCCTTACTTGGGCTGGACGAGCAGTTCGAGAGACCTACTCCAGTCAATCAGCTAGTCACGTCAAGCCCTAGAACTATATGATTGTCCCGACCCTATTGCCCTTAAGGTGCGCCCCAACCCGTTTTATCATATATTTGCTAGAAGATGGTGGCTGAGTCTCAGTGGCCAGGGTATGACGTGAAACTCTATCCGATGGTGAATTTCTAATTACGAGTACCCCTTCATCACCATTACTCCCAGATCCACTCTGACCCGGAGAGGCAGTACCTATTAGGGTCCCGTCTGTGCGTTGAATAGAAAAAATGAGTTAAAAATGTGTTTTCATCAAGAATGAATAATATAAAACGTCTTCGGCATAAAATAAACCTACAAGATTTCTCACGCTGTAATATATATATATATATATATATATATATATATATGTGTGTGTGTGTGTGTGGTGTGTGTGTGTGTGTGTGTGTGTGTCCTTTCCCAACCTGGTTATCGGTAGATTTCATTTTAATGGAATAATGAATTAATTCGCAAGATACTTCCCTTTAGTGAAACATCTGAATTTACATACTGTCTTTCTGTTTCTCAAATATATATATATATATATATATATATATATATATGTATATATAAAGGATTAGGGAAAAAACGACAAAATGTAAAAGTTATGAATAACGAACACATACAATTAAACTTAATCATTATTTCGTCCTTGTTTGTATCAGCGTGAATTTTATTATTTTAAAACTGAATGATAGATAAATGATGCAATGGTAAAAGGAGGAGGCGGGGGAGGGGGATGGAGGAGATAAAAGGGATTGTCATAGACGTAGATAGTATAAAAGTTCGAGTGGGGAGATGTATGCCCGCTATTCACCGTTCTATAACGTTTTCTCTCTCTTACACACACACACTCACACACGCACACATATATATATATTTGAAAATTGCTTAGTTGATAATTAATGAATTAGTTTATAATTAATGAATTCTAAATGGATATATCCGCCTAATTTATTAATTATCAACTAATTCATTTTCAAATTAGGTATGACTTCAATTAAGCTCATATTCTCCCAAAAATTGTCGGCATAGCCATATCAAACAAACTGTTTGCGTACTTTCATATATATATATATATATATATATATATATATATATATATATATTGGTAAAGAAAAGGATTAAAACGCGGTCATTTTGCGATTATAGATCTATTTCTACCCACAGGTATCTGTGTATACCTATAAGTTTCATCAGACCGCTAACTTTATTGAAAAATGTAAACAGAAAATTCATGAGGCTTTATATACAATTTTTGTGGGAAATCCTGAAAGATTTCGGGTTTCAGTTCTTCTCATCGTCTTATATATACATATATATGTGGAGAAAGGTAGACAAACAGGGGATGTTATGGTTTGTGAGTGATTTGATTCCTCCCATGTTGTGCATGCTGTCTAGAAGACATTTTGTGTTTCCTCGAGTGTGACAGCAGCCCAGCCCTGCTGCGAGAAATGAAGCCACACTGACAAAGGAAATGCTCCAAGGCAGGAGTTAAATGTTTTTCTTTTAAAGTTAGGCGGAGCCGATCTCTAGGCTTCAGTCTATTTTCTTCAAAGCTCTTTAGTTTAGCGAAACAGGTCTTATGCCATTCCTTCCGATCCGATGCTACATCTTCCCAAGCACTCAGGTCAATATCGATGCGTTTCAATTTTTTTTAAACTTTTTTAAAATTTTTATTAATATATATATATATATATATATATATATATATATGTATATATATATATATTGTTTGTATAAATAATCACTAATACACAATTATAATAAGATTAAAAATCAAATTTTGACCATGCAAAAAAATGGTATATACATAAACCAGAATCTGTTCTTGAGAACGAAACGCACAAAATTCTCTGGGACTTTGAAATAAAAACGGATCACCTTATCCCAGCAAGAAGACCAGACCTAGTGTTGATAAACAAAAAATAAAGAACTTGTCAACTGGCGGATTTTGCAGTGCCAGCAGATCACAGCTAAAGGAAAATGAAAAAATAGACAAAAATCTGGACCTTGCCAGAGAACTAAAAAAGTTATGGAATATGAAAGTGAGGGTGATACCAATTGTAGTTGGTGCACTTGGAACAGTCCCAAAAGGATTGGAAAAGGGTCTGGAATGTTTGGAAATCAGAGGAAGGATTGAAACCATTCAGAACACTGCACTGCTGCAATCTGCCAGAATACTCAGAAGAGTCCTGGAGACCTGAGGAGACTTGCTGTCACTCAGACTCCAGTGAAAGACCATCAGCTAACGCTGATGTGAAAACTCAAAAGGAGTAAAATAATAATAATAATAATAATAATAATAATAATAATAATAATAATAAATCACCACAATAATTAATTACTTATACATAATTAAATATTTAAAAAACTTAAACCACACAACTCTTACTATAAAATTTTTACACTTACTATAATATATATATATATATATATATATATATTATATATATATATATATATATATAGAGAGAGAGAGAGAGAGAGAGAGAGAGAGAGAGAGAGATATGTCTCATCTGAACTCTTTCTCTGCTGGAAACCACCAAATCCTACTTCTTCCGAATTTTAAAAGGGAAATACTTAGGATCTGTGAACGCTGGTAAACAAAATTAATGTCCATGTTCAGCAGCTGTTTAAACAGAAACGGTGTATTCCAAACATGCGGAGAAAGATGTAAAAATACTTGAGTCTGCAGGAGTCGGAACTGTGTTTTTCTTAAAACAAGAAGGCCTGGCCCGGTTGTGCTTCATTACTAGATGCGTTCAAAGACCTCCAACTTGTCAAATGATTCGTGTAGCATTTCTCAAAACCAACAACAGCGAAATAGTTCAGCGTACGAAAACAGATCGGAAAAAGAAACGCCCCCCGCCCCGCAACTTCGTGAAAGAAACATTCTCAATCGTAAGGACAAATCTTAGAAAGATCATGTTAGAGATTGTTTTTGATAAAATCAAAACACAACTTATTTTTGCATGGTTCTTCGTAAGTTCTTACTTTCTCTATCTATCTATACATATATAAAGTTGTGTATATGTATGTCCGGAGGAAACTTCAAAAATAATACAATTAACGACAAAGTAAATATATATATATACACATTAAATTAACGACAAAGTAAATATATATAAAAAGTAAAGTAAAGTCGTCGGGGCGGCCTAAAGTCGGTATCAGCCAGTCAGCGAGGGAGTATATCCCCTTTTCAATAGTGCTAGACCAAGGAGATTGTTTGTAGTATCTGAGGTGGCGCGCCACACCTACCATCAGCTCCTTACTTTACCACACAGATCCCTGTGCTACTCATTCGCTGAGTTGGCGAGGACCGGTATCGAACTAGGAACCTTGTGGTTTCTAGTCGAACGCTCTACCGACTGAGCTAACCCGATACACATTAAATATCACCAGGGCTCGGTTTTTGAGCAAAAATAATGATGATTTGATTTAAATTCAGGAAGATATCTAAAAAAATAAAATTTAAATGATAACAACATGGAATTTTTTCCATTTGATATTGTAGACATAAATTTCTATTTTAAGATTTTTGATTAATATATTTTAATCTTGATTATCTGGTTTTGCTTTTCCACCAAATTTTTATTTCTTATGAGTGTCATCACTTCAGCTAAATAATGGACCATTCTATTTTTATTATAAAGAAAGAAATGGAAGAAAAGGGACATGTTACACGGAAAAATATAATTAAGAAAGAAAGAAACGGAAAAAAGAAAGAAAGAAAGAAGAAAGAAAGAAAGAAAGAAAGAAAGAAAGAAGGAACGGAAAAAAGAAAGAATGAAAGAAAGAAAGAGAGTTGAGGAAAGATAGAGAAAGGGGGTGAGCACACAGAAGTGATAACTCTAATCTGTTTTAGTTGAACATAATGAAAAGATGAAAAGAAGGAAAGAAAGAAAAAAAAGAGTGAGAGAGAGTTAAATCAAGATTGTTATACTTTTTGCATATTGAACTAGCTCTTAAGTAAACATATCAAACTTTGTAATAATCAAATCATCATACTATGATATATCCACAGGTCCTGCTAATAATAATAATAATAATAATAATAATAATAATAATAATAATAATAATAAATCAGTCAAAAGTCAAAAAGTATTCAAATCTGACCCCTTATCTATCGCCATGATTTACAACAACCATTTTAACACTACCTTGCGTAATTCTCTTCTTCTTCTTCTTCTTCTTCTTCTTCTTCTTCTTCTTGTCTCTTCCATTCTTCTTCTTCTTATTATTATTATTATTATTATTCCTTTTGAGTTTTCACATCAGTGTTAGCTGATGGTCTTTCACTGGAGTCTGAGTGACAGCAAGTCTCCTCAGGTCTCCAGGACTCTTCTGAGTATTCTGGCAGATTGCAGCAGTGCAGTGTTCTGAATGGTTTCAATCCTTCCTCTGATATCCAAACTTTCCAAACCCTTTCTAATCCTTTTGGGACTGTTCCAAGTGCACCAACTACAATTGGTATAACTTTCACTTTCATATTCCATAACTTTTTTCAGTTCTCTGGCAAGGTCCAGATATTTGTCAATTTTTCATTTTCCTTTAACTTCACCCTGTGATCCGCTGGCACTGCAAAATCCACCAGTTGACAAGTTCTTTCTTTTTGTTAATCAACACTAGGTCTGGTCTTCTTGCTGGATAAGGTGATCCGTTTTAATTTCAAAGTCCCAGAGAATTTTGTGCGTTTCGTTCTCAAGAACAGATTCTGGTTTATGCATATACCATTTTGTGTGTGGTCAAAATTTA
>CM042156.1:87993688-87996188 GCA_023376005.1 Doryteuthis pealeii | reverse complement strand
ATGATAATATTTATATCAATAGAAAACTGAACGGTCATTGGAATGCCACAAGTAACAGAATCAGCTGATATTTGAACATTCCGATGGCAATATCTACGTCATTAGAAAACTGCCGATATTCAATGGAATGCACAAAGATCAGCTGGTTTTTTATGAATAATAAAAATTAGAAAAAGACCCTTTTAGCTGACAAACTACAGAAAGAGAGCTTACGCTCTTCCCGACTCGACAGAGTTGGAGCTGATGCTCCTAACTCGACAGTGGGAACGAAAGTTCTCCCCCAACATCGACACAATGGGGAGAAGTCGCTGCCCGAAAACACAAAATGATATACCAGGTTGGTCTCGTATTTTCGTTTCCAATTTTCTCTCTCTCTCTCTCTCGCTCAACAACAACAAGAAGTTTCAATCACAGACATTGTTTTATCAAAACTACTACAATGTTGACACAACCAATCGCACAAATATAAAAAATACATGTCACACTTGTCACACACAACTATATACAGACACATACAGTCAGCAACATCGCTAAAAGAACAATTGAATATACCAATTGTAAATTAATGTATATAAAGTTTGTTTCCTTTATCAATGTTGTCTTCTTCTTTTGTTTTCTACGGAAACTTCATTTCTGTAGTCTTATACATTTAAATTGTGGGGACCCATAACTCGGATCTCTTCAACTACACAAACACCAAACAAACCGGGTCCCTACAACTGCGAGAAAGATTTGATACAATGTCAATTTTAAGCGGTGTACAGCTGGATTGAATTCAGAGGTTGTCTTTATCCTAGACTGGCTGCTAAACAGAGGCTAAAGAATCTAGTCTACCCTACTATTTACCCAACAACAGTTTTTTTTTTTTGCATTTCCCAAATGTGTTAGCGCGAAGTGAAACACAAACAGCCTCGTCCAAGATTTGAACTTGGGTCGCTGATTCTATTTCTTACGTTACACAAGACACGTCTCCAAAGTTGTCCTTCTCCTGTGTTGGTTGCCGAGGCAAGGCTAGAAAAGTCAATCCTATGATTTTGTCATTAACTGATGGGGACTTACGGTCAAGTCACGTTGAAAGCGCCGATCCCCGTTAGATCACCGAAGTTAAGCAGCGATGAGCATGTTCACTACTTACATGGGTGACCATTTAGTCAACAGAAGGTACTGTAAGTAAAACCAAATATCAAAATGGCTTGATTCGGCATTAAATGACCCGAAAGTGGTTGATGTGTCGTAAAACACAATAACCAAAAAACCGTTGGGGGGGGGGATGATTTATCCCTTTCTTTTTGGAAATTAGTGTGAAAGGAACGTAATCAGCCTCAACTTGGTTTTGAACGCGATTCGCCTGTTTTATTTTCCGCTCCGATACCCATAACGCTACCCGCAGCATCTTGTAGTTTATTATACATATGCTAATTAGATATGTTATGCTTTAAGCATTTTTTTCGTTTTCTTTCTTTTTCTTTTTCTTTTCTTTTTCTCTACCTTTTTTATTTTTCTTTTCTTTTTTCTTTTTCTTTTTCCTTTAACTTTTTTCTCATTCTTTTATTTTTCTATTTTGTCTTTCTTTTTCTTTTTCCTTTAATTTTTTCTCATTCTTTTCGCTTTCTCTTTCTTTTCTTTTTTTTCTTTTTCTATATCTTTTCTATTTTGTCTTTCTTTTTCATTTTCCTTTAATTTTTTTTCACTCTTTTTTTTCATTTTCTCTTTCTTTTTCTTTTTTCTTTAATTTTTTTCTCATTCTTTTTCTTTTTCACTTTTTCTTCTTTTTTTCCTTTTTTTTCTTTTTCTATATTTTTTCTATTTTGTCTTTCTTTTTCTTTTTCCTTTAATTTTTTTCACTCTTTTTTTTTTCATTTTTTCTTTCTTTTTCTTTTTCCTTTAATTCTTTCTTGTTCTTTTTCATTTTCGATTTCTCTTTCTTTTTCTTTTTTCTCTAATTTTTTTCTTCTTTTTCTTTTTTCGCTTTCTCCTTTTTCTTCTTGTTCTTTTCTTTTTCTATCCTTTTTTCATTTTCGCTTTCTTTTTCTTTTTCTTTCTTTTAACTTTTCTCATTCTTTTTTCTCTTTCTCTTTCTTTTTTATTTATCTTTTTCTTTTTTTCAATTAACTTTTTCTCGTTCTTTGTTTCTCTTTCTCGTTCTTTGTTTCTTCGTTTCTTTCTCTTTTCCCTTTTCTCTTTTTTTGACGCGTCTGTTTAAAGTAATTTATAATGCACTTCTTGGGGAAGAATGTCAAAAAAAAAAAATGGCGGAGTAAAAAAATATGTTAAAGAAAAAAATAATATCCCCACTTTTATTTTTGTAACCCTAGACCTTAAAATCTCTACCCCTGAAAGGTTGTGGGGAGGTAGAGAAAGATCCTAAGTATTTCGTAACAATGTTTCAGAAACCATTTCATGAGAAGTCATTTTTCATAATTATTTCCAGAAACTTCTGCTTCGTTACGCGCTAAGAGGCTGGAGGCGCCAAAACAAAAAACCGGCTCTTCAAATATTC
>CM042156.1:87986188-87988688 GCA_023376005.1 Doryteuthis pealeii | reverse complement strand
ATTGGCGCGTATTTCGTTTGCCCTTTGTCTTTGTTTTCTTGTATCATTCTGTTCTGTTTAGTAAAGCAACGTGTAAGCGCGTGTATAATGTACCTCCGTTAAAATACGTCTTGTGTTCCATTCTACTAACACTGTGAGTTGACTAACCTACACCACTACAAGTTATCATCATCATCATCATGTCGCGCATGCAGTACGGATATCCATGACAATCTTTCGCTAACCTTCCCTATCATTCATTGCACCTGGAGCTCCTCTGCGGAGCAACCAGCATCCTCACATAGCTGGTTAATGTAGGTCCTTGCTGGGCGCCCCACACTTGCATGTCCATGTGTTGGCTTCCACAGGAGAACGTCGCTTATGAGTTCATCCTTGCTTCTCCAGCAGTGTCCTACATGCCTTGTCCGTCTCACTTGGATAGTTTGTGAGACGGGGGGCAGGTGACCGTACAGCTGTTTCCTCGTGGGGTGCTGCCTCCACGACTTGTTCAAGACCGCACGCAGCATTCTTGTGCAGCTCCCATCTAGTTTATTCTCAAGACGCTTTGTTAGGGTCCAGGTGGTGCAGCCATATAGCAGCACCGACACAACTAAAGCCAGGAAGAACTGTCGCTTTAGCTTGTCTGGGAGACCATATGACTGATAATCTATTTGTGGTCGACCTTGTCATAGATCACACAATTCAACAGTTTTTTGGTTTGGTTTGTTTTGTTTTACGGCATATCAACCTCAGTGGGTCATTTAATGCCGATAAAGTTTTGAAATAAATCAATTCTTAATGGATAATACAATTTTTGTTATAAATACATTTTTCTATTTAACCCATAGATGGGACCCTAACAGGTACTACCACTCTGGGTCAGAGTGGACCAGGGAGCAATGGTGATGAAGGGGTGCTCCACATTCCCCAAACCTCCAAATCTGGAACCTCACCATCAGATAAGAGTTTAACGTCATTCCCAAGACATGTAGACCCGCAGCCACCGCCTTCTAGCACCCATATGATAAAAAGGGGTTGGGGCTTGCCATAAGGGCAATAGGGTTGGGATAATCATATAGGTGCTAGGGCTGGACGTGACCAGCCCGTCTAGCCCAAGATAGGGCCAAAGAGGAGTATTGTATGTCATGAACTACTTATCCACCTGGACTATCCTTAAGCATCACGGGTCGCCACCGACGGCAACAGTTTTTTGTTGTGCAAACCGGTGCAAATTGGTCTCTCTATCCACACGATGTGGAAGAACACAGGAGGCAAAGAAAATCTTTCCTGGGTGCCTCAACGCGCTTTTAGCAAACTGATTACTTTCGACCTTGTGTCACATCCTACCTGTGGCGAACGGATTGGGTAAGGTCTATGGCAATGGTTCTCAACCTTTTTTTACCCTTTTAATCCTATTTTACTCTGGTGGACCCTCCCATAGCCATTCGATGTTTTAAAATCCCATTGTAATTTTATAGTTAAATACATTTTACTTGCCTGTGTCCCAAAAATGTTATATGGTCCCCGGGGGTCCACATGGACCCCGGTTGAGAACCGCTGATCTATGGGATTACAAGAGGTTTTGTGTTTTAGGTTTAAAAGATAGCTGTGGTTATTCCTGGTGCGTGTTCCTAGGGTTTGCTTTTAACCCCCTCTTATTTGGTGGCTGTGCTGAAAAGGAACGAAAGGAAAGAGACAAAGACAGAAGGTGGTTTTATGATTTAGGCTTTATTCACGGGTCATAGCCAACACGTGACAAGACCTAATTTTATTTTACTTTAAACAGCTTCCCCGGTATTAAGTTTGCACTCTCCATTGGTCCAACGCTGTTTGCCAACAAAATCTGATTTCCCAGCAATCGTTTTCATTATTACTTAATGTTACATCCACACACACACACACACACACACATATATATATATATATATGTATATATATATTATATATATATATATATATATATATATATATATATATAGCTGTATACTCCCGGCCTTGCTTGGGGTTATATAGTATCGGCTAAAATTAAGTATACACTTTTTAAATCTCATATTGCTCACCATTGGATAGCAGTACCTAAAATGTTACAACTGAAATTTGTGTATGTTAACCCCCATTTACCAATAACGTAAAGGGAAAGAGACGTAATGCTCTATATGGAAATTCATCAAATTTGCAAATTTATCGGAGTTATTCTTCTTAGCCTTTTTCCCTATTTTCTGATATCACAGTCGGTAATTTGCCCCCTATTAACCCTGAATGAGTTTAGGGGTAAATATAAAAATTATTCCCAAGAAAAGTAGTGGGAAATAAAGGCCTAAGTCAGAATGGCCGAGAGATTCTATTGGGGGTCGGAAGTGGGTCCTTTTTCCCACACATGCTTAGGGGTTCTTCCGGTGAAGGCTCGTGGAAGTTTGTTATTCTTTTTATTTTTATTTGAATTGTATTTTAATCCCCCACAGGTCCTAACTAGGTGTTAGATATATCTGATTAAAAATTATTCGTATTCGATGGAAGAGTG
>CM042156.1:87971188-87981188 GCA_023376005.1 Doryteuthis pealeii | reverse complement strand
CTTTTCTAATACATTTTTATAATAAAACCCTTTTCTAATACATTTTTATAATAAAATCCTTTTCTAATACATTTTTATAATTAATAAAATCCTTTTCTAATAATCCTTTTAATCTAATACATTTTTATAATAAAATCCTTTTCTAATACATTTTTATAATATATAAAATCCTTTCTAATACATTTTTATAATAAAATCCTTTTCTAATACATTTTTATAATAAAATCCTTTTCTAATGCATTTCTAAAATAAAATCCTTCTCTAATGCATTTCTATAATAAAATCCTTTTCTAATACATTTTTATAATAAAATCTTTTTCTGAGACATTTCTATAATAAAACCCTTTTCTAATGCATTTATGTAGTAAAAATCATTTTCCTATGCATTTCTTAAGATTTTTTGGAGAATTTTCCAATCGAATACGAATAATTTTTTAATAGATCTACTTTAGCCATATATGGCATCTTAACAAGTACTACCACTCCGGGTCAGAATGCACTTAGGAGTAATGGCAATAAAGGGGTACTCGACAATCTCCAGAATTCTATAACTGGAGCTTCACCATCAGATCTAGTTTAGTGTCATACCCAGGACACCCCTCTATAGTCGGCGTATTCTAAGCTTCGATAGGATTGAAGGACGTAATCGTCGAGTGTTACATAATTATTGGATCCCTAATACGTTTTTAAGGTAGTGTAGAAACATAATGGCGATTAGTGCAGCCCACGGCCTTGAAGGATGAGTGACAACGCTTGACCTCACTCTCACCTTGCCTTCCGGGGATAAATCGTGAGAACCGGAAGGCATAGAAAACCCTGTCTTCCGGTTTAAGGATAGAATATGTTTAAGTCAGTTAGAAGGTAGCAGCGAGCTAGAAGGGGTAAGTCCCTTTTTCCACGCGGTCCCTCATCTGCGCAGATTGTCTGGTTGGGGATTTGAAAATAAAGTAAGATCAAAGCAAATCGGAGTCTTGTGTTATTACCTCTAAAAACTAACACTACTTGTTAAGTATCTGGCCGGCATCCTTAGTTCCAGATGTAGTAAGTAAGTAAGCAAGCCAATAAGAATCCGGTGTTATAGTATTCTTTGTAAATCCGACGTCCAAGATAATCCAAATAGCAATAAGCCAAGGTTAAGAATCAGACCTCTATAAATACACCAACATCAGCAGCAGCACTGCCAGTGATTGGACAATGGATTGCCTTCGGTGGTCACGTGGTAGTCAACGAGTCTATATTTAGGAGTAGGTATCTACCACACGCCTTATATCCAATAAAAATCCAACACACAGGGCTTCTGATAAAGAGAAATCCCTAATAGAAGACCAGACCGGAATCCCCAAGTCAACACCAGACGCTAGACCAGACCAAGATAGACGATCAGAATAGCAAAGCCGGCCAGAAGAAAAGACGACTAGAAGTAAGAAGTAAGAAAAGGGTATACAACATTATATCGATTTGGTACTGTGAAAACCTCAGTACGCAACACGAGTAGCGAAAGCAATTTCTCTATGCTGGACACATCATTAAAAAAAAAAGATTGGGGAATATGGGAGAGGATCTCAGATTATCTATTAAAAAAGGAAATATAAAAAGATAAGCAGGTGCAGACATGTAAATAAATATGTTTTATGTTTATTAGCACCAGACTGGAAAAATAGTGGGTTATTTATGATATTACACTCAATATATTTATCCGTTTATATTTGTGTATAAATGATTATATTTGTATTTTGCAGTCGCTGACCGCAGCTGTCGACATCTCCAACTTTATTCATATATTTTAAGCACCCAAACCTTTTTCAGCCTTTCGGTGAAAAAGATTTGGGTTCTTAAAAGATATGAGTAGAAAAGGAATTCAACTTTTTGAAAAAAAAAAAAAAGAATTACATCATTAGTCCGGTGTTTGGGAAAAAAATTCATGAAACTGACAGTAATGGGAATAAAATTTCTGTTTATGGAATCTCTTTTTCATTCGTTTGATAGAAGTTTAATAATCGGGATATATATATATATATATATATATATATATATATATATATATATATATTACAATAAGTACATTTTGGCAGCATTTTTTCTTTTAAACATGATTTGTTGAACTCAACGGACAATTCTTGTCTGGCAATTTTTTTCAATCCTTTCTAATTGTCTGACCATCATTTTAATATTAGAAAAGGTTGGAAAAAACTCATCAGACAGAGTGAGTTCAACAATATATATATATATATGTGTGTGTGTGTGTGTGTGTGTGTGTGTGTGTGTGTGTGTGTGCGTGCGTTCGATAGGCAGGTAAGTTGGGATTATTCTATTTGGGAGCATCTATATCATCCGTAAATCCAGATGCACACCTATAGATTTATGCAATGATTATTTCAAATCCCTAAGAGAGCTCAATGTATGATAATTAGTAAATGATAGTGAAAATCGCATAGGCGAGAAATCGTCCGATACCAAGCACCATTGACTTCATATCTCCACTATCCTAACTTAGATATGCATGCTCTAGCAATGATATTGAGCACTCTTTACTTATAAATATAGCAAACTATATTTATGTGTGTGTGTGTGTGTGTGTGTGTGTGTGTGTAATGTGTATGCGTTTATTCCCTATTCTATTGTTACATAATTATTAGATACCTAATATTTATGTGCAATAGTGTAGAAATCAAAATGGCCGTTATAAGCTGCAGCCCATGGCCTTGAAGGATTTGAATGACAAGGCTTGACCTGTCCTAACCCTATCTTCCGGGGATAGCCATAAGAACCGGTAGAGAGGACCCTCTCTTCCGGTTTAGATAGTAAGTAAGTTTCAGTCAGTTAGAGACTAGCAGCCGAGCTCGACGGAAGGGTAAGTCGCGTTACACGCGCTCCCGTCTTAATCTGCGCAGATGTCTGGTTGGGGATTTAAAAATAAAGTAAGATCAAAGCAAATCGGAGTCTTTTGTTATTACCTCTAAAAACTAACAATGACACAGGGCTTCTGATAAAGAGAAATAGCCAATAGAAGACCAGACCCGAAGTCCCCAAGAAAGTCCAGACATTAGAAGATTCCAGACGAAGAAGAGATGTTAGAAGAGACATAGAAGAACCTAAGATGTCAGAAGAACAGAAGAAGAATAGAAGAAGTAATGAGAAGGTTTGGTTTGGTTTGTTTTGTTTTACGGCATATCAATCTCAGTGGGTCACTTAATGCCGATACAGTTTTGAAATAAATCAATTCTTAATGGATAATACAATTTTTTATAAATACATTTTTCTATTTAATCCATAGATGGGACCCTAACAGGTACTACCACTCCGGGTCAGAGTGGACCAGGGAGTAATGTTGATGAAGGGGTGCTCCACATTCCCCAAACCTCCAAATCTGGAACCTCACCATCACATAGAGTTTAACGTCATTCCCAGGACATGTAGACCCGCAGCCACCGCCTTCTAGCACCCATATGATAAAAAGGGGTTGGGGCTTGCCATAAGGGCAATAGGGTTGGGGCAATCATATAGGTGCTAGGGCTTGACGTGATCAGCCGATTGATCGGAGGGGGCCTCTCCGACCGCCCGTCTAGCCCAAGATAGAGCCAAAGTGGAGTATTGCATGTCATGAACTGCTCATCCACCTGGGCTCTATCCTTAAGCATCACGGGTCGCCACCCACGGCCAACAGGTGGCCCCATTGGGGGAGTTTTACCCCTCTGCAGAGGTGCAGTCGGTGCATTCTAACGCCCCAGCCGACAGGGCGGTAATGAGAAGGGTATGCAACGCTATTAGGAATTCCGTATAGATATGTTTCTTAACATAGCTATTAATATTAGCTATGGAGACTAAGTGTTTGCTTCCTCCCAACCTAATAAATGGAGAAAGAGTTTTTCGCGCCTAAAATAA
Organism: Doryteuthis pealeii; assembly: GCA_023376005.1. NCBI lineage: Eukaryota > Metazoa > Mollusca > Cephalopoda > Myopsida > Loliginidae > Doryteuthis > Doryteuthis pealeii. The sequence goes on along the minus strand of CM042156.1, from coordinate 87,977,306 downwards.
GGTCCTCTAACAAGAGTCACGTTTATCATCCAGACGCCAGCATTTAAACAGCTCCTCTGCCTCTAGTAGGAATCTAGTAAAAATCAGTTTCCGAATTGTCTGTTATAGCTGTCTCAATTATCGATCCGCACAAAAGCGTGTTGAATCGAAGCCGTTATTAAAGCAATCAACACGACTCTTCTAATTGATCGACTAGAGACGAAAAGTGTTGGTTGAACATTTAGCGAACGAAGAAATATCATCGACTCAGAGAAACGCTTGTCTATTAGTTTAAAAATAAACATAGGCATTTTTTTTTTCAAATACCAAAATAAACAGTAAGTATTATTCAATACTAGCAGGACCTGTGGATATATTACAGTATGATGATTTGATTATTACAGAGTTTGATATGTTTACTTAAGAGCTATTGTGAAATAGTTCAATATGTAAAAACTGTCTGTCTGTCTGTCTGTCTGTCTCTCTCTCTGTCTCTCTCTCTCTTTATCTATCTATTTATCTATCTATCTATCTCAAACAACCACACACACACACTTTTTGTTCTTTCTTTCCTTCTTTTTATCTTTTCATTATGTTCGATTGAAACAGATTAGCGTTATCGGGTCCGCGCGCTCAGCCCCTCTATCTCTCTCCCCTCTCTCTCTCTCTCTCTCTCTCTCTCTCTCTCTCTCTCTCTATCTATCTATCTATCTATCTCTATCTATCTATCTCAAACAACCACACACACACACACACACACACACTCACTTTTTGTTCTTTCTTTCCTTCTTTTTATCTTTTCATTATGTTCGATTGAAACAGATTAGCGTTATGGGATCCGTGGGTCACCCCACCTCTCTCTCTCTCTCTCTCTCTCTCTATCTATCTATCTATCTATCTATCTATCTATACTTTTTGTTCTTTCTTTCCTATCTTTTCCGTTACAAACAACACACACACACACACACACACATACTTTTTGTTCTTTCTTTCCTTCTTTTTATCTTTTCATTATGTTCGATTGAACAGATTAGCGTTATCGGGTCCACGCTCTCTCTCTCTCTCTCTCTCTCTCTCTCTCTCTCTCTCTCTCTCTCTCCGCATACTATCTTTCTTTCTTGTTATATTTCTTCTGTATCGCATGTCCTTTTCCCTCCCTTTGATTTCTTTCTTATTATATTTCTTTTCTGTGTAGCATTCCATTTTTCTCACCATTCTTCATAATAAAAACGGAATGGTCCATTATTTGCTGGGGTGAAGACACTCATAAAAATAAAATTCGACGATTAAGCGACACCAGATCATCAAGATTTACATTTCATATTGGACGGTCTCATTTTTAACCAGAGAATGTTGCAGGATAACAACAGTCGGAATATTGAGGAAGAAGAGTATTACTTTTCTTTTTTTTAATCGTAACATATTGTAGAACTGAATAATTTTGATATTTCGGACAGTTGTCCTCATCTTTATAGTGGTATGTATAAATACAATGTTCAGGCACACTGTAACCTCGGGCCTTGTTTTGGTGGGGTTTTTTTTTGTTACCTTAATATAAATAATTTGCACACGAATTCAATTATTCCTATCTAATAGAAACAGATCTATTTGACCCAGAGATGGGACCCGAACAGGTAATACAATTTAGTATCAGGAGTTGATATTGGACTAATGCAATGAAATGGTTTTCTACTCTCCTCATAGCTGCAGAAGTGATTTATTTAACTCTTAACATCCTATACCACCTCATTCCACCCGGCCGGAAGTTACATTCATTTTCCTTAATTTACCCCAAAGGATATAGCCTTTGTTTAAAAGTAATATTAAAATATATTTAGAAGTCTTTGATTTAAGGGAAATAACAGGTAACTTTAAATGAAAAGGCCATTTTTAGCCATTTTTGATAAATGGTTATAGGAATTGGGCTCTGGACTTTAAAAAAAATCTCAACAGGATGTTAAGAACACGATTTGAAAGCAGTTCTAAGATTTCGTTTCCCGAATTTATAAATCTAATTTATATTTACTATATTTTACTTCCATATAAAAACAAAACAGCCAGTTACGTACAACTGTGCGTGTTGTGTGTTGTGAAATAACGTTCATTGCGTGTTTATAGTAATATGCAACGAATTGAAATTTAACCAATTTTTTTTGGGGGGAGGGGTGTTTTGTTTGCTTGTGTTTTTTTTTTGTTTTTTGTTTTTTGTTCTTTTTCAGCTGTTTTCGAAGAAAATCAACAAGGAACTATAGTTTCTGTTACTGCAGCTGCAACCAAGATTTGGTGGGGAAATAAAGAATTTCCTGAATCTTGACACGATGCAAGGATGACGCGTGACAAAATTCTCAAATGTCATTATTTCTTTTAAGAAAGAAAGAAAGAAAGAAAGACTAAGAACATCATTTATTATATTGATACAATACTAGCAGGACCTGTGGATATACCACAGTATGATAATTTATTACAACGTTTGATATGTTTACTTAAAAGCTATTGCAAATACTTCAATATATAAAAAGTATAATAATCTTGATTTAACTCTCTTTCTCTTACTCTTTTTCTTCCTTTCCTTCTTTTCATCTTTGCATAATGTTTGAAACCAAAAAGCCCCAGAGATGAACGTGCAACGTAATCTAATTCGAATGTTGTAGAAATTATCCACTGCGGTTAGTAGTATCGTTGTAATTAGTGCGCTGACAGGTTGTGCATTTTTTCATTTCGTGTGTGATGTGAAAGCTGCACAGATGAACGTGCAACATAGTCTAACTCGAATGTTGTAGAAATTATCCACTGCAGTTGGTAGTATCGTTGTAATTAGTGCGCTGACAGATTGTGCATTTTTTCATTTCATGTGTGATGTGAATGCTTCACAGATTAACGTGCAATGTAGTCTAATTCGAATGCTGTAGAAAGTATCAACTGCGGTTGGTAGTATCGTGGCAATTGGTGTGCTGACACGTTGTGCTGGGACATAACACCGAGGAAACAACAAAAAACATTTATTGTACAAAAGGCGATGGTACAGTTGATCATAATACAATTATTTCAAACATCGTCTGAAACAGACCCATCGATCCATAGATGGGTCACGAACAAATATTCATTCTTGATGGGTATTGAAATTTTGGTGCTCTTTTAAGTAGGATACATGCATAGAGCGAATGAGGTATTTTGGTGGAAGGGAGCTGCGCAAGGAGAGAATGCAAGAATTTTATTTTTATTTTTGAATGAATCGGTCGGCGAGTGAGCCTAGCTAGATAGATCCGTGTAGTGATATGACCAGTTTTATCACCTCTCCCCCAAAACCAAACTTCCGGCTACATGCCGAGTTGTGTGCACATGCGCTGTACCTCATTTCCGAATAAATAAAAAGTTTGTTTGGAGTGAGTGCACGTATGTGCTCACTTCAAATAATCTGTTAATCAAAAGAAAGTTTTTATCGTTGAGTTGACAGTTCCATTTGAAGAAAATCTGGATTGGACCCATCAGCGGAAGTTGGAAAAATATGAAGACCTACGTGAACAATGCGTCAGAAACGGATGGATAACAGATGTATTTCCCATTGAAGTCGGATGTCGGGGATTTATTACCAACTCAACCTCGGCATTTTTGTCTAAACTTGGACTTTCTCTACCAGACAAGAGGAAATACTTTTAAAAAAAGATTCAGAAGAAAGCTCTAACCGCATCAGCGTGGATATGGCAGTCCTATATTGTGACATCAAACCGACAAAGTCTGGTGGTATCGTGAGATACTGCTGCGGCGCTCTGGGTTAGTGGTAATGATGCTTCGGCCCCGAAACCATGCCTGAACCCAGAGTCATCAACTGATGAAGGCTTTGCTGGTTGCAATGCTACTGTGTAAATAGCAGTCATTGTATGAAGATTATTACCACTCCGTTAGACCTGTTATGGCAACAAAGGGATGAATCTAAGTTCTCCAGATCTCCAGTGGTGAAGACTCACCACTAGATGGAGTTTAGTAACATATCAACGACACTCTATGCACGTGTGTAAGCAGAAAAGAATTCTTGTAAATAAATCAGTGCATATAAGTTATGAGTATCATAAACGAGCAAGTATACTTATAGGATGTTTATATTACTGAACGATTTACAGTTATTCATATAATCCAAACTCAAAGATCCAAGCATACATTAAATAATACATGAACTTATAAAATTATGGCCACCTTCTCACTGTTTATCTATCTATCTATCTATCTATCTCTTGGGTGCGACAGAAATGTCTCTCCCATTCTAAACTGTCTCCTGTGTCAGCTGGGAGGAGGGAAACAGATGAATTCATGCCACTACCAAGGGCAATAGAGTGAAGTGAAACGTAGAGAACCTCGATCAGGATTTGAACACCGATTTAATTTAATACGAACATTGTAGGTTGGTTGGTTGGTTGGTTGGAATTTTACTGCATGTTAACCCTTGTTGGGTTATTTTATGCCAAAGATGTTTTATTTTATTCATTCTTGGTGGATTTTTTTAACTCAATTTTCTAACGATTTTTTTTCTATTTTACCCATAGTTGAGACCTTAACAGGTACCACCACTCCGAATCAGAGCGTAATTGGGAGTAATAGTGATGAAGCGGTTATCTACACTCTCCAGAGTTCCAAAAATTGGAACTCTAACGAAGATAACCGTTACGCTAGGCTCGCCCTGACTTTTGTAAAATATTGAAAATAGCGGAAAATGGATTCCATATGAAATGTCGAATTGAAACATTAGATACCGTTTCACCAGATGACTTTTTAGTTCTTGCAAAACGTGAAAAAAAGAAAAAGAAAATATCTTATTTTTGTTGAAGATTACCCCTGGAGATAAAAAATGAGTTCACTTTAAAAATCCGGAACGTGAATCTAGAACAGTCGGCCGAATCAATAGAAAAACAACCTTTTGTGTGTGGAAAAAAATGTTCCGTATTTGGTAGACCATAATAGGTATGATATATCATTGCCGAGTGAAATTACTGTTTTACTTATTGTTTTACAATTAGGTTTCTTACAGTACGTACTAAGTGGTTACCCGTCAATGTACTGAGTAGGCTCATCGTTGCTTAACCGTAAGTTTAGCTTGATTATTAGTTGGCTGGTTGGTTGGTTGGATTTTACGGCATGTCAACCCTTGTTGGTTATTTCATGCCGAAGACGTTTTATTTCATTCTTGATTGGTATTCAAATATTGGTGCTCTTCCAATATGTGATCTACCGAGTTGTTTACATTCCAATATGTGATCTACCCATTAACTACCCATTAAACTAACCCTAAACCCTAACCCTAACCCCATCTTCTTTTTTCCTAGTAGATCACATGCCATGAATGGTAGATCAATAGTAGATCACAAACCTTCGGTAGATTAAATATTGGAAGAGCACCCAATTTGTTTTTATCAAAGTTCAATTTCTTTAACACAATTTTTTAACTCGTTTTTTTCTATTTAACCCATAGATGAGACCCTGACAGGTACTGTCATGTAGGTCAGAGTGGACCTGGGAGTAATGCTGTTGCAGGGGTACTTTACACTTTACAGAGCTCCTGAATTGAAACCTCACCATTAGATGCAACTTAACATCATACCCAGGACACGTCTAGCCCGGTAAAACTATTCTGATTATTTACTAAGTATTAATTAGTCTAACACCCCTCTATCGGCGTGGGGGTGTACTGTGGTGTTGTAGCTAACGTGCTAGACTGCGATACCGCAGTAAGCAAGTTCAAACTCCAGCGGCACTTCTAAGTTTATCTTCGGACATTCGAAGGTTCATATACCATTAAAGAACAAACCGAACCTATCTGTGTGGGGGTGTACTGTGGTGTAGTGGCTAACGTGCTAGACTGTGATACCACAGTAAGCAAGTTCGAATTCCAGTGGCACTACTACGTTATCTTCGGACATTCGAAGGTTCATATACCATTAAAGAAACAAACCGAACCGAAAATCCCAGTTGGTGAGATTTAGAATACTCTAAATTTATAAGCCCCCTCCGATCAATCGGCTGGTCACGTCAAGCCCTAGCACCTATATGATTTTCCCAGCCCATTGCTCTTATGGCAAGCCCAGCCCTTTTTATCATATGGGTGCTAGAAGGCGGTGACTGCGGGTCTACATGTCCTGGGAATGATGTT
>CM042156.1:87961188-87968688 GCA_023376005.1 Doryteuthis pealeii | reverse complement strand
TACCCCTGGCCGCGTTTGAGACCCGAATGAACTTTCGTTCGCCAAACCTTTAACCCGTACGGCCAGAGGCAGCTGTCAAATATAGGAGAATATTTAATCGCTACATTTCTAAGCGGGAATGAATTCACTAGAGTCCTCAAAAATTTGTGAACAAAGCGAGGATTAGCTAGACGCCAGAACGGTGAATCTGCAATTAAATCCCTATTCAGAGAACTCAACCAAAGTGGGAGTATATATATAATAAATAAGTAATCCACAGACACTATTATATATATATATATATATATATATATATATATATATATATATATATAATATATATATATATATATATATATATATATATATATAAAATAGTAAATGGAAGTGAATACGACAGTATGAATTGAAATTTTTTAGAAGAACAATAATAACATCATTTGTTTTTTCTAAAAATTTTCAATTCATATATATATATATATATATATATATATATATATATATATTCATTCAATATTGGCATTGAAGTCTCGAAAGACTATATAGTTCTTATGCTCCTGAAGTTACAGCGCCTCATGTGACTGTGATGTCCAATGTTCGGAAAACATTCTCGACCACAGATGTCGCATATGAAGGCTGTCCCTGAAGATGTTGATGTGCCGGTGCTTTGTTGACGCCGCTTTCTTCTGGATTTCTTGGCTTTATGGTGTTGTGCCAAGGTGGCTTCAGACATGAACAGTCCGCTACGGAGAGCCTGCCGCCACCAAGGGCAGTCCTGAACGAAATGTTCCTAGCTGGAATAGGCCTAATAGGCCGAAATGTACATACAGAGATTGATTTTTCTCGATTTGTTTAGCCTTACATTTAAATAGGCATTCCCGCCTAATTAATTAATTATTAATTAATTAATTTTCAAAATTAGGTACGACTTCAATTAAGCACATATTCTCCAAAAAACTGTCGGCAAAAAAGCCATATCTAAACACATCGTGTTTACATACTTATCATATATATATATATATATATATATATATATATGAAAGTATCCAATTAACAGGTAAGTTGGGGATGATTCTATTTGGGATCTTCTTTATCCTCCGTATATCCGCAAAGCATGTCCATGCTGTTGCATACCTATGGATTTATACAAGGATTATTTCAAATCCTTAAGAGAGCTCAATGTATGATAATTGATAAATTGATTATATACAGACTAATATTTACACTTTCAATAAGAAAGAAAAATTCAACAAATTCAGCAATTATAAATTCATTTCAGCCAGTAACTCAATAAATGAACCCAGTTTCGTCAGATAGCCATCACAAAAATGGGGAAGAAAATATGCTAAAATAAAGAAACAAACAAACTGAAAATCTCTTACACCATCAACCTCTACTGCCATACCATCAACACCTGTCTCTAATGTGGAACAATATAAAATAAAAGACATTACTGTCAGAACAACATCCACCTGAGCACAGTATTGTTCATTGCTAGTGGAAATTCATAGTCAATAGGGCCGGGTTAGCTTAGTTGGTAGAGCGTTCGGTTAGTAACCATAAGGTTCCTAGTTCGATACCGGCCCTCGCCAACTCACCGTATGAGTAGCACAGGGATCTGTGCGGTAAAGTAAGGAGCTGATGGTAGGTGTGGCGCTCCACCTTAGGCGCTAAAATAATCTCCTTGGTCTAGCGCAAATGAAAAGGGGATAGATTTCCTCGCTGATTGGCTGATACCGACTTTAGGCCACCCCGACGACTTTACTTACTAACGTGTTAAATAGTGTTTTGTAGCTGAAAACTTGCTCTATCCAGCAGTATGATTGTATTACCTATACCTGTAATAGTTTTCGTTGAAGTAAATAGAAGTATTACTTTTGGAGCAGCCCGTCTTATTGCATATTTTAAGAAATGTATAGATACATAGCTATTTATAAATTTTAATATCAACGGTTAGAAGAAAAATAGAAGTAGGAAGATTATGTTGCGCCAATTCCGCAAATGGAATTGGTTCGCCTGCCTTAAAAATTCAATCTGTCTTTCTTTTTTTTTTTTCACTGAGCTTGGAGAGTGACCAAGGGAAAATATGCAACTCTCTCAGCCATCAAGTAGCCAAATGATAAGGTTTGTTTAGACGTTTCAAGATAAAACATTAAGAAAATTAAAAGATTAAACATTAAAAGATTAAGAAAAAACATTACTAATGTTTTTCGTGTTAGTGTGACAGAGATGTTTCTGTATAAGACTGGACAGTCTCTTATTGTGGCATCTGACAAGGGTGAAGGTAATTAATACTGACAAAAATCAGATAAAAGAACTCTGTATGAAATGGAATGGTATACCTGCTGAATGATGAAAACATATGAATGCCAGAGAGATGGAGAGAGAGAGACAGAGAGAGAGAGAGAGAGAGAGAGAGAGAATTTTCACGGACAGGTAAAGAGATACGGACCCAGAGATAAGATTAAAATTCACTCTCCTGGAAAAGTGTAATGTTGTAGTGGTCGCACAAACACACGCACACACGAAAAGACTGGCCAACTTTACTCCTCCTTTTTACGGTGGTTTTCGCTTCAGTATCACTCCGTCTTTTTGGACCATATGACCTTAAGGCACCCCTTTTACGATTTCGATTCGTGGGGACATCTTTTCCATTTACACCGTCAAAATTCTGATTAATTGTTTACAGACGATTTTTAGAGGGTTTTTTTTTTTTCAAATTATAAAACTATCCCTAACCTAACCCATAACCCTACCCCAAACAAAACAACCCGATTTTACGGTGTAAATGAGAAAAGTGTCCCCACGAGTCGAGATCGCGAAAGGGGTGCCTTAAGGTCATATGCTCCCGTCTTTTAAAATAGAATGTTTCTCGGTTGACACAAGTTCAAGGGGGTTCTAAGCAGCATAAATGTCACCGGACTTTTTAAATAAAGAATTAATTACATTAAGAAAGCCCGAGGTTACAGTGGCCTGAACACTGTGTTATATATATATATATATATATATATATATATATATATATATATACCAACCCCTCCGCCCGAGCAGGATGGGACACAAGGTCAATTTCTTAAGCGGAGTTTAACAGGTTTGAATTCAGAGTTTTCCTTCTCCTAAGCAACGGTAAAGAACCCAGTCTGCCCTAGTATTTATCCATAGCTGGAGGGAGAGTAAGATTCATACCTTTCCCAATGGTATTAGCGATAAGTGAAATGCAATTACCACATCCAGGATTTTAACTCGGGGCTACGAGTCCATTTCCCATGACTTTAGCCATTACACCACGCGCTATACATATAGAAAGAGCAGTTGTACGTATGTATGTATGTATTTCCGAAGGAAACTATGAATATAAAACAATTAACTATAGGGAAAATAAGAATACACATTCACAATCACCAGAGCTTGCTTTTTGTGCAAAAATAATGAAGATTTTATCTATATTTGAGAAAAAAAATTCCTGGCGTCTCACCATTTTTTTTTCATGGAGATTTTTGGGGGGCATCTAACGAGGACCCAACTCGCAAATAGTAATAATGGATCTGCGAGACTAACTTTTTACCCCCCTGGGGACGTCGGGTAGCTGCTTCTAGTAACCAATAAAGATGACGACAACAGTCCAAATATCAAAATTATTCATTGTTGGATTATTTGTGGATATAAGCAGTGCTACAATATACCACTTAAATTTTAGACTGGCAAGGTCACGTAATATAAAACCTCAGCCAATCATCAACCCGAATGCGTGGCTGGTTGACTACTTAATCACTAATACTGAGAGACGTCCATTTGCAATCATTGCGAAGGACTTGCAAGGGGTGAGGAGGCACCAAGGAACAACCAAAGGATTCTTTACCAAGGATCGCCCTCTATTTAACACAAAGCTGGACAAGCGGTCTAAAGGATGGCTACTAAATCGTAACAAGCCTAGTCTCATAATTATAACAAGTAGCTCAGTCGGTAGAGCGTTCGGCTAGGAAATCACAAGGTTTCTTGGTTCGATACCATCGTAAGTGTAGCAACAGTGGGATCTGTGCGGTAAAGTGAGGAGCTGATGGTAGGTGTGGTGCTCCACCTCAGATGCTAAAATAATCCCCTTGGTCTAACGCTATTGAAAAGGGGATAGACTCCCTCGCTGTCTGGCTGATACCGACACTAGGCCGCCCCGTCGACTTTACTTTACTTACTTATAGCACGAAGCAGTTGGGATTTTATTTTGCTTCATTCAATGCGAGAGTTGATCTTTTGATAAGGTTGTGGCATAGACCAATGAAACAAAGGGTTTGACATGACGGAAGAGAGTTTTTGATTAATGAAAGAAAAATGGCGGCGACGTAGTCACGAAGCGCGGGAAACGGAAAAATCTTCCTCCTGACGTTTTTGTAGATTCGTGTCAGACGTGATTAAAATAAACACCGGATCTCTAGGAACCTCCCTCCTCTCTCTCTCTCTCTTTCTCTCTCTCTCTCTCTCTCTCTCTCTCTCTCTCTCTCTCTCTCTCCTCTCTCTCTTACACGCACACATTCTCGCATTATATATATATATATATATATATATATATATATATTTATAAAGAAATGTCAGAAAATTGACATAAACCAAAATATTAAAACACTTTTTCTGATAAACTCTATCTAACACTGAAACACACAGACAGTTTTCTCTTTCTTTCTTAATGTATATATATGTGTGTATGGCGGCGTGCGTGCGTGCGTGTTGTGTGTGTGTGTGTGTGTGTGTGTGTGTGTGTGTATGTGTGTGTGTGTTTTTGTATTTGTGTATATATATATGTATGTATGTATATATGTATGTATATATATATACACAAATACAAAACACACACACACACACATACATATATATATATATATATAGTCACTATAAGAGGAATAAAAACCTACTTCTACACCAAACGAAAAATCTAAGAAAGTCCTCGCCTGTCAGCTTAACAGTCGGGGTTCGAATCACACACAAGGCGGTCTTCCTATCTATAGCTCTGCTGATGAGGCCTAATAGGCCGAAATGTACATACAGAGATTGATTTTTCTCGATTTGTTTAGCCTTACATTTAAATAGGTATGCCCGCCTAATTAATTAATTATTAATTAACTTTCAAAATTAGGTACGACTTCAATTAAGCACATATAATCTCCCAAAAATTGTCGGCTAAAAAAAGCCATATCAAACACATCGCTTGTGTATTTACTTCTCAATAATATAATATATTATAATTAATATATGTGAAGAAGAAGGAAATGAATCCCGACGGTAATGTAGTATATTAAGAAAAAATTGAAAACACAGGTTTAAATGGTTAAGTGGTGAGTTTTAATTGGCCGACGCTGCAAGTGTTTTGATCTATTAAATTAGATCATCTTCAGGGCATTTTGTTGGTATTATGGAAGGTGCTAAAAAATGTTATCACAGAATAACGAGAAAAAGCGAGTGATAGTCCTTGTTTATCAGTCTGTTAAATTGAAGTTTGAAAAAAAGAACGCTGAAAAAGTGGACGGTTTGAAAATATGACGTCAATATATTCTCTTTTACGGTGTGAGTATGAGAGTGTGTAAGTGTGTGTATCGAAAAAAAGCATTGTGCATATATAATTATAATTATATATATATATATATATATATATAATATATATATATATATATATATTGAATAAAATGAAGGAAAAACTTTGAATTTGCTTCATTGCAAGAATTTATTTCAACTGCATTACTGCAGCATGCGCGAAAGCATTGATATTACTGAAAATGTTTATAAGAAACAATGGTTTAAATGTCTCAATTTTTTTTGGGGGGGGCTCTTAATTTAGGAGGCTGGGAAATTTGAATCAGCTGAGGGGGACTGGAAGAGGAATAGGGTATATGTTAGTTAGATAGTTGATTGATTGTTTGGGTTGACTGACAAAATTAGGTTGGGAGTTTGAAAAAATAGTTGATATATTTTTTAATAATTTGGGTTAAGATATATATATATATATATATATATATATATATAATATATTATATATATATAATTATGAAGAAAAATCGAATGGTTTTAAAAACTACCGACTTAAGTTTCTCGCAGTAACGCAAATCTTCTGAAGATTCGTGCTACTGTGAGAAACATAAGTCGGTAGCTTTTAAACCATTCGATTTTGCTCGTATATATATATATTTATATATATATATATAGGGTCATCCACAGACGTGTGTTTCGACTTATCAAGTCTCTTCAGTGTGGCTAGACATTTTGTAAGCTACCTACAGCCGGAATTGAAATCCGATCGAACCATTAGGCTGTCTTCACTTACAGAATGGGAAGGGGATTTTAACTGTTTTAATACACACATAGCTTTGTGTGTAAAGGCCGTCACAGAGTGCTCCATTCCTTATATAGAAGAGCGTTGCGTTTATATATATATATATATCTTAACCCAAATGTATATAAAAATTTAAAAAATATATAAACTATCAAAGGTCGACGATGATGATCGTGAGTTCTGTTTTAATCTGAACCTTCAATTTTGGTTCGGGTTAAAACAGAACTCACTATCATCATGTTAGTACTATGTGAAATGCAAACAGCCTTGTCCAGGATTTGAACTCGGGTTGACGAGTCCATTTCCTACGATTTTAGCCATTACACCTTGCGCCGTAAGATATAAGTAATCAAAAAAATTCATAAATATAATCAAAATGACTTTGATTATAGCATTATAATGCAGAGATATTTAGAGGTAAAGATCAAAGTGTATTATCTTAGTGGTTGGTTGGATTTTACGGCATGCCAACTCTTGCTGGGTTATTTTATGTCGAAGACGTTTTGTTTTATTTATTATTCATTTGTACTCAATTTTTTTTACCACCCTGTCGACTGGGGCGTTAGTGCACAGACTGCACCTCTGCAGAGGGATAAGATTCCCCAAATGGGGCCACCTGTTCGCCGTGGTGGCAGACCCGTGATGCTTAAGGATCAGAGTCTTGGTGAATAAGCAGTCCATGACATGCAATTACTCCATTTAGAACCTTACTTTAGGCTAAGACGGGCGATCGGAGAGCCCCCCCCGATCAAATCGGCTGGTCACATCTAGCCCTAGCACCTATATGATTGCTTCCAATTGCTCTTATAGCAAGCCCCAATCCCTTTTTATCATATGGGTGCTAGAAGGCGGTGACTGAAGGTTCTACATGTCCTGGGAATACGCTAAACTCTATCTGATGGTGAGGTTCCTGTTCTGGAGGTTTGAGGAATGTGGAGCACCCCTTCATCACCATTGCTTCCTGGTCCACTCTGACCCGGAGTGGTAGTACCTGTTAGAGTCCCATCTGGTGGGTTAAATAGAAAAATGTATTTATAAAAATTGTATTATCCATTAAGAATTGATTTATTTTAAAAACTTTATCGGCATTAAATGACGCCACTGAGGTTGATATGCCGTAAAACAAACCAAACTAAACCAAACCATTTCTACCTATATATATAAGTAAAGTAAGTCGTCTGGGTGGCCTAGAAGTCGGTATCAGC
>CM042156.1:87926188-87956188 GCA_023376005.1 Doryteuthis pealeii | reverse complement strand
ATTTTGTAGCATTACAGTAATGAACAATTTTGTGGCGTTACCTGACACAAAATATTTTAACGTGCGTGGACGGCTACATCTAGCATTTTGTTGGTGTATACCAATTTACTGCCTGTATGGAAACACTAAACATTTCCTGTTATTTGCCCAACCCTCTACACGAAGTACGGATGTGCACAAGGTCAAGTTTCTTATCGGAGTTTAACAAGTTTTGAGTTCAGGTTTCGCTCTCCTTAGACCGGTTCCCGTAGCTAGAGGTTGGATAAGCCCAGTCGCCCTACTATTCACGCACTTGCCGAGGGAAAATAGTTGAAGGCAACGCTTTCCAGAGTATAGCGCTATGTGAAATTCATCTTCGTCCAGGATTTGAACCATCTCACTGTGTTCATTTCCTCTGTTTCATTATACCACGCAACTGTGTTATAGTAAAAATCTTTTACTAATACTCGCGTTCCTTTAATTTTAACGTACCGTTAATCATATTTGGCAACACCCTCTAAATTAAAAATTAGACCGTCCAAGATAAATGCAAAAATGTAAATCCCTCATTACTCTGGTGTTGCTCATTCCGTCGAATTCTTATTTTTTATGTATTTGTCGTCATTAGTTCTAAAGAAAGACCTATCCGTTTTATTATAAAAAAAGGAAAAGGAAAAAGACATAATAAATTATGTTAAAGAAAAAGGATGAAAGAAAGAAAGAAGAGAAATTGAGAGTATGGGATTAAGATAGATAGTTATGTGTAGTTTGTATTTGAACGTGCGGAGGCGATCTTAACGCTAATCTTGTTTTCGATTGAACTTATGAAAAATAGTAATAAGAAGGATAAGGGTAATTATAGGAAGTGTCCCGGTGGCCCTGCCGTTCAGAAGATTGCTTAGCCCGGTGACTATTAAAATAACGTCCCCAACTAATTTTTAGAGGGGCTTCTTTTTTGGAGGCTAATTCCTTTTTATTTCGTAATATTCTTGATTTTTGTTATTATGATTTGTCGTAATTCTTGTTCAGGTTTTATAGATATTTGTCGTAAATTTGTTCTGTTGTCGTATTTTCTTTGTTTATTTTTATCGTAATTGTCGTCTAATTTCTAGTGTTTCAATATCGAAGATCGGAATATATAGTTTGTTTTTTGATAGACTGAGAGAGATAAACAAAATAATTATAGATAGATATGAAAATGAGAATTAGAAGAATAAGAATATTTTTTCTTACAAGTAAATTATTCTGTGGGGTGTGCTTCTTTTTGTCGTAATGTATTGTTTTATTTAAACTAAAACAAGACATTATATACATTAACTATGATAAATTGAAAATCTGAGACGACATACTTGTGGACTGTTTATTTCTTAGTCACCGGTAGCAATTTCTGAGGCAGGAGCACGGGAGCACTTCCTCAATAAATTAACCTGAAGGAATAAGAATAGAAAAAATAGAGTGTAGAGTTGATCAGGATTATTATATGCTTTTACTATTGAATATTGGCAATAGCTTTAAAGTAAACATGATCTATACGTTTGTTATTATAAGTTTAGATTATCATTACTTTGTTGGTTATCTTCGCTAGTTGCGCTTACTGGTAACACTCTCGCCACATTTTGCTTGCATGTTGCTAGTATTATGGACTACATTTTTTCTGAGTTACGGTTTGTTTTTATACGTAGACTAACCGAATTCTTTTATATATATTTTATATTGTGTATATATAGATCCATGACAAAGTTGACTTGTAGTCTTCTTTTTGTTACGTTCTAATGAATGCAAAAATCGTTTTAGATTTTCCCTTTCTTCATGCTGTTCTACATGTTCTTTCTAATTAATTATTTAGGTGTTTCAAATTTCCGTGAGCTCTCGTGAATGATGCTTTTTCTAAGTTTACGCTTTCCCTCGTCCCCCCCGTTCTTTTCTCTGCTTTTCTAGCGATCATTCACATTAAGCCCAACAAAAAGCGTAAAAGAGCCTGAATAGTACTATTATATATCATTAAATACAGAGAACGTATTGCGGCGAAAATAGTACAACTTATTATGAACGATCCGAACGATTAAGAAGTTTATTCTGTCGACCTGTAATCATATCCCAGGAAAATTTTACAAGGTCACTGCTATTAAGTAAAAGGATTAATGTAAATTATATTATATTATGATTTGAGGCAAATACAATGGGTATATAAATAATAAAACAAAAAAGATGTTATGTTTGCCGTTAGTCGATTTCGAAGCATAAACTTTCATCATCAGAAGTTCGTACCAGATACGAACTTTCTGATGATGAAGGTTTTGTTCGAAGATCTGTAGGCAAATTATATCATCTTTTTGTTTTATTTTTTCATACGCATTGTTTTGCCTTCAAATTCATTTAAGATATCTATAACATTACTATAACATGCTTCAAGCAAATTGACACATTGCTTTGTAAATGGATCATGTAATGTATGAATTATCAATTAATTACCCACCATCGTGTGGCTGGATATGTTGAATACGCATTACGTTCCTAGGATGTGGGAGTTTTGTCCTCATACCCACGTTGTTGGACTGGCACAAGGCCTCGTTTTAATGTGGGCCACCCACAATGTTTGTACCGAAAGCTCATGTGGTGGTGAAAGAACAAAAATTGCGTCGAATACCCTCGGATTCGCCCCTCAAGGGCGCTCAGGTTGCTGAGCAAATACACCAGTCCTGCCCTCGTTTAAATCAATAGGGGTCAGGTATTGCCTGGGGGTATAGCCCCCTGGATCACGTTCTATTTATTTGTACTTTACCCTGATCCGGTGGCGAAGCACACTGGAGCCCCCCCCCGAAGACGAGTATGCAAGGAGACAAGACCCAAAGAGTCCTGGGTATGACACTAAACTGTAGTCTGTTGGGATGCTTCAAATTCTGGAAAAATGTGTTGTTGATTGATTGGTTAGTTAGCATTTACGCATGTCAACGTCATTGTTGGTGTATTTTATGTCATGGCGTTTTGTTTGGATTCAATTCTTTATGCGTGCTCAATTTTTTTTAAACTCAATATGTTAAAATAAAAATTTTAAACTCAATTTTGCTTATCAATCCATAGTATGGACTAAATAGTGGACGCAGGGAGTATATGGTGATGAAGGGGTACTCCACATGTCACGCCAGAGCTCAGAATTGAGTTAGAAACGTCATTACCCGGACATTTAAGAGCCTCTCAGTCATCGTCCTCTAGGCACATGATATGATGGAAAAAGGTTGGGCTTGCTATAGTAGGGCAATAAGCGTTGGGATAATTCATATAGGTGCTAGGCTTGATGTGACCAGCGATGATGGGCTTCTTCGACCTCCCTGGTCTAGCTAAGTAAGGGCAAAATGAGTGTTGTATGTACAGTACATAATGATCAACTTCACCTTAAATTTCGCCACCAGATTCCATCATTAAGCATCACGGGATTGTTACCCACGCCATAGGTGGCTGCCATTCGAGAGTTTCTTACCCTTCTTCAGAGATGCAGTTAAGTGTATTGCAAAAAGCGAAGTCCATGGGAGCTGAGTGAAAGTTGGAATTATAGTTGGTTAGATCTTAGTTGTTATATATGCATGTTGGTTTTAATTGTCTTTTCTGGTTTTTTTTCTTCTTTTTTTTGTTTTTTTTGTTTACTTTTTTTTTTTGTTTTTTTTTCTTTTTCTTTGGCAACTTTTGATGGAAAAAGCAGATGAACTTTGTTAACACTTAGCGAAACATTCAGTTCTGTTTTACCTTTATTAAATTCAAAGTGACAATTAATCTGTGTTTAACTAGGCTTTCAAGTTTCCTAACATAGAATAATGTCTGTTTAATGATAATGCATTGTTTTGTACATATGGTATCGACATATTTCGTTCCATTATCGCTAAGGCTATAATGGGAGATTATGTTGTCTTTAATCGAAATTTACGTCACTACCAGTATAATCATACCATCCCTTAGTTATTACGTTATATCCCAATTGATATTCAATATGCATTATCATCTTAATGAGCATCTTATTCATGAATGATGTCTTTTAAAGCAAGCTGTGGTAGAGTTCCTTCAAACTTCAGCCTATGGGTTATTTTAATGCTATTTTATGCTAATAGCAATATCATATCACTAGAAATGAAGGCTTAATGTAATGGTATGGGTTAATGTAGCATACTGTTTTGGACAAACTCTAATTATTAAATAATCCTGGGTGTATAGTGATTTTCTAAGAATTGTTGTTTTATTATGATAACGTATTCAACTCCTGTGTATTAATTTTTTATAGAATCATTATAAATAAAATTAAATAATGTAGTTCTTTTTGTTATTGCGTTTTTATGTTCTCCTAATCTTTTTAAATTTAATTTAATATCTTACTATATCTTAAAAGTTACATTATATGTGGCTCTCCGGAAGGGGTTGAATACGTTCTGCTAGTACAGCAATAATTTTTCATAACAATCTATGTTTGAAGTCATAGATTTATATTATATATATCATAGTTGTTATCTATCAAATATAATCACTCTATGTTGTAATGAAAGTGAGGGCACTCCCATATCTAATCAGAGTCTGACAGATTGATGCCCTCATTAAGATACAGTTTAGTATCTTGTTTGTAGGGTGACTCATCCTATGACAACGAACCGATGGACTTACCCAAAGGTGTATATATGTATTCAGAGGTTATTAAGCTACTCAGTCGAGTTAGTTCCCAGCTACTCTTTGTCTCTTCTGGGACGGTTGGATTGCTAAGAATTAATACGTCGTATTTTCCAGTCGCTTCTGCTCAGTTGGCATTTAAAGAGGCATGGCTGGTATAGAGCGAATTTTTCTTACTCTACCTACCCCATGAGTCGTCGTGTCTTGTTGGGTGGCTGCCACTATAAAGTCCGGTACCTTTGTGCCGATATCGTGGTAAGTGGGACACTGTAAATACCAGTAGTCCCAGCTACTCGTCCCTTCGGGACGGCTGGTCCGTGAGCTTCCGGCCTCTGGACCGATGGATACTAAATTAATAAGCGTCGATCCAGCCTGCCTGCAATTTGCACTGTACATGGGCAGGGCGGGGATTGACGATCAATTTTGTCTACCTACCTTTCCTATGAGTTTCTCGGTTTGTGCGTGTGTTCCTCACATAAAACGGCCTTTGTCCATATGTCCGTTTGTAAGTGGAATTGTAATATCAGTAGTCCAGCTACTCGTTCCTTTGCGGGACGGGTGGTCTCAGTGAGCTTGCGCTTCGGACCGATGCGGATTGCTAAAATAATTAGCGTCGATCTTCAGTCGGCCTCTGTTATCTTCAAGATGTGCAGTTGCTGGTCGCGCAATTTTTCTACCTACCTTACCTTTTTCACTTGAGCTTCTGCTTGGTGTTGGTGGTGCCTCTACATAAAACGGCCTGTGCCAATTTCATGTGAAAGTGGAACACATGTAATACCCAGTAGTAGCCCGTGATACAGTTTCTTTCCGTGTAAGCTGAAAAAGGAACCTTTCTCACTGTAACGTGTTATAATAATATGCCGAATACATACGGTTCACTATCATTTTATACCTCCGTGTTGAGTATTATTTATTGACTTAATGGCTACCCTGTTGATAATTCTCTAAGCATTGATTACATTGAATTTTTGTGTTATTTATAAAGGGGAAAAAGCTTATTTACCCAATTTTTTAATTTCATTAAAAGCCTGCATGTCATCGTATCGTGCCGGGCTGCTACTACTATCAAGTACATAGCCGTCTCGATGTTTGGCGTGCGTGCAGCATGAATAAGAGTCCAAACACTAACCCTCGCTTACGTGAATCGTAACATAATCTCTCATAGATATACGCATGTACATAGCTGTCGCGCTCGCGCGCTGCTAATCACACATCACTTATAGCGTCGACGTCCTTTCCGGGGCTACCCTTCATGCTTGTATACACGACTGTCCTATGCCTGTATCTGACGCTGCAGCAGCGTATCTTGCCTTAGATGCCTGCACAACGTTCCGCCCTCTTTCATCTGATAACCGTGACCCACTTCGGAAATTTACTTGCCCCTCTACCAGCAGCCTCATCCCTTCTACGCTTACCACAATCTCGCCATCCTCACTACGTGCGCTGTATTATCCACGCGTCTCGTTCACCGTACAGTGACCGCTGTCCACCGACCATGAGTCTTACATACTCGCTTGCCTTAATTACATACTAATAGACGTCTAGTCGAGCTAAAGTATGAGCTCTAGATCGATACGCTCCGTACGTCAATCTACAGACTTCATCCGACTTAACGATCTATGCATACTATGGGCGCGCTTTTCCCCTCCATACTGCAACCTCGCTCTCTTATTGGCAGACTGACGCATAGTGAGCATATTGCTGCAGCTCCATAACTTCACGCCACTTCGACTATTCCGGCACAATCATCTCTATACCCTAATTTCTACATCGTTCTAATATACGATAGCGACTCTGAACGATCTGCACTCCATCGACTATTTCGTGAGTAACCCGCTTATCCTCTGATAGTACTCTATAGCCGCCACATGATATCCGTGAACCCTTGAGTCGCCTATCAGACTAGCTCTTCATGCCATTCTACGACTATATACGATCCACAGTACAGCCGTCGCTCAGAATCGTTAGACTGCGGTCCATCGCTGTATTCTTGAAAGAGTAAATATTTGTTAGAACTTAACAAGTTGAACTAATACTTTCATAGGTATCATTACAATTACTAATACAAAAAAACGGGCATACTGTCCCCTGCAGATATACACGTACTGAATACGTCCATCTATCACTTCCGATATAGCTCTTAACTACGTCACTCTATATCTCACGATGACCGCTCCTCCAGACGTGACTGCCTCAGTCCAATTTGCATATGATAGTATGTTATTTCATTAGTTTGTCAGTCCTGATTGAAAAACACTTGGAAAAACATTTCACAATCGTGTTTGCCCTTCAGAATTGAGTTCAGTTGAGTAATCTTGAAATGCCACACAACAATGAACACAAGATTAAAATTATGGGTCAAACTCCAGACGTATAAGAAAACATCTAACAAGATTAAACACGACTTAGGATCACGGCACAAGATATTTAAGAAAACAAAGGTTTTTTTGAAGGCCAATATTTGTGTGAAAAAAATCTGGTTCTGGGAGTATAAGCAAGCTCTGATGATTATTGTCTAAAATCGAGAATATTGTTCAATATCAGCTACGTAATTAAAATGTTTTACACTTAACAGCATTTATGTGGTGTTTTCATATAGTATATTACATATATATATATTATATATATATATTATATATATATATATATATCTGTGGTGTGTGACATTATAGGAATTAAAATCCGACAATAATAGAATAAAAAAAACACGACAATATAATAACAAGGAGAATATCATTGACGTGATAGCGACGTTTATAACATTTCGGTTTTTAACAAATCTTAACAAAGTCATTATTTATATTATATATATATATATATATATATAATATATATATATATATAATAATATATATAAGGACTATTCATATTGAGTCTGCCGAAATAATTTATAACAGCCCAAATGACCCGTTCCTAAGTTTTTTTAACATTGCTCCAGTATATAATTATTACGTACTCTGATTGCTCGGATGCTCTGTCTCTCAGATTAGACACTCTCACTCTAAAGCACTATGCGATTCCAGCCCTGTCCCTATCACGCTTCGATATATGACCGGTGTACACCTTAATCGACTAGCGCGTCTTCCGTCGTCCCGCTACTATGCGTCGCTCATCTCTCTCCACCAGCACCGCCTGCTCATATCATGAGCTCTACATCTCACCATCATACCATTTCAGCTACTGCTTCAGCTCGAATGATCGCCAATAGACTGTCATACGGCATCTTAAACGATCGACTCCTCTCATTATATATATTTACGTTGGCTGTCATGGATTGCACCTCTCGTAAATTTGGCTCATGCCCTAATCTATCATAACACGATCTCCATGCGCTCCCTCTGACCGCACACAACTATCGATTTGCAGTCATATCTCTATACAAGTGTCATTCTTACTGTCCTCATCTTCAGATGCTTACGAGATCCACGCTTAGCTTAGTCTCGACTAATTTCAGCAAGTATTTCAGCAATGCTCTATGCGGGTTAGTAGCGAAGCAGTGATAGTTCCACGAGCTCCTCGGCAGTATGCTCTGCCAATTACCGTATCTCCAGTGTACATCGGTATTTGCTCGCGACGACTATTTTAATCTTACCCATATCCGATCCGCGTACATTAGATAAATCGATCGTCCATTCCATATGTGATCATCGTTAAAGACATGCTCCAATCACATCCTAGTCTTATACTGTACTCCAACCACGTTCATCATACGTAGACTGACCTAACGCCTAATATTTCACATACACTAACTGCCTATTCGCTACACGCTACGTGTGTCTGTCCTTCACCGCCGAACCCCTCCGACGTAGATGTGTAAGTCCTGTGCTTGAATCTCTCGAGTAATATCATTCCGTCTTCACGGCGCTACTCTCGCATATATATATAATAATATAAGATTTTTGGCATGTTTAATTATTTGATCACAGCATACTCTCAACGCTGTCTACGAATCCTTGACATAGTGCTCTCTGACACTACGAGACGGTCGGAACATGCTGAGCTCCCGCTCTATCGACGACTACGCGCCATCCGATATAGATGTTCCTGTCATACTTATGCGCTGAGCATCTGCATTGTGTCCGCCACCGGCTCATCATTACGAGCTTCGATGACGCATGTGAATCATAGTACGCTCTAGGTGAATACTCAGCCCAGCATGCATATCCGTCGCCAGTAAGCACTGCACCTCGCCTGCGTACTACAAGAATACCCTCAAATCGCTGCTATCTATCACATCTGACATCGCATCTAGCACGTACACTCACTCCGCCGTTCATAGCACATAGCGAATACTAGATATACTCAAATCACACTATGCACGGCGATATTACGAAGAAGTACTCATGCTGCTACGCAGCGCAGCTGTCGCAGGTGCAAACTACCTCTAGTCGTCGACTGACTCTTACAGACATCTGTGCACGCTATCACGATATGTGGGTATATACTAACGATTTCCCTCCCGACAATCGAAACGGGCTTCAGCAGATGCCTATGTCTAGACTCCGCGCTCTACGATCCTCGTGTCTGTCTCGTCTACGAGTACCTCATACGCTGTCTTAGCTACTTTACAATCTCCTCACGAGTGACATGACACATGACAAATTGTAGGTAGGGGTACCGTCTAAATTGCACTGAGTACCTCGCAACGCTCGTAACTGATCAGCGTGCTACTCCGTAACTTTACACTATCACGCAACATAACTATGTGATATAACCTGGCCAGCCCACTCTATCCAGGCTCGAACTCGCATCCTTTTCGACCTAGACACAGATACGTCTCTACAGCACAGCTGGATCACTCGATTCCTCACTCCTCGCCAGAGCAGTCGAACTGCACTATACACACTCCTCGTTACCTCAGCTTCTCCCTATGGCCGTCACATCCGAACCCAGCGGAGATCGACGACCTAGCATCACCTCGGCTAGATTCTTACGCCTAGAAGTCACTTATCTTACCGTTCTACCGCACACGACATCCACACCGCATCGATCCGTGCTCGCTCTGTCCGTGCTCTCATAAATACTGACGTATCACTATCTCACTCAACTCTGAATAGAGTCGCGCGCACGTCTACGCAACACGAATACCGTAGCTCGACTGCCGTCCAAGACCAGCCTCGTTTCTACAGACATCTCGTCAACTGTGTTCGATGTCCCTATCAGAGCCTCGCACGTGCGGTCGTGACTACAATCCGACGCTCTGATCCTGTGCTCGCGCCGTCTCCGCTATGCTCGCACTCCGATATCCACCGCGACTCCGACATCTACGGCTCAGACGCAGCGATACAGCGCTGTCTATACTGGCAATCAAGCTGATCGCGTTGCCTTGACGAGATCTCTAAATGCAGTCCTGAGCCCTTCGTCGTGATCCTCCGCATCACGATCTAGACAGCTCCTATAGACGCGTCAAAGCGACCTTACATGTCTGACACCGCTTCCGTTGCGAAGGTATTCCTCATATTCTCACATACATGACTCCACCTCGCTACTTACCCCTACAGTAAGTACCATCTACGACAGCCGCGGAGCGTACGTACGGCATGCTGCATAGCGATCGGATGTCCACGGACGCTCTATATAGTTTAGACATCGATCTCTAATCGACACATAACCTGTAGTCTACTCGCTGATACCTCGTCATCTCTAATCAACATAACGCGATACTCCTCTAGTATATACTGGAGTATACTATAGTGCTATATTCTTACATACTGATCACCACAATCCGATGATGAATCCCACCACCCTGTCAGGTCGACTGACTCCACTGTCATACACGTATGCCTAGTGGAACATCGCGAAGCAAATTCGTTCTACCAGATCATCTATGTCTCTATGATTGTAACAGTACTCGATGTCTTCTACGACGAGCACTACAGTCTACTCTCGAGTACCTATAGTGCCACCCTTGAATGTACATTTCATGACACCTATTATCGGTCTCGATCAAGCCAAAGTTATAACATGGGAGGATACATTTCGCTATCCTCGCGTATGCACCTATCTCTGTCGAAATATCATATCAATGCTCGAAGTAACTGTGACGGCGCATATACTGATCTGTAATATAGCTTAGCACACGCGCGCTGCTGGATATTTCATCTTCATATACCTATTAACTCGACCGCGTATCGTCTTTGCTCAATGAGTCGGTCTGAATATCTCACCATGCTATATATATATCCTCTAACAGTGATGACACACGTATAATTACGGTCCTGCCAACTGACCGTTGCAACCACCACGTGCGCAATCTTCATACTGTCGTACCTCTATGAGTCTCACTTGTCTAATACATAGATGCATCTCCATAGTCAAGCATCCACCAACCTCTCTCGTCACTCGACAGTACACGTCCTACTGCCAAGAATGCAGCCTAGATGTAACGGTAGAGAGCTCAATGTAGAATAACATAATAATTAATTATATTAATTATTCGTGAGAGATGTTTACCCAAAAAAAATTAGTAAATTGTCTCCAGAATTAAGTCTACGTCTGTTCTGCACAGTCTCCTGTGCCTATTTCGGATCAGTCTGCATTATATAATAACTCATACAGATCCATAATGTTCCTATATCCATCTAACATTCCTCATAATCATGACCACAATGATACTGCCCAAAATCTATGGCGTACGAAATCTCGCGATCTGCACATCCGGCTGAGCGACCTTCTTATCACTGCTGCCGTATATCTCGCTACCTAGTACCACACGTAATCTCCGCCGCACGGCCTAATTCAATCGCTACTGCATGCGACCGCAGCTGAAGTGTAACACTGCTCGCGCATGAGATCGCCGAATCGAAGCGATGATAAATGAACCTTTTTTAAATGGGTTACTCAGCAATTAGCACCGAGAGAAGTTATTATACGTCGGGATCGTCTACTCCGTCAATGATTAAGTTATCTGCCTTTTATGAAATAGTCGTGTTTTTTTATTTCATCTTCAACTCGTCGGATTTATTATAATATGCTTCACACACACAGTATATATAATATCTATAATGCTATATAATACCATATATAATTCTATAATGATATATATATAAAACACACAAATTGCTGTTAAGTGAAAACATTTCATATTTAACGTACTGCATATTGAAACATATTTCATTTATGAACAATAGCATCAGAGTTGTTATACTCCCCAGAAACCATTGCTTTCACCAATATTCTTTCAAAACCCTTGTTTTACGTTAATATATTCGTGACGTGATCTCTAAGTCTGTTTAACTGTTAAATGTTCTCTTATACCGTCTGGAAGGTTGACACATATTGAATCTTGTGTTCATTTGTTTGATGTGGCAGTTCAAGATACTCAAACTGAATCAATTTCTGAGAGGCAAACCGATTTGGAAAGTTTTTTCAGTGAGTTTTTCAATCAGACTGACAAACTAGAAATACCTCAGCAGAATCTTAGACCCAACAACTATTCATATGACACATGAATGTATTGCTCTTATTAAATATTATCGCTATGAAGTGCCGTTTTTTGTAATTAATTTGTAATTAATTACTATGAAAGTCTTAGTTCAACTTTTAATTTCTTACACCAAATATTACTCTTGCATTTAAATTCCTTAATACATCTCCTGTTGGCAGAACTTACAATATGCTGGGTGTGTCTCCTGTAGAGATGTAAGTCTCATGTAGAGGTAAAAGTCTAGTTATAAGAAGAGTAAGTCTCATTGTGCGAGAAGTAAATCTGACACCAAAAAATGAGCTATGTCCTGAGTCATGATACTGTTATGACCATGTATGCAAATTAGCCGTTCCTGTATCACACTGTAAAACCCGCTATTTTGTTAATAATAAATACTTCTTGCATCTTGCATTATTTATGATATAAGGCAACAGTATAAATAATGTAAAATAATTTCTATAATAATGAGTTTAAATAAATAATACATCTTGAGAATATGACGTAAATAACTAAGGACTTACTTGAGTAGTACCTATGTGTCGTTACGATACAAAACATACAATCTCCTTATAATAGATTAAGAAATGCTTTTAAGGAGAATAAAATTGGAATAAGCCATTTCCCTTTTATAAAACTCACAAAAATTATTCAAGGTAAAATTCACAAGTGTTATGGCCTGTTTAAGGGTCATCATAAAATTAAATACTCAACACGGTATTTAAATGTACGGAACAGATTTGTATTCCAATATATATTTAAACGTACAGTGAAGTTCCTATATTTCAGCTTACAACGAACTGTATCTGGTACTACTGGTATTTTTACATGTGTCCACTTTCACAATATGGCAACAAGGCCGTTTTATGTGCTTCACCACCCCACAACCGAGACTCAGATCCGATCGTATGTGGTAGAAAATTGCTTCAATCCCAGCCCACTCCTCCTTTAATACAATGAGGCGACTGTCCCGAACGCTATTAATTTTACGACTCATCCTTCGTTACTATAGTCGTCCATTATCGAGGATCCTCAATCGTTGCCTTCATCCAGCGGCACCCTGTCGCGGATAGAATATCCTGCTCCTCTCTGATGCCATCGCCTCAAGATGACTGGACTTCACCAAACGCTAAGATTATCCCTACTCTCTATCGTCTACACATCATGGTGTATTACCAATGTTCCCACAAACCATTTATGGCAAACAACGGCCCACCGTTTAGCCTGTGCTGGTGACCCTCAGTCACGCCATATCATCTCTGACCTCTCCAGCTATTCCTAAGGCGACAAAAAGCGCTATATGTGCGATAACTATATCTATCATCAATCATCCCTCTCAGATCTATCCCGTCCCGTCACTATACTTACTGCATCTCTCTGTGAACCACTAGCCTGGTGCTATCGTGATACACTCGCTACTCCGACTACTAGTTCATCACCGCCCTCTTATACTATGTGCTTCAGTATCGTAGCTACTATGCACTGATTCACTATGACTACACCAGCAGGGCACGTATGGAACAATCAGCCAAGCTACGTCCGCTATTCGTGTCTAGCACTATCGATGGCCCAGGCCCTTTCATACATCATCGATCTTCGCCACTTTCTGACTCCTCTCACTTAAATAAGTTACTGACGAAAATCTTATTCTGTAGAAAAATTGCTCTGATTCCGCATATCGCTCCTACTCTAATCCCATGTTACAACATCGTACTGTCATCATCTGGATTGACCCGGTAGTCTGCACATATCTTCGACAGCTTTAATTTAGCCTAACTTCCGATAAACCATCGCCTACTAGTGAATCGTCTTACTCAGAAGTACGCTATGTATAGTCACGCGTGATTCTCCGCGCTGCTCCTCTCGCTACTATTCGCTTACGCGAGATTAAGCTCGGCGATGATCTCCTCTTCTAACTACTTCGAGCTAGCCCTTTCTCCGTTAATATGCCCTTTGGGTAAGTCGCTATTCTCTCGCGATCTATGTCTATGATCATACCCGCTCATTCAGTCTCCTCATCTAAGTCCCGTACACGGTGTCTCCGTTATCTCTATATGAACTTCGCTACCTGATATTGATGTTCGAATCTCATTCACTTCCTCGTGCTCTATAGCCCATAGAGTTGTATAGTAGTGGCAGTTAGATAACTTCATGATATCAAGAACGTGACCTAGGGTAATATTCTCTAACTCTCGAAATAGCTCGTGTTTCGGCTGAATCTATCTCCTCATCTTCGTCTCGAATGGTCTATTTTCTAAATACTCACATCTAAATCCACTACTCCTACTCTGTATGCGGATTCAAGTGTGTGAGTCCTTTATCGTTTATGCTGCATACTAATGATATGTCTCCATACTGAAGGGAAGAGATCACTCTCTGCACAGTACCTCTGAAACTCCGCGATTGAATAGATCGATCTCTATGCTCTTATTATCCCTACACACAACTTCTGCTTATAGTATGTATGACTGATAACTTATACGTCTAGTTGATAACATTAGAGATATGACTTTAACTCATAAGTCGCTCGTGTATGATACTCCCTACTCTACCCATACCATTTACATGTAAGCCTTCATTTCTCTTCTTGTGCTTCTATGTTATCTCTGTTATAGATAAATCATTAATAACATGGCTGTGTTGAGCAAATCTAACACATTGACTTTAAAGACATCATTCATGAATCAGATGCTAATTAAGATTATAATTTATTGAATAATCATTGGACTATAACGTAAAACTAAGGGATGATATGATATTGGTAGTGACGTATTTCGATTAAGACACAATCTCCATTATATAAGATGATGAATATGTGTACCATAGTACAAACAAATGATTTCATTAACCATTATTTAATGTTAGAAACTGAGCTAAGGATTTTCTATAATTAGTCATTTGAATTAAAATAAACGAATGAATAGTTTTCGCAAGTGTTCAAAGTTCATCTGCATTTTCATCAAGTGCCAAAGAAAAAAAAGAAAAAAAAAAAAAAAAAGGGAAAAAAAAAAAAACAAAAAAAAAGAAAGAAAAAAAAAAAGAAAATGAAATTAATCACATTGCATTTATTAACAACAAGATTCTAACCAACGTTAAATTCACAACTTCTACTCAGCCCATCGACGTCGCTTTGGAATACACTAACTGCATCTCTGAGAAGGTAAGAACTTCTCAATGCCCACTATTGTCGTGGTGCAATCGTGATGCTTAATGATGGATCCTGGGGCAGAAAATTAAGGTGAAGTTGATCATATACTTGTACATACAACACTCCTGATTTTGCCCTTACTTAGCTTAGACAGGGTCGGAGAAAGCCCTTCAGCTGTCACATCAACCCTAGCACCTAATGATTATCCCCTATTGCCTATAGCAAGCCCCAACCCCTTTCCATCATATTAGTGCTAGAAGGCTGAGCTGAGTCTTATGTCTGGCTTGACGTTAAAACTCAATATCCTGAACTTCTGGAATGTGGATAACCCCTATCACCATTAACTCCGCTGGATCCACTTATTTAGAGGTCCCATCTATGGATTAATAAGCAAAATAGTTTTAAAATTTTTTTTAAAAAATTGAGTGGAAAAAAAATTGAGCACGCATAAAGAATGACATCAACCAATCGCATTGACATTAACATAACCCAACAATGTTGACATGCGTAAAATCCTAACTAATTGTTCATATACATCAAAACATTTATTATCACATCTACTCAATCTTATCACTCTCAGATCTACCATAGTCTATCGTACTATCCCGTGTGTCTCATCCTTGCATATCAATCACCACTGGGGTCTTTCCCTTGCATCTGTCTCGGGCGGGGTCCGTATGCTTCGCCACTGGATCAGCGTAAAGTACAATAATAGCGTCATCCCAGGGCGCTATCCCAGCAATACCGACCCCTTGATTTAAAGGGCAGACTGGGTTATTGCATCAGCGACCTGAGCGCCCCCTGAGGAATCGTGGGTACGACAGATTCTTTTCTTTCCCACCCATGAGCTTCGGCTTGTGGGTGGGCCCACATTAAACGAAGAGCCTTGTGCCCAGTTCCATACAAGTGCGTAGACAAAATACTCCCACAGTAGGAATACAGTATGCGTTACATATCCGCCCACATGGTGGTAATTAAATTGATATTATTACATGATCTTTTAAAAGCAATTGAATTGCTTGAAGCATGTTAAATTATATAATTATAATAATTTGAGCAAATACAATCGATGGAAAAATAAAACAAAAAGTGTATTTGCCTTATCATTTGAAAGCATTAAACTCATCATCAGAGTTCGTACTCTGAGCTACGATCTACGTTCCGATATCCTCGCTCCTTCTGGTGAAGACGCTGCTACCAATGCACCGAGATCTATCCATACGCTACTTACTCTCCTATCTATCAGGCACGTGAACTGTGATCCTCCTTCTCAATTCTGTCAGACACGGTATACACTATTAGGAGTATTTAAGTGATTACCCTTGATTACGCTAACTCACCTATACACGTCTTTACATCGACTCTCTTCGGCATCTACTTGTCATAGTAAAACCTAATCTTCGTTCGCCGTTCATAAATAGAGTTCTATCTCGCCCGTCTCCTCTATATCCTTGAATCCTGACTTATGTCCGGTCTGTACACCGCTTTTGCTTGGCTCTTTACCTTCCTGATTGCACTATAATTAAGTTGTTAGCGGAGAGATCCTATGTTCACACCTTCCACTGCCCATGCGTACCTCAGTTATCCGTGCCAACCACGCCCTCAATTGAATACCATCGCGTCTGATACAGATTCCTGCAGTCCAGCATACGCTCCTGTAGCCGCATTCAATCCTGCATACTCACACGCTCCTACCTCAGGCAATTTCTGCTACGTATCTACCCGGAGCAGCCTACGACTATAATCTCGGCTAACAGCCAACCCGAAGAAGCGCAGACAACTCTATCCACGACGTCTCTCCTGGCCCAGACATAGCTAACTCTGCCTCCGTAGCGATCGTGCGTCGCTCCACCCTCGGATGGACCGACTGGTGAGTCTCCCACAGAATACATACTTGCATGGCGCGCGTGCCACATCACCTATCGACACCCATCCCGATGTATATCGACTACATACACCCGCTCCTATATATATATATACTCTCAATGACTCATCGGTAGTCTAACAACCGTAACTGCCCGAAAAAAATGTGTCTACTGCAATCAGCAAAATGTGGGGGTGTTACCCGTAAACGCAAGACTAGAACATACCACCAGTATATAAATTCTTAATTATTTACAACGTTGATATGCTTACTTAAGGCTATTGCAATAGTTCAAGATGAAAAAGTATATTAATCCTGATTCACTCTCATCTTTTTCTTTCTTCCTTCGGTATTTTATGCAGAGTTTGTCATCCCAGGTCTCCTCGGTCTTCAGTAAACCGCGCATGCTACATCAGCCCGTCCTCCTCCTCACGTACTCTCCGTATAGGTCTCTGTCGTCACACGCCCCTATATAAGAGACTTTCTAATCGCCGTATCATTACACACTGTATCTAGGCTCAATACCGCCTATCATACGTGCATATCCTACGAGATCAGTTATCTCATGTAGAGGAGCTTCACAGCCCTAGCCTCCCATCATTAATCTTATCATCTCTTCGTGCGTGTTATAATGATCATAATCTATCTACTCTATCTCGCATCTCATCCAACATGACCTCCCTACTATGCTACTGCGTCTCCCTCATACGTCTATATAATCGCTCCATACATGCACAAAGATATTATATCTCACACCAAACGTGAGAATAACTCCACACCGCGACCTTCACTAATACATCGATGGATAATCTGCAGTTAACCCTTGACCGTCTATCCTCGCCTCTCTAACGGCTGAAGCTACAGATACAGCTATCTCTCCTGACCCATAACTGTCTGCCTGGTCGAATCAATATGAGCAGCAACAGAATTACGACACCTATATTAGCTGGATTAATATGCTAGCCGCTTTACGCCGAAAACTCCCGACGAAGCCCCCCCCTCTAAATAGTTGGGACGGTTATTCTTAAATCACCGCGGTAGAATTTCAGTAGTCTAATACTCTCCGTTGCATTAGTCTCCTATTCTCTTACTCTCTCCTACACTGACGAAACGTATACGCCATACATATTCTACGCTCCGCGCAGTCAGGCGTCCAACTCCAGCCGAGTGATCACAGTACTACTGAGGTCTCACACAGATCCTCCTCTACCTATTCACCTTGAGACTTTCCCTCCTCTCGTTTTCGCGACAACGTTCTCAGCTCTATCTCTTCTTATTATGTCCCTTTTCACTTACTACCCATTATCGCCGCATGCAATGTCGCTTTTTTCATGTTCTTGCAGCTTGATAACTGGACGCGTCGCACAAATCGCCCGAATGGTCCTTTCTTTACTGAGATGACGACAATCATAAGAATAAGCAATTCTGACGCTCTCGACTCTTCCTACTCAATCGCACGGCATCGTGTGATATTTCATATTATATAATTCAGCTATCCTACTTAGCTGAATAAAGTGTCGCGAGAGTATCTCGACATTGCGCATAGACCATGTGCTACCCTGTGTGTTCTGGTATGCTCGTATCTGTCCTCACATCATACTCCTACCATCGGCCTCGATGTAAATTCCAGGAACGCGGAGTATTAGTAATAGATTTTTACTATAACACCATGTGCCGTGGTATAATGAAAGAGGAAGACACAGTTTTGAGATGAATCAATCCTGGACGAAGTTACTGCTATGATCGTGTGGCTCACAGATCAAGCCTCAGTGTGAGACACCCCCCTCACGTTATTTCCCCTCCCGCGATATCGGTCTCGTCTAATAGGCAGACTGCGCTATACTCTCAACCTTAGTACAGAGCGGATACCGAGTGATCTTCCCTAGGAATAGGAAAACTCTAACTCAAACTGGAAACTCCGATTAAGAATTGACCTCCCGCTACCTACTGTTTCACATTACCCTACTCCTCTCGGTTGCGGCAAATACAGGAAACAGGTATATTTTCCATAAGGCAGTAAATGCGCTATCCTTAACACAACAATGACGTAATGTAGCCCTCACGCGAGTAAAATATAAATTGTGTTACTGGTAACGCACCAAAATTGTGTATGTTAACTGTAATGTAACAAAATAACTGGATGTAACTGATCACGCCTCTAAATGTATTTGCGTACTGTAACGCACCAAAATATGTAATTTACTTGTAACATAACAAAAACCATACTCGTGAGGCATTACTGAAGAACAATTATATTTGCGTTACTCGCAACGCAGCAAAATCTGCTTTAATGTATCAAGCAAAGGATATTGTTTTTCAATAACACGTCAGAAATATGCTGTACTAGTCGCTAACTCGCCATAACCATATATATGTTTCCGTAGGAGAAGTGCTGAGATGTAATGTAAAGTCAGGAATGGACTCGTCGCCCGAGTTCAAATCTCTGGACGTGGTAATTGCATTCACTTAGCATAATACACTTGAAGCGTCATGATCCCGACCTCTCCCTCCCATAATGGCAAATAGTAGGTAGACCGACTCTTTAACCTGGTTAGGCCAAACCGTTAGGAGAAGGAAAACTCCGCTTTAAGAAATTGCTATGTGCAGATTTGGTAAATATTATTAATATATATTATAATATATTATATATACTTTACTTAAAACCGTAACGCACAAAACGTCGTATGTCTTAGCAAAATGTAGGCACATTACTTAACGCTCCAAATGCGTTTCCCAATTCGAATTTGCCAGATCATCTGCAATCAAATTTGCATTTACTAATAAACAGTGTGAGAAACTTGATTTTGCAGACTCAATATCTGATTAAGATTAACTTCCTCAAAATTATACGGTATATAACCCGAGTTATTTTTCCAGTATTGGTTACTCTGATCATAGACACCATAGAAAAGGCGGCTACCGGCTCGTCCCCAGGTATCTTATATATCTCATTCGGCCGGGTATCCACCAGTGTCTGCGAGAGTGGTCAGTATACTCTGTCATGTTGTGCTATCATTAATCGAAGCATAATCATCTTCGTCGGGTTCATCCCAAGGCAGAGACGATATTTAAAAAAAAAAAAGAAAAAGAAATTGTCAAGAGATTCCTTATACTGAATCCGTGAGTTAGATTCCTAGTATGCCGCATTAAAATCCCATGAAAATGTAAAAAAAAAAAAAAGAAAAAAAAAAAAGAAAGAAAAACAAAAAAGAAAGACTTGCAATTTCAGCCACACTGAAAGAAACGTTAATGTCATACTATTCAAAAATATCATATGCAAAAAAAAAAAAAAAAAATGACACATTGTTATAACTTCAAGTTTAATTTTATTATCATATTTTCACAAACTATAAATATCAGGCGATGATTATTGATTCTGTTCAAAGTTGCAAGCATTGATAGATAGGAATGTGATACCTATTTACGATATCATTTAACTTGTTTTTATTTTCATATCTCCTCAACATATCAATACACACACTCCTTATTATACATGAATATTATACTATATACATCATATTACATATATATTGCTTTATACATTATTATAATATATATACTTTGGTTTTGTAGTACCAAGTTCTTGGTACAAGGGATCTAGCTGAGGTCCTTATTCCCTACCAGTTAGTGTTGTAGAGTCAGTTCGTATAAGCTTCAAATTGATTAATATTGTAAACAGAGACAAAGTATACTTATGAGATAAAAAACCTTAAACAATGAGTTAATCTGATTATGGACCATTCCGGAGCTTCTTCAGACCACATATATCTTTATATTAAGACAGCACATGGCAAATCATCAAAATTATTTGCCCATGTGCCGTCATAAAGATCATACTGTCTGAAGAGCTCCGTGGATGGTCCATAACCACAATACCCATGGTACTTTAACGCCTTTTATTACACACACACACACACACAACACACACACACACACACATAATATACTATATATATATCTATATATAGTCATATTATATATATAATAAGTAGTAACATTTCAAGTTGATATGTGTATAACTTGTTTTCTGAACGTTGTTTTTTGTATTATGAAGTATGGCAATGGAACAAGGAGAAAAAAACAGAACAAAAAACAGATGTTTAAATCCACTTTTGATTCTGCCCCCGTCATCTGATTGCCGATTATTTGGTGAACACATTCACCTTTATCAAGATTTATATATTATATATATATATATATATATATCATATATATATATAGTTGAAACAAAAGTATAAGAAAATCGGAATATTCATCATATGTTGTTTATCTCAACTAGTTCGACCTTAGGTCATCTCAGGAGAAAATTTCTTATTGAAGAAATTGTTTATAGATTTTTTGAAAGACAGCATAATAGCACGAACTATAAAGTGAAGTGTTTTTGAGGTCTTGACAAGCTATTAAAATTTCCGGCTAGCGAGTTGATTCATCCACCAAAATTGTTAAGTAGTAGCATCTCCATTGATTCCGTGAAGAACCTCTATGAGGTGGGTGATTCGTTTTAGGCTCTTATATATTGGG
This sequence comes from Doryteuthis pealeii, assembly GCA_023376005.1. NCBI lineage: Eukaryota > Metazoa > Mollusca > Cephalopoda > Myopsida > Loliginidae > Doryteuthis > Doryteuthis pealeii. The sequence goes on along the minus strand of CM042156.1, from coordinate 87,934,606 downwards.
TGTTCATGGAAGTTGATGATACTAATGTGTATACATATGAATGTATGAGTGTAGTTACATATATGTGAGTGAATCTGTGAGTCAGATAGATAGATAGATAAAAATTCTATGAGAGGCATGCACCAAGAGTACCTTTAAAGGTTAACAAAATATTTTATTTAATATGTTTAAACATTATATTCAGATTTTATCGAAAAAGTATGATCCCCTACCATTGTTCCGTTTAATAGTGTTCCATGTATATGATGCTTCTATTTAGGAAGGAGTGAATATTCCTAATTAGATATTTCAATACTTAACATTTCCATATTGATATTGATCTTCTATTTAGGAAGGACGTGAAATATTCTAAATTAGCATTTCAGTAGTTTCTCAGCTATTCTAAAATTTAGTATTCTAATAAAAATACCGCTCATGTGTGCGATTGCTGGTACGCATACACACACACGCGCATGCGCCACCACACACAACACAACATACATTACACACAACACATAATATATATTAGGCTAGTAAATCGTCTTATTCTTAAATGAGAAAAGACCAATCCTGGCTATGTCGCAGCTACGAGTTAAAACCAAAAATATCTTATCTACTATCTCATGCAGTCACATAACTAAGTTTGTATATTATGTATAATCTAAGATTAGTATTTTTTAGTTCATGAGACTGATATACAGCTGAAAAAACATTTATTCATTTGTAGGTTATTCACCACACACACACACACACACAAACACACAGACACACCAGACACACACACACACACGCAAACGCGCGCGCACACACACAAACACCACACACACACACATATATTATAATATACTATATATATATATATATATATTAATAATATATATATTAAATAATGAAATAGGGTGGTATATTAAAGTAAATAGGCTCAAATCGTGGATCTAGCCATTTAATCTAAGTATCGTGTAGCAGAACATGAATCAACGCATTTGGTACGGAAGTTTCTCGCCTATGCGATTTATCAAACCCATATATATATATAATACTATATAGTATATATATATATAATATATATATATTAAATTTTACTTGAAGGCTCTTAACAACGCATGATGCGCATAAAATTCAATACATCCCAAAAATCTTAATATATATATATAATATATATAAAGAACAAGTAATAATAAAGTAACTTTACTATAATCATAGTTTGTTCGCAAACGAGATAAGATAAAGAATTTAATAAATATATATAATATATATTATAATATTATAATACTATATAAACCTATAATTATATATATTATATTTGTGTGTGTGTGTTGTGTGTCGTGTGTGGCCTTATCTCGATGTATATTTAAAAAAAATTATTTCCATTTTCTGAGTTAAAAAGAAATTCGATGCTCCAATTTTACTCCATTTTAAAAAGATTATTTGATTGTTTTCCTTAAGCTATTATACTAAGCTTAGCCCTTAGTTTGGCACAGCCCAGTAAGCTATGAGCTCCTCCAGTTAAACAATCTAACAATGATATCTATTCCTGTAATATTCCACACGCGAATGCCCTTTCTTCTTTTTATAAAACGCATTACAAATCAAATATATTTAAATATGAAGCTAAGACATTCTACACTTATCTTCTGTAACATCATATTTAAAATAAATAATATATACTATTTAAGATATAATAAAAATATATAATTTTTCAACTTTTATTCAAATTAAAAAAAACAAACAATTTGAAGGGTTCCTTAAAACTTAACAAGCAAACTGTACGGACACACCGCAAGTGGGCGAAATCAACTCCACTAACAACGCGTCACCCTCATCTGTTGTATATCACACTATAGCTACCCTTCGTCTTCCCTTATATAGAAGCAACAACACAGAATCACAAATATATTTGCTTACAAAATATCAGCTTGGAAATATGACCTAATCGTACTTTCGCACCTTTCTTTGATATAATTATAATCCTCTTCGATATTCTTGACTGATTAATAATACAATGAAACGTCAACTATCACCAACCGAGCTAGCGTTCCTGCCACTCTTGCTTCCATTATTACACCTATCATTGCTAGTCTGTCACTGACGCCACAATGCACTGTCTGTGAATTAAATTCGACTGCTATTCGGTCTGTTGAAGCAGAGGATCCTACTGTAATCAATTCGTCCCTTTCCGTCCCAAATATAGCTCTGCTTTACACGAATAGCATCCTTAGTTCATATCGATCATGCATACTCTGAGCAAATTTCTTACTTACTCATTACCAACTGCGACCATTGATATCGCTAATATGAGCTGAGAATGATCTTCTCAGTTTAGCTGAAACAATAATACATTGCGTTATGATATTAACACAAAGATCTCTCCCGCTTCTCGAAGTTGTGTCATGCACTTAACACACTTATTACTCTCTTAATACGTTTAAACACACAGCACACACACACCACACACACCACACACACACACACCAGAAACGACAACATCCACACACAGACGTTTCGGTAGAGCCGTTCGCGCTAGAAACCACAAGTTCTAGTTCGACACCTCGCGTCTCATACACAATCAGCGTTAATGCATAGCACATAGGAGCTGTCCCGTTAGATGAGACGTATGATAGTAGTGTGGCGCTCCACCTCAGATGCTAAAAACAAGCTCTCGGTCTCAGCGCTACTTATAAAAGGGGATAGGGATCCCTCGCTGCTGGCTATACCGACTTTAGTGCCACCCAGACGACATTACTTTACTAATATATATATAAAGTAGACATTGGTTTGGTTTAGTTCATGCAGTTTTTTCTCGCGACTATAATCAACCTCATGGTCATTTAATGCCGATAAAAGTTTTCTAATAATCAATCTAATGCGATCTTAATACAACTTTTTTACTAATAATTTTTCTATTTACCCCACGATGGGACTCATAACCAGTACTATCCATCCGGCTGGTTCAGATGAGACAGGAAGCAATGTGATGAAGGGCTTGCTCCCACATTCTCCAAACCCCAGAACAGGAACCCTCACCATCAGATAGAAGTTTAGCGTCATTCCCAGGACATGTAGACCCTTCAGTCCACCGCCATTCTACACCCATATGATAAAAAGATTGGGCGCTTCTCTAAGAGCAATCTGGGCAGATCATAAGTGCTAGGCTAGACTGACCAGTGCGCTACTCTGCGCGTCGCACAACACCATCCGCAGCTTCCACTCCTAACGAGGTAACCACTAGCAACCCGAGCATACAATCGCGTCGCACATAAAGCAGACTCTCATACGTTGCATGGGCTCTCCGATCCCCAGATATCATCCATCGAGCCTAAGTAGTGAACAATGCACAATGAAAGCAGTATTGCTATGTCACTCGTACATCTCGCCTATCACCCTATAGACTCGTTCCTTAAGCAATCACGAGAAGTCATGCCCCAGCCAGCACGAGCTATCTCCCCATTTGTATAATACACTCGAATACCAGCACATAGACGCTGCTAGTGCATGCTCTCAAACGCACCCCAGTCGACAGATGAGTGGGTAAAAAAAACTAGCAGTACAAATGAATAATAAATAAAACAAAACTCTCACATAAAACTAACCACGCGACGATTGGGCATGCCGTAAATCAACCAACCACAGAGATAATACACTTGATCTTTACTCGAAATAGTCTCTGCATATATAATGTATAAATCAAACTCATTCTTGATTATATTTATGAATTTTTTTTATGATTACTTATTGCTTACGGCGTATGTAATGGCTAAAATCGATAGGAATATGGATCGTCAACCACCAAGTCTGTCATAATATGATTCGTTTACCGACACCCAAGAATGCAAGGTCCAGATTAAAAGAACTCACGCTCCATCATCTTCACTGTGATACTTTAATATTTTAAATTTTTATATTACATTGGTTTAAGATATATACCTATATATATAAGAACGCAACCTCTTCCTTATATAAGGAATGAGCTCTCTGTGACGGCCTATACACACAAGCTATTGTGTATATATAAACAAGTTAAAAATCCCCCATTCTTAGTGAAGACAGACCTAATGGTTCGATCTTCAATTTCCGGCGATGTAGGTAGCTTCACAAATATGTCTAGCCAACACTGCAAAGACTGATAGAGTCGAAACCACACGGTCGTGTGGGATGACCTAGATATTGATAGAGAATATATATAAATATATCACGAGGCATCGACATGGTTTAAAGCTACCGACTTATGTTTCTCACAGTACGCACGATCATTCAGAAAATTTGCTTATACTGCGAGAAACTTAATCGGTAAGTATTTCAAACCATTCGATTTTGCTCCATAATAGTCATAATATACATTATATATATAATATTATACATCATATATTATCTTAACACCAAATATTAAAATATATCAACTATTATTTCAAATCCGCAAACCAATTTTGTCAGTCAACCCAAACATATCAATCAACTACTCTAATTAACATATACCCTATATTCCTCTCCAGTTCCCCCTCAGCTGATCTCAAATTTCCCAGCCTCCATAAATTAAGGACCCCCCCCAAAAAAAATTGAGAATTAACCATTGTTTCTAATAAACATTTCAGTAATATCAATAGCTTTCGCGGCTGCCTGCAGTAATGCATTGAATAAATTCTTGCAATAAGCAATCTACAAAGTTTTCGCTACATTATTCAAATCATATATATAATATATAAACTTAATATATATATATTATATATATCATATACTATATGCACACATGCTTTTTCGGATACACAACTTACACTAATAATGGACTTCATATTTCAAAACCGGTCCACTATTTTTCACCGTTCTTTTTTCAAACTTCAATTTTTAAACACATGATAAACAAGGACATCACTCGCTTTCTCGTTATTCTGTGATAACATTTTTTAGACCTTCCATATACCAACAAATGACCCTGACAGATGATCTATAATAATCACAAACACGCAGCGATCGGCCAATAAATCACACTTTACCCATTAAACCTGTGTTTTTTCAAATTTGCTATAATTATAACAACCGTCGATATCCTTTCCTATCTTCTTCATATAAATATATTATAATATATATATATGAGAGAAATACACAATCGATGTCTTTTGATTATGGCTTTTTTTGCCGACAATTTGGAGATTATGTGCTTAATGGAAGTCATACCTATTTGAAAGTTAATTAATAATTAATTAATTAGCAGCATAACTATTTAAATGTAAGGTAAACAATCGAGAAAAAATCAATCCTCGTATCGTACATTTCGGCCCTATTAGGCCTATTCAGCAGACATAGATAGAAGACCGCCTGGGCTGATCGAACCCGACTTTCAGTGACAGGCAGGCTTCTTAGATTAGTTGTATTGGTAGCAAGTACGGTTTTTTATTCCTTCTTATTAATACATATATAATTATATATATGTATGTGTGTGTGGTGTTGTTTTGCTATTTGTGCTAATATATATATCATCAATATACATACACAATAATATAACCTCACACATACACACACACACACACACACACACACACACACACACACCACGCACGCTACCCGCATACAACTATAATATACATTAAGAAAGAAAGAAGAAACAGTCTGGTTTCGCTTTAGGATAGCAGTTTTCAGAAAAAGTGTCTTTATATTTGGTTTATGTCACTTTCATGACATTCTTTAAATATAATTATATATATATATAGTATAATATATAATGCGAGATGTGATGCGTTAAGAGAGATTAGAGAAGAGAGAGAGAGACGAGGGAGAGAGACGAGACGAGAGAGGACGAGGAGAGAAAGAGAGGAGGAGATTCCTAAGAAGATCCGGTGTTTATTTTAAATCACGTCTGACACGAATCTTACACATAACTTCAGGAGGAAGATTTTATCCGTTTCCCGCCGCTTCGTGACTACGTCGCCGCCATTTTTCTTTATAATCAAAACTCTTTCCGTCTGCGTAAACCCTGTGCTTATTCATTGTCGTATGCCACAACTCTATCAAAAGATCACCCTCGCACTTGAGAATGACAGCAAAATAACAATCCATGCCTTCGTGCTATAAGTAAGTAAAGCAAAGTGACGCGCGGCCTAGTGTCGGATATCAGCCAGACAGCGAGGGAGTCTATCCCCTTTTCATAGCGTTAGACCAAGGGGATCATATTCTTAGCATCTGAGGTGGAGCACCACACTACATTCAGGTCCTCCCTTACCCGCACAGATCCCTGCTACACTTACGATGGTTATCGCAACCAAGAACCTTGTGCAATTCCTAGCCCGAACCGGCTCACCGACTGAGCTTACTTGAATATATTATGAGACTAGCTTACATTTTAGTAGCCATCACTTTAGAGACGCTTGTCCACTTTGTTTACAATACGAAGCCGCGTTTCCTGAAGAATCCATTTTGTGTCCTTGTGCTCTCACCTTGCCAAGTCCTTCGTCAATGATTGCAAAATAGGACGTCTTCTCAGTATTAGATATTAATAGTTCAACCAGCCACGCACATTCGGATTAGATGATGGCTGAGTATTATATTCGTGAACCTTGCCTTAGTCTAAATTTAAGTATATATTAGACACTGCTAGTAATCACAAAAAAATCCAACAAACTGATAATTTTGATAATTTTGACTGTTGTCGTACATCTTTATTGTTTGATATAGAAGCAGCTACCAGTCCCCCAGGGGGTAAAAAGTTAGTCCGCAGATCCAATTAATACTAATTGCGAGTTGAAGTCCTCTCTAATCCCCCCCAAAAATCTCCATGAAAAAAATGGTGAGACCCAGGAATTTTTTTTCTCAATATAGATAAAATCTTCATTATTTTTTTTACCACAAAGAAAGCTAAGCTCTTGATGTGAATGTGTTATTCTGATTTTCACCTTAGTAATTGTTTATATATTCATAGTTTCCTTCCGGAAATACATACAATACATACGTACCACATCTCTTCTCTAATTGTATTGCGCGGTGTAATGCTAAAGTCATGGGAAATGGATCATCAGCCGATTAAATCCTGGATGTGTAATTGCATTTCACTTAATCGCTATACCTTCAAAGTATGAATCTTCTCTCCCTCCAGCTATGGCTAAAGACTTGGCAGACTGGGTCTTACCGTTGCTTAGGAAAAAAAACTCTGCAATTCAAAACTGTTAAAAACTATCCGCTAAGAAATAGACCTTGTGTCCCCATCCTGCTACGGGCGGAGGGGTGGTTTATATATATTATATATATAATATTATATAATAATTAAATATAAACACAGTGTTCAGCCACTGTAACCTCGCTTTCTTATGTCAATATATCTTATTTAAAAGTCCAGTGAATTTATGCTGTATAAACCACCCTTGAACGTGTCAACCGAGAAACATCTATTTTAAAAGACCGGGAGCATATGACTTAAGGCACCCCTTCGCCGAGCTCGACTCGTGGACACTTTCCTCATTTACACCGTAAAAACCGTTTATCAAAAAAAGGAGGAAAAATGTTTTAGTTTTTTAAAATCAACGCAAAACCCTCTAATCCGGCGTGGGGTGTTAAAACTGTGGGGGTGGTTTTGTTAAAGCTAACACGTGGGCTTAAGAACTGAGCCGAAATACCGGCAGTAAGCAAAGTTCAACTCGCAAGCGGCCAGCTACTACGTTTCAATTTTCGGACTTTCGAAGATTGATATACCATTAAAGAAAAAACAACCCGAACCTATCTGTGTGGGGGTGTACTGTGGTGTAAGTGGCTAACGTGCTAGACTGTGATACCACAGTAAGCAAGTTCGAACTCCAGTGGCACTACTACGTTTATCTTCGGACATTCGATGGTTCATATAATATTTAAGAAAACAAACCGAACCGAAAATCCCAGTTGGTGAGATTTAGAATACTCTAAATTTATAGCCCCCCCCCCCTCCGATCAATCGGCTGTTTCACGTCAAGCCCTAGCGCCTATATGATTTTCCCAACCCATTGCTTTATAGCAAGCCCAGCCCTTTTTATCATATGGGTGCTAGAAGGCGGTGACTGCGAGTCTACATGTCCTGGGAATTACGTTAAACTCTATCTGATGGTGAGGTTCCAGTTTTGGAGGTTTGGGGAATGTGGAGCACCCCTTCATCACCATTGCTCCCTGGTCCACTCTGACCCGGAGTGGTAGTACCTGTTAGGGTCCTAATCTATGGGTTGAATAGAAAAACATGAGTTTATAAACAAAATTGTATTATCCATTAAGAATTGATTCTTTTCAAAACTTTATCGGCATTAAATGACCCACCGAGGTTGATATGCCGTAAAACAAAACCAAACCAAATCTAAATTTATAAGTTGGTGTCAAATTTTCAACTTGTATTTCGTCACCTACACTTGCTTTCCACTAGTGATCAACACATTATTGCTTTTAACGTAGACTCCCCATTTCATGGCCTGCTAAAAATATGCCTCATTCATTGCA
>CM042156.1:87896188-87921188 GCA_023376005.1 Doryteuthis pealeii | reverse complement strand
TAGTGTTTTGTAGCTGAAAACTTGCTCTATCCAGCAGTATGATTGTATTACCTATATCTGTAATAGTTTCCGTTGAAGTAAATAGAAGTATTACTTTTGGAGCAGCCCATCCTATTGCATATTTTAAGAAATGTATAGATACATAGCTATTTATAAATTTTAACATCAACGGTTAGAAGAAAAATAGAAGTAGGAAGATTATGTTGCGCCAATTCTGCAAATGGAATTGGTTCGCCTGCCTTAAAAATTCATATTCGCAATCTGGGTTTTTTTTGTGTGTGTGTTTTTTTTTCTTTGTTTTTTGTTGTTGTTTTTTTTTGTTTTTTTTGTCCTGAGCTTGGAGAGTGACCAAGAAGAAATATGCAACTCTTTCAGCCATCAAGTAGCCAAATGAGAAGGTTTGTTTAGACGTTTCAAGATAATAAAAAAATTACAAATGTTTTTCGTGTTAGTGCGACAAGGATGTTTCTGTATAAGACTGGACAATCTCTTATTGTGGCATCTGACAAGGGTGAAGGTAATTAATACTGACAAAAATCAGATAAAAGAACTCTGTATGAAATGGAATGGTATACCTGCTGAATGATGAAAACATATGAATGTCATAGAGAGAGAGAGAGAGAGACAGAGAGAGAGAGAGAGAGAGAGAGAGAGTTTCCACGGACAGGTACAGAGATACGGACCCAGAGATAAGATTAAAATTCACTCTCCTGGAAAGTGTAATGTTGTAATGGTCGCACAAACACACGCACACACGAAAAGACTGGCCAACTTTACTCCTCCTTTTTACGGTGGTTTTCGCTTCAGTATCACTCCGTCTTTTGGACCATATGACCTTAAGGCACCCCTTTTGCGATTTCGATTCGTGGGGACATCTTTTCCATTTACACCGTCAAAATCTGATTAATTGTTTACAGACGATTTTTAGAGGGTTTTTTTTTTTAATTATAAACTATACCCTAACCCTAACCCATAACCCTAACCCCAAACAAACAACCGGATTTTTACGGTGTAAATGAGAAAAGTGTCCCCACGAGTCGAGATCGCGAAAGGGGTGCCTTAAGGTCATATGCTCCCGTCTTTTAAAATAGAATGTTTCTCGGTTGACACAAGTTCAAGGGGGTTCCAAGCAGCATAAATGTCAGCGGACTTTTTAAATAAAGAATTAATTATATTAAGAAAGCCCGAGGTTACAGTGGCCTGAACACTGTGTTTATCTATCTATCTATCTATATATATATATATATATATATATATATATATATATACCAACCCCTCCGCCCGAGCAGGATGTGACACAAGGCCAGTTTCTTAAGCGGAGTTTAACAGGTTTGAATTCAGAGTTTTCCTTCTCCTAGACCGCTTGCCTAAGCAACGGTAAAGAACCCAGTCTGCCCTACTATTTATCCATAGCTGGAGAGAGAGTAGGATTCATACCTTTCCCAATGATATTAGCGATAAGTGAAATGCAATTACCACATCCAGGATTTGAACTCGGGGCTACGAGTCCATTTCCCATGACGTTAACCATTACACCACGCGCTATACATATAGAAAGAGCATACGTAAGGAAACTATGAACATAAAACAATTAACGATAGGGGAAATAAAAATACACATTCACAATCAACAGAGCTTGCTTTTTGTGCAAAAATAATGAAGATTTTATCTATATTTGAGAAAAAAAATTCCTGGCGTCTCACCATTTTTTTTTTTCATGGAGATTTTTTGGGGGCATCTAACGAGGACCTAACTCGCAAATAGTAATAATGGATCTGCGAGACTAACTTTTTACCCCCTTGGGGGACGTCGGGCAGCTGCTTCTAGTACACAATAAAGATGACGACAACATTCCAAAATATCAAACTTATTCATTGTTGGATTATTTTGTGGATATAAGCTGTGCTACAATATACCACTTAAATTTATAGACTAAGCAAGGGCACGTAATATAAACCTCAGCCAATCAACAACCCGAATGCGTGGTTGGTTGACTACTTAATCACTAATACTGAGAGACGTACATTTGCAATCATTGACGAAGGACTTGCAAGGGTGAGGAGCACCAAGGAACAACCAAAGGATTCTTTACCAAGGATCGCGCTCTATTTAACACAAAGGATCTCCGCTGGACAAGCGCTCTAAAGGATGGCTACTAAAATCGTAACAAGCCTAGTTTCATAATTATATACAAGTAGCTCAGTCGGTAGAGCGTTCGGCTAGGAACCACAAGGTTCTTGGTTCGATACCGGCCCTCGCCAACTCATCGTAAGTGTAGCACAGGGATCTGTGCGGTAAAGTGAGGAGCTGATGGTAGGTGTGGTGCTCCACCTCAGATGCTAAAATAATCTCCTTGGTCTAGCGCTATTAAAAAGGGGATAGACTCCCTCGCTGTCTGGCTGATACCGACACTAGGCCGCCCCGACGACTTTACTTTACTTACTTTATAGCACGAAACAGTTGGCTTTTATTTTGGTTCATTCAATGCGAGAGTTGATCTTTTGATAAGGTTGTGGCGTAGACCAATGAAACAAAGGGTTTGACATGACGGAAGAGAGTTTTGATTAATAAAGAAAAATGGCGGCGACGTAGTCACGAAGCGCGGGAAACGGAAAAATCTTCCTCCTGACGTTTTGTAGATTCGTGTCAGACGTGATTAAAATAAACACCGGATCTCTAGAAACCTCTTCTCTCTCTCTCTCTCTCTCTCTCTCTCTCTCTCTCTCTCTCTCTCTCTCTCTCTCTCTCTACACGCACACATTCTCGCATTATATATATATATATATATATATATATATATATTTTATAAAGAAATGTCAGAAAAATTGACATAAACCAAAATATTAAAACACTTTTTCTGATAAACTCTATCTAACACTGCAACACACAGACAGTTTCTCTTTCTTTCTTAATGTATATATATATGTGTGTATGCGCGTGTGTGTGTGTGTGTGTGTGTGTGTGTGTGTGTTTTGTATTTGTGTATATATATATGTATGTATATATATATGTATGTATATATATATATACAAATACAAAACACCCATACACACACATACACACACATACATATATATATAGTCACTATAAGAGGAATAAAAACCTACTTCTAAACCAAATGAAAAATCTAAGAAAGTCCTCGCCTGTCAGCTTAACAGTCGGGGTTCGAATCACACACAAGGCGGTCTTCCTATCTATAGCTCTGCTGATGAGGCCTAATTGGCCGAAATGTACATACAGAGATTGATTTTTCTCGATTTGTTTAGCCTTACATTTGATTAAGTATGCCCGCCTAATTAATTAATTATTAATTAATTAACTTTCAAAATTAGGTACGACTTCAATTAAGCACATAATCTCCCAAAAATTGTCGGCTAAAAAAAGCCATATCATAAACACATCGCTTGTGTATTTACTTCTCATATATATATATATATATATATATATATATGAAGAAAAGGAAATGAATCCGACGGTATGTAGTATATTAAGAAAAATTGAAAAAACACAGGTTTAAATAAGCTAAGTGGTAAGTTTATTGGCCGACGCTGCAGTGTTTCAATCTATTATTTAGATCATCTTCAGGGGATTTGTTGGTATATGGAAGGTGATAAAAAATTTTTATCACAGAATAACGAGAAAAGCAAGTGATAGTCCTTGTTTATCAGTCTGTTTAAAATTTGAAGTCTGAAAAAAGAACACTGAAAAAAGTGGACGGTTTGGAATATGACGTCAAATATTCTCTTTTACAGTGTGAGTATGGGACTGTGTAAGTGTGTGTATCGAAAAAAGCAATGTGCATATATATATATATATATATATATATATATATATATATTCAATAAATGAAGGAAAAACTTTGAATTTGCTTCATTGCAAGAATTTATTTCAACTGCAGCATGAGCAAAAGTATTGATATTACTGAAAATATTTATATGAAACAATAGTTTAAACCTCTCATTTTTTTTTTGTGGGGGAGAGGGCTCTTAGTTTATGAGGCTGGGAAATTTGAATCAGCTGAGGGAGACTGGAAGAGGAATAGGGTATATGTTAGTTAGATAATTGATCAATTGTTTGGGTTGACTGACAAAATTAGATAGGGATTTTGAAAAAATAGTTTATATTTTTTATTTATTTCTATATATATTTGGGTTAAGATATATATATATATATATATATATATATATATATATATATATATATTCGAGCAAAATCGAATGGTTTAAAAACTACCGACTTAAGTTTCTCGCAGTACCACGAATCTTCAGGGTCTTGACCCTGAAGATTCGTGGTACTGCGAGAAACTTAAGTCGGTAGTTTTTAAACATTCGATTTTGCTCGTATAATATATATATATATATTATATATATATATATATATATATATATATAGGGTCATCCACAGACACGTGTTTCGACTTATCAAGTCTCTTCAGTGTGCCTAGACATTTTGTAAGCTACCTACAACCGGAATTGAAATCCGATCTGTAACCATTAGGCTGTCTTCACTTACAGAATGGGAAGGGGATTTTAACTGTTTTAATCCACACATAGCTTTGTGTGTAAAGGCCGTCACAGAGTGCTCCATTCCTTATATAGAAGAGCGTTGCGTTTATATATATATATATATATATATATATATATATATATATCTTAACCCAAATGTATATAAAAATATAAAAATATATAAACTATCAAAGGTCGACGATGATGATCGTGAGTTCTGTTTTAATCTGAACCTTCAATTTTGGTTCGGGTTAAAACAGAACTCACTATCATCATCATGTTAGTACTATGTGAAATGCAAACAGCCTTGTCCAGGATTTGAACTCGGGTTGACGAGTCCATTTCCTACGATTTTAGCCATTACACCTTGCGCCGTAAGATATAAGTAATCAAAAAAATGCATAAATGACTTTGATTATAGCATTATGATGCAGAGATATTTAGAGGTAAAGATCAAAGTGTATTATCTTAGTGGTTGGTTGGATTTTACGGCATGCCAACTCTTGCTGGGTTATTTTATGTCGAAGACGTTTTGTTTTATTTATTATTCATTTGTACTCAATTTTTTTTACCACCCTGTCGACTGGGGCGTTAGAATGCACAGACTGCACCTCTGCAGAGGGATAAGATTCCCCCAAATGGGGCCACCTGTTCGCCGTGGATGCAGACCCGTGATGCTTAAGGACAGAGTCTTGGTGGATGAGCAGTCCATGACATGCAATACTCCACTTAGACCCTTACTAAGGCTAGACGGGCGATCGGAGAGGCCCCCTCCAATCAATCGGCTGGTCACGTCTAGCCCTAGCACCTATATGATTGCCCCAATTGCTCTTATAGCAAGCCCCAATCCCTTTTTATCATATGGGTGCTAGAAGGCGGTGATTGAGGGTCTACATGTCCTGGGAATGACGCTAAACTCTATCTGATGGTGAGGTTCCTGTTCTGGAGGTTTGAGGAATGTGGAGCACCCCTTCATCACCATTGCTTCCTGGTCCACTCTGACCCGGAGTGGTAGTACCTGTTAGAGTCCCATCTATGGGTTAAATAGAAAAATGTATTTATAAAAAATTGTATTATCCATTAAGAATTGATTTATTTTAAAACTTTATCGGCATTAAATGACCCACTGAGGTTGATATGCCGTAAAACAAACCAAACTAAACCGAACCATCTACCTATATATATAAGTAAAAGTAAGTCGTCTGGGTGGCCTAAAGTCGGTATCAGCCAGTCAGCGAGGGAGTCTATCCCCTTTTCAATAGCGCTAGACCAAGGAGATTGTTTTTTAGCATCTGAGGTGGTGCACCACACCTACCATCAGCTCCTCACTTTACTGCACAGATCCCTGTGCTACTCATACGCTGATTTGGCGAGGACCGGTATCGAACTAGGAACCTTGTGGTTTCTATCCGAACGCTCTACCGACTCTGTGTGTGTGTGTGTTGTGTGTGTGTGTGTGTGTGTGTGTGTGTGTGTGTGTGTGTGTGTGTGTTTAAACTCGTATTAAAGATAAAAGTGTATTATCAACCAACAAATCGAAAGGAGAGAGATCTTTGTTTAATATCACAAACGCCAATGTATTATTTGTTTTCAGCCAATCAGAAGATCACATTCTGGGCATCATACGATTATCACCGTCCGCAGTTGGTTAAAGTAGTAACGAAATTTCCAGAGTAGCTGATCGATATGAGACTAAGGATGCAATTCGTTGTAAGCAGAGCTTATATTTTGGACGAAGGGACCATTGAATTACAGTATCTCTTGCTTCAACAGACCGAAATAGCAGTCGGAGTTATTAACAACAGTGCCATTGCTTGCAACTAGCAACTACCTAGTGTAATTATAGATACAGAGTGGCAGGGACGCTAGCTTGGTTGGTATAGACGTCCATTGTATAAATCAGTCCCAGAGGAAAGTACAGATATCGGAAGAGGAATTATAATTGATTCAAAGATAAGGTGCGAAATACACTTAGGTCATATTTCAAGCTGATATTTTTTACAAATATATTTGATTTGTTTTGGTTCTATATAAGGAAGACGAGGGTGCCTATAGTGGATAACAAACACGATGAGCTGACCATTGTTAGTGAGTTAGATTCTCACCGGGTGTTCCGTACATCTTGCCTTGTGCTAAGTTTTAAGGAAACCAATTCAAATTTGTTTGTTTTTTTAATTTGAATAAAATTTGAATTTTAAAAAATGGAAAAGATTTTTTTAAATATACATAGGTGTACATATATATATATATACATACATATATATATATACATGTATATATATATATATATATATATATATAAATATATATATATATATATATATACATATATATACATATATATATAAAATATATACATATATATACATATATATATATAGATATATGGAGAAAAGTAGACAAACACGGGATGTTGTGGAAACTTGATGTTTGTTTGTCTACTTTTCTCCACATACTTTCGATTAACCTGCTCACATTTCTACCATATAAAATATATATATATACATATATATACATATATATATATATATATAATATATATATAATATATATTATATATATATATATATATTATGATTTGGTGTTCTTTTTTTTCGTTTTCTTGTTCTTTATCTATTTTGTTTTTAAATTAAAAGAGTCCATTAATATCCCCTAAAAATGATGGACTCTCCCAATAATATATATATATATATATATATATATATATATATATATATATATATTAAAATTGATACAAAGATAAGGTGTAGAATATACTTAGTTCATATTTACAAATATATTTGATTTGTAATGCTTTTATAAAAAGAAGAAAAGGGCACCTCGCGTGGTGGAATGGTTAACAGTAGTAGCTTATCATTGTTAGATTCTTACTGAGCGCTCCATACTTCTGGCCTTGTGCCAAACTAAGCTAAGCTTAGTAAATAGCTATAAGGAAAACAATTCAAATAATCTTTTAAAATGTGAATAAAATTGGACAAAATTTCTTTTTAACTTCAGAAAAATGGAAAATTATTTTTTTTAAATATACATAGAGATACACACACACACACACACACACACACACATATATATATATATATATATATAATTTATACTTAATCTTCGTTTGCGAAACCAAAACATGATATATATAAAGTTATCCTTATATATATATATATATATATATATATATATATATATATATATATATATATATATGGGTTTGAAAATCGCATAGGCGAGAAACTGTCAGTAACCAAGTACCGTTGACTTCATGTTCTCGCTACACTAACTTAGATATAGATGGTCTATCCACGATATTGAGCACTATTTACTTATAAATATAGCACCCTATATTATCATTATTAATATATATATATATATATGTGTGTGTGTGTGTGTGTGTGTGTGTGTGTGTGTGCGTGTGAATAAAACCTACAATGAATAAATGTTTTCTCAGCTCCTCATATCAGTCTCATGACTAAAAAATACAATCTTAGATTTTACAAATATACAAAACTTAGTTATGTGACTGACATTAGATAGTGATAAGATATATTTTCGGTTTTATCCTACTCGACAAGCCAGGATTTGGTCACTTTTCTCATTTAAGAATAAGACGATTTTATAGCCATATATATATATGTGTGTGTGTGTGTGTGTGTGTGTGTGTGTGTGTGTGTGTGCGTGTGTGTGTGTGTGTGTGTGTATGACCGTAACCCAGCAGAATCAGCACATCATAGCGGTATTTTTATTAGAATACTAAATTTAGAATACTGAGAAAACTACGAAATGCTAATTAGAATATTTCACTCCTTCCTAAATAGAAGCATCAATATCATCATGGACAACTGTTAACTATGAAATACTAATTAGAATATTTCACTCCTTCCTAAATAGAAGCATCAATATCACCATGGAACACTATTACAACGGGAACCCAATGAGTTAGTGGATCATCTAATTTACGAATAAAATCTGAATTATATATTAACATATTAAAATAAATATTTTGTTCCTTTAAAGGTCACCATCTTTGGTCATCCTCTTCATAGAATTTATCTATCTATCTATCTATCTATCTATCTATCTATCTATCTCACTCACATTCACACACATATATGTAAACACACTCATACATTTATATGTATACACATATAATGATATACACAACTTCCATGAACCTTCCCTCACATATATAAGAGCATTAAAAAAATAACCCACCTCATAGAGGTTCTTCACGGAACAAATGGACATGCTACTACTAACACACTCGTCTACCCGGATTTTAATAGCATGTCAAACCCTCAAAAACACTTTAATTTTTATAGTTCTTCTATAATGCTCCCTTTCAAAAAATCTATAAACAATTTCTTCAAATAAGAAATTTTCTCCTGACGATGACCTAAGGTCGAAACTAGTTGAGAATAAACAACATATGAGAAATATTCCAGATTTTCTTATTACTTTTTGTTCATACTATATATATATATATATATATATATATATATATATATATATACCTTGATAAAGGGTGAATGTTCACCCGAAATATCGGAATAAATCGAACCGGGGGCAGAACAACAGCTGGATATTTAAACTCTGTTTTTTGTTCTGTTTTTTTCTCCTTGTTCATTTCTATACTTCATAATACCAAAAAACAATGTTCACAAGAACAAAGTTTATACACAATCAACTTATATATATATATATATATATATATATATATATATATATATATATGTGTGTGTGTGTGTGTGTGTGTGTGTGTGTGTGTGTGTGTGAATGAAAAAGGCCTTAAATACCATGGGTATCGTGATTATGGACCATTTCCACTCGTGGGTATCCAGGGCCCACAGAGCTTCTTCAGACCACATATATCTTTTATTTAGACAGGCATATGGCCAAATTCATTTTGAAATGAATTTGGCCATAGATAACTTTGCTTTGTTTACAATAATTAAACATTGAGCTCTCATACGGAACCTGAACTCTACAACAAACTACTGGTAGGGAATAGGACCAGCCTAGAATCACCTTGTACCAAGAAACTTGGTACTACACCAAATTATATATATATATATATATATAAAGGGCAGTTGTGTGTATGTATGTCCGGAGGAAACTATGAAAATAAAACAATTAATGACTAAGTAAATATAGGTATACATTCACTATCACCAAATCTTTTTTTTTTTTTCATTTTTATTTATTTTTTTTTTTTTTTGCATTTAATATTTTGAATAGTAGACATGAACGTTTCTTTTCAGAGAGGCTGGATCAATGCAAGGTCTTTTTTTTTTCTTTTTTTTTTTTTTTTTTTTACATTTTCATGGGATTTTAATGGGGCATACTACGAGAATCTAACTCACGATTCAGTAATAATGGATCTGCTTGATAACTTTCCCTTTTTTTTTTTTTCAAATATCCTCTCTGCTTTGGCGATGTCGGGTAGCCCCTTCTAGTTTTATAATAAATGCAAAAACATGAAATACATCGTTTATTAGTTACCTTTGAGAAATTATAATAATCAGATTGAGCGTAAACTCAGTTCTCACACTTTTATTAGTAAATTGCAAATTTGATTGCAGATTGGATTGCAAGTTCGATTGGAAACGCATTTGGCAGCGTTACAGTAACATGCATATATTTTGCTACAGTAACATACAGACGTTTTAATGCGTTACGGAAGTATATATATATATATAACCCCTCCGCACGAGCAGGATATGACACAGGCCAATTTCTTAAGCGGAGTTTTTGAATTCAGAGTTTTCCTTCTCCTAGACCGGTTGCCTAACCAAGGTTAAAGAGTCCGGTCTACCCTACTATTTACCCATAGCTGGAGGGAGAGTAGGATTCATACCTTTCCCAAGTGTATTATCGCTAAGTGAAATGCAATTACCACGTCCAGGATTTGAACTCGGGGCGACGAGTCCATTTCCTATGACTTTAACCATTACACCACGCACTTCCTACGGAAGCATATATATGTTACTGCGTTACGGTAGTACATATATTTTGCTACGTTATTGAAAAACATATCCTTTGCTTCATTACATTAAAGCACATTTTTTGCTGCGTTGCAGTAACACAAATATTTTTGCTTCGTTACGGTAATGCCCACATGTTTTGTTAGGTTACAGTAACATGTACAATTTTGGTGCGTTACAGTAACACAAATACATTTTAGTGCGTGACGGTTACATCCACGTATTTTGTTGCATTACAATAACATACACAATTTTGGTGCGTTACCGTAACACAAATATATTTTACTGCGTGACGACTACATCTACGTATTTTGTTGTGTTACACATTTTACTGCCTTATGGAAACATACACATTTTCCTGTTATTTACCCAACCCCTCCACACGAGTAGGATGTGACACAAGGTCAATTTCTTAATCGGAGTTTAACAAGTTTGAGTTCAGAGTTTTCCTTCTCCTAGACCGGTTCCCGTACTAAGGTTGGATAGCCCAGTCTGCCCTACTATTCACCACTTGCCGGAGGGAGAATAGTTGAAGGCATACCTTTCCCAAGAGTATTAGCGCTATGTGAAATTCATCTTCGTCCAGGATTTTAACTCATCTCACTGTGTTCATTTCCTGCGTTTCATTATACCACGCACTGTGTTATAGTAAAAAGTCTATATACTAATACTCGCGTTCCTTAATTTTACGACCGTTATCATTTTGCAACAGCCTCTAGTTAAAAATTAGACCGTCCAAGATGAAATGCAAAAATGTAAATCCTCATTATCTGGTGTTGCTCATCCGTCGAATTCTTATTTCTTATGATTGTCGTCATCTCAGCTAAAGAAAGGACCATTCCGTTTTTATTATAAAAAAAAGGAAAAGGAAGAAAAGAGACATAATAAGAAAGAAAGAAAGAAAGAAAGAAAGAAAGAAAGAAAGGGAGTAGGGGAAAGATAGATAGAGGAGATGAACGCGCGGAAGCGATAACGCTAATCTGTTTCGATTGAACTTAATGAAAAGATGAAAAGAAGGAAATGTAATTTATGAGGAAGTGCGTCCCGGTCTCCTGCCTCAGAAATTGCTACCCGGTGACTATTAAAATAATGTCCCCAGCTATGTCGGTGTTACTTAAAAGAAAATAACCAACTTAGGGCGTTAAATGTATTTTAGAGGGGAGGGCTTCTCTTTTTTGGCGTAATTCTTATTTATTTATCGTAATTTGTCGTAATTCTTGTTCATTTATACAAATTTGTCGTAATTCTTGTTCATTTATACAAATTTGTCGTAATTCTTGTTCGTTTATAGATATTTGTCGTAATTCTTGTTTATTTATCGTAATTTGTCGTAATTCTTGTTTAGATATGAAGATGGATATATAGTTTTGGAATAGACTGAGATAGATAAACAAAATAATATAGATAGATATGAACAAATGGAGATAGATAGATATTTTCTACAAGTAAATGTATTTGTGGGGTGTCGCTTCTTTTTTGTCGTAATTCTTGTTTATTTAAACTAAAAGCAAGACATTAAACAAACATGAATAAAAGAAAATCTGAGACGACATAGCTGGGGACGTTATTTTAATAGTCACCGGGTAGCAATTTCTGAGGCAGGAGACCGGGACGCACTTCCTCGTAAATTACCGAAGGAAAGAAAGAAAAAAAGAGTGAGAGTTGAATCAGGATTATTATACTTTTTACATATTGAACTATTTTGCAATAGCTCTTAAGTAAACATATCAAACGTTGTAATAATTAGATTATCATACTGTGGTATCTTCTAGTTGCGTTACGGTAACACCCGCACATTTTGCTGCATTGCAGTAAGACACATTTTTTTCTGAGTTACGGTTGCATACGTAGACTAACCGAATCATTTTTATATATATTTATATATGTGTATATATAGATCCATACAATTACTTATTACTGTCTTTTGTTACGTCTAAGAAATTGCAAATCGTTTAGATTTTTTCCTCTTTCTTCAGCTGTTCACATTCTTCTAATAATAAGGTGTTCAAATTTCGTGAGCTCTCGTGATGAGGCTTTCTAAGACGCTTTCCCCGCCTCCCCCCGTCTTTTCTCTGCTTTTCTAAGCGCTCATTCATAAGAGCCAACAAAAAGCGTACAGACCGAATAGTACAAATATCTAAATACAGAGACGCGGCGAAAATAGACAACTCTATTTATGAACGACCGAACGAAAAGGCTTTTATTCTGCGACCGAATCCAATATCCAAGAATATTTTACAAGGTCACTCTATTAAGTAAAAGGATTATGTAATATATTAATGATTTGAAGGCAAATACAATGCGTATAAAAAAATAAAAACAAAAAGATGTTATTTTTGTCTTATCGATTTCGAAGCATAAACTTCATCATCAGAAGTTCGTATCTTATACGAACTTCTGATGATGAAGTTTATGCTTCGAAATCGATAAGACAAAAATAACATCTTTTTGTTTTTATTTTTTATACGCATTGTATTTGACTTCAAATTATTAATATATTATAACATACTTAACAATGCTTCTAGCAAATTACCAATTACTTTTAAAAGGATTATGTAATAAGATTATCAATTTAATTACCACCATGTGGGCTGGGATATGAATACGCATACTGTATTCCTTGCTGTGGGAGTATTTGTCTCATACCCCACTTGTATGGACTGGGCACGTTTTAACGTGGGCCCACCCACAAGCCGAAGCTCATGGGTGGGAAAGAACAAAAATTGCGTCGATCCCCTCGGCATTCCCCCTCAAGGGGGCGCCTCAGGCGCTGGGCAATAAACCCAGTCCTACCCCTTTAAATCAAGGGGGTAGGTATTGCCTGGGGGGATAGCCCCCTGGGATCGACGCTATTATTTGTACTTTACCCTGATCCAGTGGCCGAAGCACACTGGACCCCCGCCCCGAAGGACGAGTATGCAAGGGACAAGACCCCCAAGGAGTCCTGGGTATGACACTAAACTGTATCTGGTGGTGAGGCTTCAGTTCTGGAAAAATGTGTTGGTTGATTGGTTGGTTAGTTAGATTTTACGGCATGTCAACCATTGTTGGGTTATTTTATGTCAATGGCGATTTGTTTGATTCATTCTTTATGCGTGCTCAATTTTTTTTAAACTCAATTTTTTAAAAAAAATTTTAAACTCATTTTTGCTTATTCAATCCATAGATGGACCCTAAATAGTGGACCAGGGAGTAATGGTGATGAAGGGGTACTCCACATTCCCCAGAGCTCCAGAATTGGAGTTTAACGTCATACCCAGGACATTAAGACCCTCAGCCATCGCCTTCTAGCACATGTATAATGAAAAGGGTTGGGGTTTTCTATAAGGGCAATAGGGTTGGGATAATCATATAGGTGCTAGGGCTTGATGTGACCAGCTGAAGGGGCTTCTCCGACCTCCTGTCTAGCCTAAGTAAGGGCAAAATAGGAGTGTTGTATGTACAGTACTATGATCAACTTCACCTTTAACTTTCGCCATCAGGATTCCATCATTAAGCATCACGGATTGCTACCCACGACCAATAGGTGGCGCCATTGAGAGTTCTTACCCTTCTTCAGAGATGCAGTTAGTGTATTCCAAAAGCGACAGTCGATGGGGCTGAGTAGAAGTTGTGAATTGAAAGTTGGTTAGATCTTAGTTGTTATAATGCAATGTTGAGTTTAATTTCTTTTCTTTTCTTTTCTTCTTTTTTTTTGTTTTTTTTTTTTTTTTTTTTTTTTTTTTTTTTTTTTGGCAACTTTGATGGAAAAAGCAGATGAACTTGAACACTTGCGAAAACATTCAGTTCGTGTTTACCTTTTAAATTCAAAGTGACTAATTATAGAAATCCTTAGCTTTCAAGTTTTCCTAACATTAATAATTCTGTTTAATGATAATCATTTGTTTGTACATATGGTACCACATATTCGTATCCAATCTTACTATAATGGAGATTATGTGTCTCTCATCGAAATTACGTCACTACCAATGTCATACCATCCCTTAGTTATTTACGTTATATCCCCAAGGATTATTAAATAATCATTATCTAATCTTAATTAGCATCTTATTCATGAATGATGTCTAACTAAGATTAAAGAACTCAGTCTGCCCTACTATTTACCTATAGCTGGAGGGATAATAGTTGGATGCATACCTTTCCCAAGAGTATTATCAATGCAAACAGGCTTTGAACTGTCCATTTCCTACGACTATAACCATTACACTACGCCCTACACACACATATATCTGTGTGGGTTAGTTAAGCAGTTCGCATCTGAGCTGCTGGGACCCCAATAGGTAGAGATCAACAGGAGTGTCCATCAGCACATTAGAATATTTATCATACATAAGAAGCGGCTACCCAGCATCACCTGGGTAGAGCGGGGGGGGACAAAAAACGTGGTGTAATGGTTAGCAAGTTAGTCTCGCAGATCCATTATCATTATTTCGCAATATTTTTAGACGCCAATATTCAGATTCCATTCATACTAGAAGCGACTACCCAGCATCAGATGGGTAGAGGGGGAATTAAAAAAACGTGGTGTAATGGTTACGAGTTAGTCTCGCAGATCCATTATTATTATTTCGCAATATTTTTAGACGCCAATATTCAGATTCCATTCATACTAGAAGCGACTACCCAGCATCACATGGGTAGAGGGGGAATTAAAAAACGTGGTGTAATGGTTAGCAAGTTAGTCTCGCAGATCCATTATCATTATTTCGCAATATTTTTAGACGCCAATATTCAGATTCCATTCATACTAGAAGCGACTACCCAGCATCACATGGGTAGAGGGGGAATTAAAAAAACGTGGTGTAATG
Organism: Doryteuthis pealeii; assembly: GCA_023376005.1. Classification (NCBI taxonomy): domain Eukaryota; kingdom Metazoa; phylum Mollusca; class Cephalopoda; order Myopsida; family Loliginidae; genus Doryteuthis; species Doryteuthis pealeii. The sequence goes on along the minus strand of CM042156.1, from coordinate 87,905,903 downwards.
GTTAGCAAGTTATTCTCGCAGATCCATTATCATTATTTCGCAATATTTTTAGACGCCAATATTCAGATTCCATTCATACTAGAAGCGACTACCCAGCATCACATGGGTAGAGGGGGAATTAAAAAACGTGGTGTAATGAATAAAAATCTTCGTAATTTTTGCACAAAAAGCAAGAACCGGTGATATTTAAATATATATATATATATATATATATATATATATATATGTGTTGTGTGTGTGTGTGTGTGTGTGTGTGTGTGTGTGTACATCTCCAGAATCCAGCCAGTCCTGTGTACACAAAACTGTTCCAAAAATTGCTTCTTTTTGATAGCTCAAGCCTCAACCTTTCGTGTGGTGGAACAAGAAACTTTCGAACCCCTCCGCACGGTTCGTAATTTTCTAATTTCTCTTTCCTGTTGAAAAAAAAAAGAAAAAGAAAAAGAAAAAAAAATTTGCTTTTTCAACAACAATTCCAACATTCGTTCAAACATCTATCAATGTATTTCTCCGATGAGAATTGATCGAAAAAAGAATTATATCACTTAGATTAAATATCTATTTATAAGGGTACCCTAATTTTCTTTTAAGAAATTTTCCTCTCTCACGATGTAGACGCTTTTACGTAGCCTCAGTAAATTTTGTACTCCTAAGAAACTCTCTCTCTCTCTCTCTCTCTCTATATATATATATATATATATATATATATATATATATATATATACTTTGGTGATAATTGTTGTATTTTTCGTAGTATCATCCTGAAATACATACATACATACATACATAAGAAAATAGACTCTCTCGTCGATTTTGACGCGTGCGGGTTCATCCAATGAACAACCCACACAGTTATTTGTTTATAGTGGTGAAGGCTTGTGTTGGACCATCCGCACTTTTTGACACAGCCTATAGAATTGGTGCACAAGGAATGCCACAAACCCAATCAACGACAGACACTTGGTTTTTCAAATTCAGAGTTTTTTTCCTTCTCCAAGACTGGTTATCTATCCAGGGTTAAAGAGCCCAGTCTGTCCTTCTATTCTACCTATAATTGGGGGGGGGAGAATATATGGATCCATATCTTTCCTAAGGGTATTAGCGCAATGTGAAATGCAAACAGTCTTGTCTTGGATTTGAACTCGGGTCGACGAGTCCATTTCCTACGACTCTAACCATTATGCCACGAGCCTCCATCCATACATACATACATACATACATACATACATACATACATATGAAAAAAAAAATACATACATATGAAAAAAATAAAAAATTTTTAAAAATTTAAAAAATAAAAATATTACTCTGATGAAGGTCGGCAAAATCTGTGTACGGAACATTTTATGCATTTTTCCTATTATTATTATCATCATCATTTCAACTCCATCTGATTATTTTAATAATAATAATAATAATAACGTAAATCCGAAACACGTCATGTGTAAGTGATATCGATTTAAAGTAATATCGATAAAATTCATTTTTATCCATCTACATTTCTTTTCTTTACTCATTTTTTCCTCATATTGTCGGATTCATTTCCCATTCTCACATACATACATACACCAACTGCCCTGTATATGTGTATAGATTTGCTCCAAATTCCTTAAAAGCAAAAAAAAAAAAATATTTCCCCTGAAAAAATGTTTAATTCGCCCCCTAAGTTAATTGTCATTCTGATTTGTGCAAATAATCAAATTATTTTTTTCGTTAAGATTAGATTTGAATCTAATAAATATTTCCTCTAAATTGTTTGTTTTTTTGTTTTGTTTTTTTTTTTTTTTTTTTAGGGGGGGGGGTTGTTTTTTGTTTTGTTTTTTTTTGTTTTGTTTTTTTCTGTTTGACTGTTTTCTATATTTGATTTTCCTTTTAAAAATCTTTGCCAAGAAACTTCTTTTTTTTATCCTTCTATTTTCATGTCTCTAATTTCTTTAATGAAAATAAATACAATTAGTGCAATATACATTACTTTTTAAAACTTAAGTAACTAAAAATAACAAGAAAACTATTAAGAATTGCGTAGCATTAAGAAATGTTGTAGCCAAAATATTGTTACATAACCTATGCGGTTGCATAAGATTATTGTCAATCCCCTGTATTTCTAAAGGGATGGCCCTTTTCATATCACGGGCGGGACTTTCCATGGAATAGTACAGAAAGCCCACGAAATACGTGAAGTCACGTGGGACCTGGTTGGGTCCTCAGTTTCAGTTTAGAGGTCGGGCAGAGAAGATGTCCTGCCTTAATTGAAACTCACTGCATACGCGCGCTATGTTAGTCAGATGTTTAGTTACATGAAATGTTTAGTTAAGTAAATAAAAAGCTTAAGAAAATAACATGGCGTTGTGGTTGGTGAATGTCTTGGTAACAAGACTGATCTAGAAGAAGAAATGAGTTAAGTGCGACCGACCGACCAAGACGAAGTCCAGATGTTAGAAGAGACGCTAGAAGAAGAATAGAAGTAAGTAAAGAAAGAAGGGTATGCAACAATATGCGTAACGAATTCATAACGAAACAAAGAGACTTCCGGGTAACTGTGATGAATATTAATTGTAGTTGGCAGCCTTCCCTCTACGAGAGACGATGGGTAGTGTCAAAGTTTTTTTAAAGTTTTTATTTTTTTTCATTATTATTTTTCATTTTATTTTATTTCATTTTATTATTTTTTTATTTTTTTCTATTTGAACTATATAGCCTAGGCGGGTTCATACGGAGGATAAGCTGTTACCCATGCAGCAAATTCCCCCTCTACACACTGCCACTGTGATCCAAAGGAAAGGTAAGGTACCAATGCAGTTTGGCAATGGTAGTGTCGCATGAGTTGATGGGTAATACTGGATTACAGCATCACACCACCCTAGGGACTCCGACTCCTGATTTGTTTTCGGGGTTTACTCCCCTAGCCTTTCCTTGAAAGGCAGAAGAGGTTTTGTGTCGGACTTTGCGTTGACTGATGGTGTTGCCGACCAAGGCTAAAGAGCCCCTTTCAACCCATTTGGCAATCCATGCGTGATAAATATAAATTATAAATAAAAGAGGAAAACAACAAAGTATTTATCACGTACCCCACGTGTACGGGTTAGGCTATTAATGTGGGACCACCCACAAGCCGAGAATCATGAGTGGCGGGTGCAAAAAATGCGTTGATCCCGTCGGTATTCCTCCTCAATCGGGGCGCCTCAGGCACGGGGCAATAAACCCGGCCCTGCCCCTTTAAGTCAAGGGGGCAGGCGTTGCCAGGGGGTGCCCCCCCCCTGAGATCAACGATGTTAACTTGTACGGTCTAGGGCCAAATCCACCCCCCCCCCCGTTCGAAACCGGAGTTAAAACAACAAAACAGAGGTTTGATTTGAAACAGACGCTGTCTTTTTTTTGTATTACTAGCAGGACCTGTGGATATATCACAGTATGATAATCTAATTATTATAACGTTTGATATGTTTACTTAAGCAGTGATGTATATAGCTTTTTAATTTAGTGCGCACTAGGACGCACATATTTGCTTTGAATTAGTCACCACGAAAATGTATGAGTCCCTACTAAAGTTTAAAGGTAATTGGATGTTCTTGTTGCGTATTCTTAGGGTTTTACTTTTAACCCTATCTCATTTGGTGGTCGCGCTGAAAAGAAACGAATTCAAAAAACGAAAGGAAAGAGACAAAGACAGAAGGTGGTTTTATGATTTAGACTTTATTCACAGGTCATAGCCACCACATGGCAAGGAAATATCTCCCTGGCTAATAGTAGTGGCTAGACACAGTCAAGCATATGAATAGCACAGGGGTTTGTGCGGTAAAGTGAGGAGCTAATGGTATGTGTGGTGCTCCACCTCAGATACTAAAAAAATCTCCTTGGTCTAGCACTAGTGAAAGATGGATAGACTCTCTTGTTGTCTGGCTGATGAACCACAAGGTTCTGGGTTCAATACCTGCCCTTATCAACTCAGCATATGAGTAGCACAGGGATTTGTGCAGTAAAGTGAAGAGCTAATGGTATGTGTGGCGCTCCACCTTAGATGCTAAAAAAATCTCCTTGGTCTAGTACTAGTGGAAGATGGATAGACTCTCTTGTTGTCTAGCTGATGAATCACCAGGTTCTGGGTTCAATACCGACCCTCACCAACTCATCATATGAATAGCACAGGGATTTGTACGGTAAAGTGAGGATCTGATGGTAGGTGTGGTGCTCCACCTCAGATGCTAAAACAATCTCCTTGGTCTAGCACTAGTGAAAGATAGACCCAACAAGGATTGACATGTATGGGGTAGCAAGATGTTTTGGTGTTTTAAAAGTTTAAAGGTAGTTGGATATTCTTTTTCCGTGTTCTTAGGGTTTTACTTTTAACCCCATCTCATTTGATGGTCGCGCTGAAAAGGATGGAATTCAAGGAACGAAAAAGAAAGAGACAAAGACAGAATGTGGTTTTATGACTTTATGAATACTCCATGGTCGGTTAAATCCTACTTAACGGACATAAATTCCACCATCGTATGTCACCCAGCCGAGAGTGAAAAATTACCAAAAATCAAGGAATTAACCGAATTTAATGAAATTCTCAGTGTTGATATATAAATGAATAAACAATATAATGCATCAGTTATTTTATTTGAAAACTATTACATCTTTTCAGGTCAGTTAACTTTGAATCACGTATCTTTGAGGCGTAACACAGATTCACAAACATACGTGGTTCAAAGTTAATTGACCTGAAAAAATGTAAAAGTTTTTAAATAAAATAACTGGTGCATTATATCTTTTATTCATTAATGTATCAACACTGAAAATTTAATTAAATTCGGTTAATTCCCTGATTTTTTGGTATTATTTTTTTTTCTTTCGGCGGGGTGACATACAATGGTGGAATTTAGGTCTGTTAAGTAGGATTTAACCCCTGGCCAGTGTAATGACTAGACCCAGTTAGAGCCTAAACTCGAATGGCCGAGATATTATCTTGGGGGTCGGAATTCGGTCCTGTTTCTCCCACACGCGTGGAGGATTCTTCCGGTGAAGGCTCGTGGGAGTTTTTTTTTTTTTTATTTTTCTAATTTTATTTTAATTTAATTTTAATTTATTTTAATCCTCACACATACCGTAAAGCCCAACCAACCAACCAACCAACCAACCAATTTGCTACTGCTGCTGCTGCTGCTGCTGCTGCTGCTGCTGCTGCTGCTGCATTATAATTAACTGTGCAATATTTTTAATTGTTGTTGTTGTTGTTTGCGCTTTTCTCAATAAAATTGCAGACGATAATTTGAAAGACGGAAACTACTCGTTAAGTGAGGAAATTATTTCACGGCACGTTTCACCAAGGAATTTGATTGGCTGAGAAACAAATCGCTAATGTAAAAATAAATTATTGAATTATGGGAACTGAAAACACACATTTCCGGTTTTTGTCGCTTGCAACCGTTTCATTCCTAATTATTCGGCGCAACACGAATGTTTCATTAAATAGAAGAAGAAAAAATACCAAAGCAGAAAATTATCAATGATTAAATTAAATTTATATTAAGTGATTCAGCTTTTGTATGTTTGCTATGTCAGCGTAACAAGGGCACCTCGTAGGGGTGTAAAGATTAACGAGCTGACCTTGCAATCGATTAATAATGCGTAGTGAGTTCGATTCTCACTGGGTGCCTCATACTTGCAACCTGCGCTAAATCTAAGCAACATCTAGCTTTTTATCTATTCATTTACGGACACCTTGTCATCTGATGCAAGTTAATCTTGCAAATCAGTGAGTTCGATTCTCACTGGGTGCCTCAATTTTTGCATGTTTGCTATGTCAGCGTAACAAGGGCACCTCGTAGGGGTGTAATGATTAACGAACTAATCTAGCAGATCTATTAATAATGAGTAGTGAGTTCGATTCTCACCGGGTGCCACATACTTGCAATCTAAACTACATCTAGCTTTTTATCTATTTATCTACGAACACCTTGTCATCTGATGTAATTGATTTGCAAGTTAATCTTGCTGATCAGTGAAAATATCCTGCAATATATCTCTAAGAAATAAAGGTTACATGGTATATGGTGTAGTTAATTTGCATGTTGGTTTTAACAAAACTGGTTTTAATAAATAATTACTTGGTGTTATTGATCTCTAATATAATTGTTTTATTCTCCAACTTATTAAAATCAATCCTATGAATGATTTTATATAGAAACTACTTGAAATATAATGGAAATAAATGTAATCTTTTTATATGACTTCTTATTTAATTTCATTAGTCTTTCTAATGTCTATTTAATTACATTAAAACTTAGATACTTACGCCTGGAGGGTGCCTATTCTTGCTAATAATAATAATAATAATAATAATAATAAATAATAATAATAATAATAATCCAACACTTGACGCAGTACAATCTTCCTTGTGTCACTTCTCATTTGGTCTTATGCTATAAACTTTGGAGGTGCGTGCTGTAATGGTTAGAGTCGTAAGAAATGGACTCGTCAACCCGAGTTCAATTCCTGGATGAAGCTGTTTGCATTTCACATGATGCTAATACACTTGGGAAAGGTATGAATCCAATTCTCCTTCCAGCTATGGGTAAATAGCATGGTAGTCTGGGCTTAACCATGGCTATAGGAAAACTCTAAATTCCAACCTGTTAAACTCCGCTTAAGAAATTGACCTTGTGTCGCATCCTGCTCGTGCAGAGGGGGGGGGGTAAATATATATAAACTTTGTGAATATAATCAATAATCACCTCCCTTACAAACCTCGTGGTTATTTGAGAACCTAAGACCCCAAAATGGCTTCAAAAATAATTTGATAGAAAATTACATTATTTATTTCGTGGTGAAGGGATACCGATCGATTGAGAGGCGAGACCCGGGAAATTACAGGGTAATTTGATACGGGAATACATTGATCAGTCTGTTCAAGTACCCTGCACTTTGTATTTATGTCATCAGACAGCCAGGCGACGATTTAGATTTTTTATTTTTGGGGTCTGGACACACACCGACAACATTAATGGATTCCAAATAAATTAGTCAGCTTTTTTTTTTCCGCCGTTCTAAATTCATTTCTCACCCCTGACTCATTTCAGTGTGAAAACATTCAAATCTAGGGGATTAAGCACGGGTCAAAGTGCAATTTGCCTTACCCCCAAATTGTTTTTTGTTGCTGGGTTTTTTGTTGTTGTTTTTTTGTTTTGTTTTTTTAAATAACAAGCATATTTTAGTTGGCAAAGGTCGTTCGTTACTCAAGCTCTCTGTAACCACTACTTCAATTAGGCAAATTTAAAATGCACAACACAGTCATTTGGTCTTGTCATATAATGTGCAGACTCCGAATCTAAAAAAGAAAAAAAAAATCCCAACGTGACAAAAGCGCCAACTGGTAATCACATTAAAAAAAAAAAGTTACAAAAACAATCTTTGAACAAATAAACGCATCAATACCTCATATTAGTCTTTCGGGTCATTTAATGCCGAATCAAGTAATTTTTTTATAAACAAAAGAACTCTGGTTGATTACAGTGCCTGCTATTGCTTATATTTAAAAAAAAAAAAACAACATAACTTCTTATGAATCTAATGTGGTCCAAAACTGAGGGATAAATTTATAACTTGGTTATAATACCAAAATGATCCCTCACTTTACATTATGAATAAATAATTAGTTTGGTTTGCTTGTTTCATTTTATGGCATATCAACTTTTTTTCGGGTCATTTAATGCTGAATCAAGTAATTTTTATAAACAAAAGAACTCTGGTTGATTACAGTGCCTGTTGTTGCTTAAGGACATCACAACTCCTTATGAATCTAATGTGGTCTAGAAATGAAGGATCAATTTATAACTTGGTTATAATACTAAAATGATCCCTCACTTTACATTATGAATAAATAACTGGTTTGGTTTGGTTGTTTCATTTTACGACATAGCAACTCTCTTTCAGGTCATTTAAACGTCAAATCAAGTCATTTTGATGAACTCAGGTTGCTTTACAGTACCTGCTGTTGCTTAAATGGTCACCCAATTAACTACTGAACTGGTTCATCGTTGCTTAACTTCGGTGATCTAGCGGGAAACGGTGCTTTCAGTGTGACTTTAATCGTATTAACAAATATTTTTACTAAAAACTTGACAGCAACTCGAAATATATACTTCTTAGTGATATTAAGAGGTGGAGGGAGAATAGTTCGGATATATATATATTTACCAACCCCTCCGCACGAGCAGGATGTGACACAAGGTCAATTTCTTAAGCGGAGTTCAACAGGTTTGAATTCAGAGTTTTCCTTCTCCTAGACCGGTTGCCTAACCAAGGTTAAAGAGCCCAGTCTGCCCTACTATTTATCCATAGCTGGAGGGAGAGTATGATTCATACCTTTCCCAAGTGTCTCGTAGGTCGGCAGGCAAAGAGCGAGAGAGACGTTCAAACCAGCCGTTTAAATATCAAAGGCCCCTAGCGGGAACCAGCGAAACCAAACGGGCAGACAACTCCCCAGGCAAATCCGAAAATAACGCCACTTATATATTAAAATAAAACAAACTATATATAAATATATAATACTGAACATGTATTTATCAAAACTTGCTTTAAAAAATTAATAAGGACCGTCTAAGTTTGCGTACCCAAATTTGGAGAGTATATAATATAATGTTCTTTCTTTATTCTACGTATTGACGATTTTAGGTAATATGACGTAAGTAGTGGCGTACTTTTGGTTACTGACAAATAGAGACCAAATCTCCATCTTTACATATACAAAGGGTAGTTGTGTGTATCTGTATGTCCGGAGGAAACTTCGAAAATAAAACAATTAACGACAAAGTAAATATATATACACATTAAATATCACCAGGGCTTGGTTTTTGAGCAAAAATAATGAAGATTTGAGTTATATTTGGGAAGATATTTAAAAATTCAAATTTGAAAAGTAACAGAAGGGAAAGTCATTTGCATGTTATTTTGTTTATCTTTTTTTTTATGTTTTTTGTTTGTTTTTTTCGCTTTGAAATATAATATTGATTTAATTGAATTAATTGCATCATTTATATCTTATTTTTTAAAAAGATTGTAAATCATTGAATGGAAATTTCTTACTATATTGTTATATATTTCCGTGGGGATTTTTATGGGGCAACCAGCGAGGATCTCACTCGGGATAAGCAATAATGGATCTGCGAGACTAACTTTTTAAAAATCCCTCCTCTACCCAGGTGACGCCGGGTAGCCATTTCTAGTTATTAATAGATTTAAATGCAACCTGCCTCGTATATTATTTGAACTCGAGTCGCTTTTTCCATTTCCAACGACGATATCTATTACCCCACGCGCCTCCATTATACAAACTCGTAAGATTGGCGAGACTAATTTGCTCGTAAACGCCCGAAGCCAGGCGCCCTTCATCAATTAGCGATACGTTATAAACATCCGAGTGAAATCTGAGTTGTTAAATACATTTCTTTCTTGAGTGTCTCAGGGGATCCCCTCTCTCTCTCTCTCTCTCTCTCTCTCTCTCTCTCTCTCTCTCTCTCTCTCTCTCTCTCTCTCTCTCTCTCTCTCATAAACACACATACACACACACACTTTCTATATGTCAATTTATTTGTCCATCAATCTGTGGCCCTTTCTCTTCTCCCCCTCTCTCTCTCCTCTCTCTCTCTCTCTCTCTCTCTCTCTCTCCTCTCTCTCTCTCTCTCCTGATGAGCTCATTCAGTTTGTAAACATCTTTTGTTTTTTCATTTTA
>CM042156.1:87888688-87891188 GCA_023376005.1 Doryteuthis pealeii | reverse complement strand
GCATGTAGATATATAGAGGCCAAATCCCTATAATACATGTGTATATATGTGTGTATAAATTCAGTGAACGTTAGGACCATTTAGACGTTTCTAACTGACTTACCCCTCCCAGACACAAAAAAAACGATATGAAAGTACTGTTGCTTATTTGATACATAAATACTAAATATACCGTATTCCTAATTCCTAATAATTTCATTTTCAGGAACACTGACAGTGGTAGGATTGGGCTACTTGCTACTCGCATAAATCCTCAAATGGGTTAAAAGGGACTCCTTAGCCTTGGTCGGCAACCCATCTAAGTTAAGGAAAGTCTGACGCAAAATCTCCGTAGCCTAGCGACTTTACCCCCATCCCAAGGAAAGGACAGGGAAGTAAACTCCGAAAATGAATCAGGAGCCTAATTCCCTAAGGTGGTGTGATGCTGAAATCCAGTGCTACCCATCAACTCCTGCGACACTACCGTTGCCGGGCTGCATTGGCTCCTTGCTTTTCCATTGGATCACAGTGGAAGTGTGGAGAGGGAGAATTTGCTGCTCGGGCAACAGCTCATCCTCCATATGAACCCGCCCAGGTGACGTAGTTAAAATAAATTGGAAACTACTCCATCGTCTCTCGTAGACGGATGGATGCCAGCTCAACACATATATACATAAAAACAAACAAAAGATTTAGCATTAAATAGCCCACAAGGTTTGATATGCCATTAAACAAAATAACTAACATAAATAATAAATAATTTCTACTCTTTTCCTTCTTCTGTCGCCGATGTGTCTCAAAGAACAATTTACTTGTAGTCATCAAGCTCGAAACCAAATGTCAATTTGTCTAACTCTTCAAGTGACATTGAGTATATATTCACTGGTGTAATTACTCGGAAGACCACCCATCAACCCAGCTACCTTCTCTTTCTACTTCTGTCACCGCTGTGTCTCTTCTCGGCGACACATTGTTCGTCTCGTTCATTGTTTTCTGTCGACATCTCCTGTTGTCAAGAAAAGAGTTATTATTATTATTATTATCATTATTATTATTATTATTATGGAGGAGGAGGAGGAGGAGAAGAGGAGTTTTTCACTGGAGTCTGAGTGACAACAAGTGTCCTCAGGTCTCCAGGACTCTTCTGAGTATTCTAGCCGATTGCAGCAGTGCAGTAGTCTGGATGGTCTCAATTCTTCCTCTGATTTCCAGATCCTCCAGTCTTTTTTTCCAAGTTTATTGGGGCCGTTCAAAGTACACCAACTACAATTGGTATCACTTTCACACTCATATTCCACAACTTTTTCAATTCTCTGGCAAGGTCCAGGTATTTATCCATCTTTTCGTTTTCCTTCAGCTTCACCCTATTATTATTATTATTATTATTATTATTATGTTTTCACATCTGCCGTAGCTGGTGTTTCGTTGGAGGCTGAGTGACAGCAAGTCTCCTCAGATCTCCAGGACTCTTCTGAATATTCTAGCCGATGCCAACAGTGCTGTAGTTTGGATGGTTTCGATTTTTCCTGATTTCCAGTTCACCCAAATTCTTTTCCGGAGCTTACGGGACCGTTCCAAGGGCACCAATTACCATTGATAAGGCCTTCATCTTCATGTTCCAAAGCTTCCTCGGTTCTCTGGCAAGGTCGATCTTTTCGCTTTCTTTCATTTTCACTCGGTGGATGGCCGGGACGGAAACCACCGAGTGAAAAATCACAATTTTCTTGGTTTGATACCGGCTCTCGTCAATTTAGCGTATGAGTAGCACAGGGATCTGTGCAGTAAAAAGAGGAGCTGGTGTTAGGTGTGGCGCTCCACCTCAGACGCAAAAACAATCATTGGTCTAGCGCTAGTGAAAAGGAGATAGACTCCCTCGCTGTCTGGCTGATACCAACATTAGGCCACCCCGACGACTTTACTTATTATATGATTAACCATTTCGGCTTTGTATCCAACATTCTGTTGCATCTTACTTTATTTTTATGGCATTGTCTTCTTTTGCAATTCAATGCCATAAGAACAAACTATATCAAAGCAAAAAATTGATAAGACGCAACAGAATAGCAAGTGTAGAATGTGTGGAGACAAAGATGAAACGTTACTATTATTATTATTATTATTATTATTATTATTATCTCTATGAGTGTTTTTCCCACCCGCCTAAGCTGGTGGTTGAGTGACAGCAAGTCTCCTCAGATCTCCAGGAATCTTTTGAGTATTCTGGCTGATCTTAACAATGCTGTTGTTTGGATGGTCTCGAGGGTTTCCAATTCCTCCAGACTCTTTTCCAAACTCTTTGGGACCGTTCCCAGGGCTCCAATTACGATTGGTACGACCTTCACCCTCATGTTCCACAGTTTTCTCAGTTCTCTGGCAAGGTCCAAATATTTGTCTATCTTTTCGTTTTCTTTCATCTTCACTTTGTGATCCGCCGGGACGAGATTACAAGTTTTCTTCTTCTTGTGAGTTAATATTAGATCTGGTTTCCTGTCCGGGATTAGGTGATCTGTATGTATCTCAA
>CM042156.1:87863688-87883688 GCA_023376005.1 Doryteuthis pealeii | reverse complement strand
CCTAGCATCTATATGGTTGTCCCGATCCTATTACTTGATTCGATTTGGTTTCTTTGTTTTTTGGGTTTTTTTTGGTTTTTTTTGGCTAATCAACTTTGGTGGGTTATTTAATGCCAAAGTCATCCGTGTAGAAGAACAACAGTAGTACTATTTAACCCATAGCCGGAGGCATGGGCGGTTCATACCTTTCCCAAGGGTATTAGTCCCAAAATGAACGTAATAGCACGACTGGAATTGGAACTCAATACGATGTCGCAGTCCAGGGACTTTAAAATACACCGACTGCACCTCTACAGAGGGGCGAAGACCCCCCCCCAATGGTGCCACCTGTTGGCCGTGGGTGGCGACCCGTGATGCTTTTGGATGGAACCCTGGTGGTTGAGCAGTCCATGACATGCAACACTCCACTTTTGCCCTTACTTAGGTTACACGGGCGGTTGGAGTGGCCCACCTCCGGTCAATCGGCTGGTTACGTCAAGCCCTAGCACCTATATGATTGCCCCGATCCTATTACCCTTATGGCAAGCCCAACCCTTTTTAACATATATGTGCTAGAAGATATTGGCTGAGGGGCTTAATATCCTGGTTATGACGTTAAACTCTATCTGATGGTGAAATTCTAATTCTAGAGCTCTAGGTAATGTGGAGTACCCATTCATCGCCATTACTCCCAGGTCCACTCTGATCCGGAGTGGTAGTACCTGTTAGGATCTCAATTATGGGTTAAATTGAAAAAAAAATGAGTTAAAAGAATGTGTTTTAAGAAATTGACTAAAAAATATGAATACCCATTAAGAATGAATAAAATAAAACGTCTTCGCCATAAAATAACCCAACAAGGATTGACATGCCGTAAAACCAACCAGCCAATCATAGGCAAGTAGGTTTTTTTTTTTTCTTTTTTTGTTTTCTTTTTTTTTCTTTTTTTTCTTTTGTATTTTTTTTTTTTTGTCTTTTGTTTTTTTTTGTTGCCCGCGGCAGAATTTTCTGTCTCCTGCTTCGTCCTATTTGTCCTTAGCTCCAAACACAATACGAGTTGAATGAGACCTTTTTTAAAATCTTTGAGAATCTGTATTACGCCTCAAAGATACGTGGTTCAAAGTTAACTGACCTGAAAAAATGTAAACGTTTTTAAATAAAATAACTGGTGCATTATATCTTTTATTCATTAATATACCAACACTGAAAATTTCATTAAATTCGGTTAATTCCCTGATTTCTTTTTTTTTGGGGGGGGGGCTTTCCGCGGGTTGACATACGATGGTGGAATTTAGGTCCGTTAAGTTCGATTTAACCTTTTTTTTTATTTTCTGTGCTTTATGGATTCTATATATTCACCCCAAAAAGTATTTTGCGTATCTCAGTTTCCGCGGCAGCCTAAACATTTTTAACATTTCATATAAAATCAGAGCCGAGTTCACAGAGACATGTTTACAAGTAGTTCGCATGTTTTACTTACTCTCATCTTTGTTTTATAGCTTTAGCGTACATGAAAGTTTTAAAGCACACACACACACACACACACACACACAAATATATATATACATGTGTATCTTTGAATATATATATATATATATATATATATATATATATATATATATATATCTTATATATATGGAGATTGTGTGTTTTTCTGTCTGTAACCGAAACTATATTCCTATCAAGTCACAATTCTCTTAGTTATTGACATCACATTCTCCATGATTTTATTTTTATCTAAACCTCAATTATTAATAAAATTGTCTTTACATTATTAATACTGTTAACTATGTCTACATACTAACAACATGCAATTATATTTATATATACAACAAAATAGCGATTTACAGTTTGAATGGAAAGGCTAATTTGCATATTAATATTAAAAAATCGAATTTAATAAATATGTGCTTAGTATTATTGATTTCTAACTGTTTGCTTATATTCAGAATCTTAAATGAAATCCATTAACAAGATAAAATAACTGTCATTTTATTCTTTACTGCCTCTTATAACTAAAATACTTAAATTAGAAAAAATAACAATGAAAGACGAGAGTGATGGAAGAGTAAGTTTCAGTTGTTCCATTTTTCGTTATAAAATATTTTATTATACTCCTCTGTTTCAAATATTTTTATCTGTATTCTTATTTAGTTTCACCTTTCTAATTTAATACAATATTATATTACATTAAAACTTAAATACTTGCACCCGGAGGGTGCATATATTTGCTAGTATATGTTGTTCTGGTTCCAACGGGAGAAAATGTAATATTTTATAAAAAAGAAGGTCCGCAAAATGTATCGTTCTCAGAAAAAATGTTTTATTCTTTTTATTTCACATACGCAACACGTGTTTCAGATATTCTGGTATCTTCTTCAGGCTTTGATCAATACATATATTGATATACATATATATATACACACATATACACATATATATATGCATAGGTTTGCGTGTTTCTGTAATTTTTCTGTTATGGTTGTTTAATACCGGTTGAACGCTACGTTATTCTTTTCAATATTTGCGTGCGATTTGCGCGTTACCTGCATGTGACCTGCGCGCAAAAATTGAAAAAAAAAAATGATGATGTAACGTTCCACAATCTTTGCGTGTAAGTCGGACGCAGGTCACGGCTTAGTAATAAATTTATTACTCTTTTAATAGGTATAGTTCATCCGATGTTAGTAAAGTTTTTGTTGTTATTGTGTGTGTATATGTATGTGTGCATGTGTGTGTTAGGTTAGGTTTAGTTTAGTTGTGTGTTTGTGTATATATCTTAGTACGTTCCTATGTATGTGCGTCTTTTTTGTATATACATGTATATGCACACACATACATATATTTCATATTATATAATTTGTATATTTTGTTTTGTGGTTTTACATGTTTGTGCAGTAAAGTTGTTTTTATAGTTTGTGTGTTTTGGTGTACTTATTTGTGTTCCTACATATGTGTTTTACACATACATATATGTACACACACACACACACATGCACACACACACACACATACATACATACATAGGTTGAGGGTTCTATTTAGTAGATAATATTTGCTTTGGAGTAATGTTATTGTGTGTGTGTGGTTAAATTCGATTTAATTCGGGTTTGTATCTATCTATGAAATGTTTTTCTTTAATTTGGAGTAGAGTATAGTTATCAGTATGATATATTGGTATCACTCTAAATTGTCCCTGACTACATTCGTGGATATGTTTCGATACATATAGATTTCTATTGTTAGCTAATCTAATGTTGCTTTTGTGTAGTGAGATTATATATATATATATAGATAGATAGTAGGAAGCGCGTGGTGTAATGGTTAAAGTCATGGGAAATGGACTCGTCAACCCGAGTTCAAATCCTGGACGTGCTAATTGCATTTCACTTAGCGCTAATACCCTTTGGAAAGGTATGAATCATACTCTCCCTCCAGCTATGGGTAAATAGTAGGGCAGACTGAGCTCTTTAACCTTGGTTAGGCAACCGGTCTAGGAAAAGGAAAACTCTGAATTCAAACCTGTTGAACTCCGCTTAAGAAATTGGCCTTGTGTCGCATCCTGCTCGTGCGGAGGGGTTGGTAAATATATATATATATATATATATATATATATATATATATATATATATATATTAAACCCTTCTTCATTCATATACGTGATGACAGATAGAATGGATGACTGTAACCCACCTGAATGATGGAAGAGAATAACTTGTATCATGATGATCTGCGCTGGCCATCAAAATAAGGAGATTATTGTTGCTGCCCAATGCTTCCTGAACACTGCAAAAACAATCAGGCATGAACTGGAGAATTGCAATGGAGACTACGAGGCTGTGCCTAGAAGAAACCAACATAACAAACGATCTGATTGCGTTCGTACAGCAGAATTCCTCGAAAATCTGAAAAAAAAATACTGTAGTCAAGCCATGGATAACAAGGTAGACCATATGTATGGCAGCACACGCCTCTGGGAAAAGTCAAAAATGGTTTTCGGCGAATTTTTACGACTACACCAGTCCCAATGTTTGGCCTCCGAACCCCCAGATCTTAACCCCATGGATTATTATGTATATGGCGCTGTTGAGAAAGACACCAATCGCCGTGCCAGTACTACAAACGCCCAGTTAATCGAGAGAATTAAGGTAGTTTTTGAGACCCTTCCCAGGGAAACTGTAACATCAGCTTGCTCCAGATTCCGGAGCAGGATTGAGGTTGTGATCGACGCTAATGGCGGTTGTTTTGAGTGAAACTTGTTGTCAGTAGTGTAATTTCTGTGCGTGTTGAATTTCTTTACAATACATTTTGTAGCTACCGAGCACTTTTTCTTTTCCTTATGAAACTGTCAAATTTTACCCGAACACCTGTATATATATATATATATATATATATATATATATATATTTATCTGTATATATGTATATATATATATCCTGTATATATATATATTATATATATATATATGTGTGTGTGTGTGTGTATATATATATATGTGTGTGTGTGTGTGTGTGTGTGTGTGTATATATATATATATATATATATATATATATATATATATATATATATATATATATCAGCCATATATATTATATATATATATTATATATATGTCAGCCATATATATATATATATATATATATATATATATATATATATATTATATATATATATATTATATATATATATATATATATATTAGAAGAGAGACAGAGAGAGAGAGAGAGAGAGAGAGTTTCATAAAATAGGCAACCAGGCCCGTTGCAAATGGGGTGGGGTACAAAGGGTGTTGCCCCCCTCCTTGAAATCACTTACCTACCCCGGCTCCCGGCGAACGTGATATGAAGAGGCATTTGTCTGAAGACAATAGCAATTTCCGATTACTAATTTTAAAAGAATGGCGAATTGAATAAAGTAGAATTTTTTTTAAAAACAGTTTTAAAAAGAAATTAGAATACAATAAGAAAATTCCCAGACGTGAACTGAAGACGCCAACAGACCTAAGTTCAGATTAGCTAAAATTCTTAATTTGGGCGATTTCGTTGAAGAATACACAAAACAGAATAGAAAGTGATCATGATAGAATATTTTATACAATCTTATTATAATGGAGACTCGGGGTTTTGTCTGTAAGCAAAACTACTCTCTTTCGTATTTTATCCCTGTCGACTGGGGCTTTAGAATACACCGACTACACCTCTGCAAAGGGGTAAGACTCACACCCCCATGGGGTCACAGGTGACCCGTGATGCTTAAGGATAGACTCCTGGTGCTTGAGCAGCCCATGACATGCAACACTCCACTTTAGCCCTTACTTAGGCAGTCGGAGAGGCCTTCTCCGATCAATCGGCTGATTGTCCCGACCCTATTGTCATCATAACAACCCTTTTTATAATGTATGTACTAGAAGGCGGTGGATGGGGGTCTTGGTGTACTGGATATAACATTAAACTGCATCTAGGGATGAAATTCCAATTCTGGAACTCTGGGGAATGTGGAGTACTCCTTTATCGCCATTACTAACAGATCCACTCTGGCCCAGAGTGGTAGTACATGTTAGGGTCCCATCCATGGGTTAAATAGATTTTTTTTTAAATGAGTATTAAAATCTTATTATAATGGAGATTGTATGTTTTTCTGTCTGTAACCGAAACTATATACTATACAAATCCAATTCCCTTTGTTATCTGCATCCCATTTCCATGATTTTATTTTTATTTAAACCTCAATTATTAATAAAATTGTTTTACATCATTAAAGACTGTTGACCATATCTACATACAAATAACATGCAGTTGTTAATTTATATATACAACAAAATAGTGGTTTACAGTGTGAATGGGAAGGCTACTTTGTATATTGATCTTAAAATTTGATTTTAATAAATCATCATCATCATGTCGCGCAGGCAGCACGGATATCCAAGACGATCTCTCGCCAACCTTCCTATCATTCATCGCCAAACAGGGAGCTCCTCTTCGCTGCAGCAGCATCTTTACATAGCTGGTCGATATAAGTCCTTGCTGGGCGCCCACACTGGCATGTCCATGTGTTGGCTTCCACAGGAGAACATCACTTATGAGTTCATCCTTGCTTCTCCAGCAGTGCCCTGCATGCCTAGTCCGTTTCACTCGGATAGTCTGTGAGATAGGGGGGGCAGGTGACCATACAGCTGCTCCCTTGTGGGATGCTGTTTTCCGACGATTGTTCAGAACTGCTCGCAGCATTCTTGTGCAGCTCCCATCTAGCTTATTTTCGAGGCGCCTCGTTAGGGTCCAGGTAGTGCAGCCATACAGTAGTACTGATATGACTACAGCCTGGAAGAGATGTCGCTTTAGCTTGTCAGTGAGATCAGACTTCCATATGACAGACATTTGTTTGTGGCCATCCATGCCTTCCTATTCGTGTGTTAATATCGTTATCTGTGGATGAGATATTCTACCAGGTAGGGTGAATTGTTCTACTGGCTTAAGGGGCTTACCGTCTAACGGAGATGTCTCCTTTCTTTCTAAAGCTCATGAACTCTGTTTTGGCAGAGTTCACATGCAGGCCGATGCTTTTGCTGCCTCCTCCAGGCTATGCAGTAGTGTCTCAGCCTGTGCCGGTGTATCTGCAAGAAGTGCGAGGTCATCAGCATAGTCTGCATCTGTGACTGTTTGTGCAGGATATCTCCTGCTTCTTGCTTTTCTTAGTGTAAAACCTTTTTCTTTTATGGTATCTAAAGATGTTCGGAGTACATAGTCTAGGCATATTATAAAATATATATGGTGCCAATGTATCACCTTGTAGGACTCCGGCGACGATGTCAAAAAAATCCGTATCGCCATCAGGTGAGCGTACCATTGCTTTATATCTTTGTAGAGCATCATTATAGCGTCAGTAGTTTCTTTGGGGAGACCATATGCCAGTAGTATTGTTCCATTTTCCGTCTATGTATAGAATCAAATGCTTTGGAAGAAATCTACGATATGTAATGTTGCCTCCAAATTCTTTGCTCGAACCCTTCTATGATGCGTCGTACAGTCAGGATTTGAGAGTTGTGGACCTATTTCTGCGGAAGCCATTTTGGTTTTTCCTGAGGACTTCTCTATCTCGGGTCGGATTCGATTAAGAAGAAGGGCATTATATATCTTAGCTGCAATGGCAGTAAGGTTATGCCTCTGTAGTTTTTTAGCTATTCCTAGGTCTCCTTTTTTGGGAATGGGACAATGCATCCTTTTCGTCCATTTATCTATTCTGTTTTGCCTATATACTGCGTTGCATAGCCTAAGAAGTATGTCATTGAACTTACCTGACTTTCATACATCGGGGGGTATTTGTCAAGTCCTGCAGCTTTTCTGCCTTTTAGTTTTTTTTAGACTTCGTTGAGTTCTTCTATTGAAAAATCCCCTAGTTTGATATCTAATTGTCTCTATCTATGATTTTTTGGATGTTATTTTCTATGATTTTAGGTGGGTTTCCCAGAAGTTTCTGGAAGTGGTCTTTCCATTTCTGAAGTCTATCTTTTTGGCTGGTTGCCTTTAGCTTTGATCTAGAGGTACCTTCCTACCGCTAATTTCGTTCACTGTTTGCCAGGCTAATCTCGATTGTCTGTCTTCCACTGATTGTCTGATATTACTTATTTGTGCTTGGATATATTCTATTTGTTCTTTTTTTGTATACTTTGGTTAGTTCTATATGGGCTTTCTTAAGGTTGTGTAGATTGGTGTTAGTTGGTTTTTATTTTATTGCGTTGGGCTGCTTTTTTTACATCGTTTTCTCCTTTGTCTAACTGCTTTCTCCCAAGGAACAGTGTGTTTAGCACTTTGTTTGGTTGTAGCACTCGGCTGCTGCTTCTAGGTGTGCACTAACAAAGTTTTCGTATTCTCGTTTGGTGTGAAGCTTTCAGATGACTCCTGGAGGATATTGAATTTATTTATTACTGCTACAGCGTAGCGATTGCCTATATCGCTGTTAGCAAGTGTCGACCAGTCGTATCGTATGTGTTTACTTGTTTGTTTTTTGTTTCTACGTAGGCTTAATCGTAATTTTGCTGTGACTATTCTGTGATCGGGAGGATACTCCTTCAAAAGGAGGAATATGCTTCGCAGTTCATTGTGCTATTTATCCATTTTTGTTTATTAGGATGTAGTCTAGTTGCGCTTTGTGTGCTATTTGGGTACGTGTATGTCCATAGTTTGCCTTCCGTTTTTTTGGAAATTTGGTGTTTAGACAAACAAGCCTGTTCTCAAGGAGAACTCCGCTAAGAGATCACCGTTCCTGTTTGGGGTGTTATGTAAGCTGAATCTATTGTTTCGTTTCTTCCTACCTGTGCATTCATGTCTCCCCCATGATCAATACATTATGTTTTGGGGGTGTGCCGACATAGAGAGGATAGCCCATTGTAAAATGTTTCGATGTTTGTTTCATCGCTAACATTTGGGGGCTGTAACATGAGAACTATAGTCAGGCAGGGATTGCCATTAAACGTGGCGCTCATGATTCTAGGTTGAATTTTTTTCTATGCTGTAAGTGATTTTAGTGCTCGAGGGCTAAGAGCATTTCCTACACCTCCTATAGTGGCATTGACAGAGTTTTTCCATGCAGATGTTGACACAAACGTCCAGCCATTTCCAGATTCATGGTATTTTTATTTCTATATCACATGGTAAAGTCTGTGTTCTTTGTACACATATGATGTCTATAATTCTTTTAATAAATATGTGCTTAATATTAATTGATTTCTAATGTTTTAGTTTTATCTTATTGAATATGAGCAAAATTCTTTTCAATTAAATCTTAAAAGAAATCCCTTAACAAAAAGAAATAACTGTAATATTATTCTTTACTTCCTATTTTAACTAAATAGTTAAATTAGGAATAGGAGTAATTGAAAATGATGGAAGAGTTAGTTTCAAAGTTGTTCTATTTTTCAATCCATACCCCCTCTGTTCCAAATCATGTTATCTGCATTTTTATTCAGTTTCATTGGCCTTTCTAATTTAATATGATATTTTATTATATTAAAACTTAAATACTTGCACCGGAGGGTTCAATATATTTGCTAGTGTGTTTTAAAAATGAGTTTGAATAAAATTGAAATATCCAACAAGAATGAATAAAAAAAATGTATTCGGTATGAAATAACCTAACAAGGTTTTACATGCCGTAAATCCTACCTACCAACCAACCGACCAACCAAACCACTGTCCGCAATACCCTACCAACGGATCATTTACCAAACTGTCCTCATTCCCCAATGATACCTGCATCGGAAAATGAAGGTCTAAAAAACGGTTCGGCTTTTGCGTTAAACATTACCACGCTTTTAACCTGGTTGGTTGGTTGTTGGATTTTACGGCATGTCAAACCCTTGTCGGGTTATTTTATGCTGAAGACGTTTTGCTTTATTTGCTCTTTATAGATATTCAATTTTTTCTTTATTTAAATTCAATTTTTTTAACAATTTTCCAAAACTCATTTTTTTTTCTATTCAACCCATAGATAGGGCCCCTAAGGGGTAACTACCAGTCCGGGTCAGTGTATCTAGAATAATGGTGATGAAAGGGAACTACACACTCCCCCAGAGCTCGATAATTGGAACTTCACCATTAGATGCAGTTTAACGTCATACCCAGGACAATAAGACCTCAGTCACCGCCTTCCTAGCACATATGATAAAAAGAAATAGAGGTGTGTCATAAGTACAAAACGGTGGATATATAAGGTGTTAGGGTTGGACGTGACTAGCTGATGATCGGAGGGGGCCTCTCCGACCACCTGTCTAGCTAAGCAAGGATCAAAGGGGAGTATTTCATGTTATGGACTGCTCAGCCACCAATTCCACCTGGAAGCACAACGGGATGCCATCAACGGCCAACAGGTGGCCCATTGGGCGTCTTGTCGCCTCTGCAGAGGTGCAGTCGGTGTATTGTAAAGCCCCAGATGAAAGGGCTATTTACCTAAAGAAGGGTAGTTTTCGGTACAGAAATACGAGACACGACTTAGTAGAGCCGCCCCGGGACGACTTTACTTATTGGCTACTTTTATACCCTATATGATGAGAATGTGGGGCGCCTTCTGTTTAGACTGGACTTCTCCAACGATGTAATGGGTTGCGTGTTTATGGGTTGAAAACACGTACTATATTCTGCCTATAAACCTGTTGAGTCTTTAACCCGCATATTTTCTTTGAGTACCGGCTTGGCCGACGACTTTAGTCATAAAATGGCCGAAAATTTGGTGTTTTCTTTTCTTGTAAACGTACCGACGGCTGTTTTTTTGTGTGCAACGAACGGGGCATGTAACTACAAAGCCAACATAAGTGGAAATCTAATACACACAAGTCGATAAAGAAAGAAAGAAAGAAAAATACAATTTAATTGTAATTCGTAGAAATGTTGAAGCGTATCGTTCATCTGATTCATCGTCGTCGTCGTCATCATGGCCGATCAGTCGTTACAATTCGGTCGTTGACTGTGGCAGAAAGGAGGACAGGAAAGACTATAAACGTCAGGTAGAAAACTCCTAAGATGTACAATTAGTGATTTACGGAGAAATAAATTCAAACTCTCTTTATTATTATTAGATCAGGTTGAAAACCGCGCCTGTCGGTGCTGGAGGGTCTGATTAGTATGCTGGTACATAGTAGAGTCCGATTTTTACTTTTAAAAAAAAATTCACAATTGTTCCATCTCTGCGAAAGTTGTGGTTTGTTAAAGTATATTTTATAAACTATGATACCAAGAAAAATGATTATTTTTTACTTTTCTGTACCATCTGTTTGAAGAAATAAGCATCAAAGATTCTTTGACGGTATAAATTCTAACATAAAAATCCCTCTGTTATTGGTACACATTTTAGGTCCATAAATGAATTGTCTCTGATGTGATTTTTCAATTCTTGGAATCTCAATTTTATATATATTTATATTCGTTTCATTTTAATAAATAAAAAACATTCTTAGTGTTTGTATTTTTACTTTTTACTCTTTTTTTTTTTTTTTGTTTATTATTTATTTTTTTTTTTTTTTTTTCTATTTTTATTCTCCTCTTCTGCTTCATCTTTGGTATCTTAGCGTCTTCTTCCAGTGTCTGGACCTAGGTTTGAAGGGACTTGTGTGTACTGGTTCATCTAGGTTCAGTCTTTGTTACCAAAGTATTCCATTCAACACAAACCATATTATTTCGTAAGCTTTTTATTTACTTAATAAACATTTCAGTAAGGGCATAAAACAGAGCGCGCGTGTGCAGCGTGACTATGTCCCAGGCTATAGGCAGACATATCTAACCTGGCTCCTACGTCCTAACTCTGAACTGGACAGACCCAAAACCATGTAGCTCCCACGTGACCTTTTCACGTGATGTGTCCGCGCGGCTTTCTGTTAATATTTCCATGGAAAAGTCTCCCGCCGTGATATGCAAAAGCCATCCACTCAGGAAATACCAGGGGTTGTTGACAAATATCTTGATGCAACTCGCATAGATGAATTGATAACACTTTGATTTTATAATCTATTGAAAATACAGTAAATTTCTTTTGCCACATTACTGGACAATTTGATTTTTTTATTAAAGGGGTAATAAATAAGAATGCACCGACTGCACCTCTACAGTAAGGAGTAGGAACATAATCCCACCAATGGAGAGCAACTCTGTTTTGGCCTGTTTATAATTGTAGGTGTCTGTANCACGCACGAGCACTCACAGCTCAGCCTTAGCTGATGGTCTTTCACTGGAGTCTGAGTAGGCAAGTCTCCTCAGGTATCCAGACTCTTCTGGTATTCTGGCAGATTGCGCAGTGGCAGTGTTCTGAATGGTTTCAATCCTTCCTCTGATTATCCAAACTTTCCAAAAACCCATTTCCAATCCTTTTGGGACCGGTCCAAGTGCACCAACTACAATTGGTATCACTTTCACTTTCATATTCCATAACTTTTCAGTCTCTAGCAAGATCAGGATACTTGTCCATTTTTTCATTTTCCTTTAGCTTCACTCTGTGATCTGGTACACTGCAATCCACCAATTATTATTATTATTATTATTATTATTATTATTATTATTATTATTATTAGCAAGAATAGGCATCCCCCAGGCGTAAGTATCTAAGTTTTAATGTAATGAAATATATTAGATTAGAAAGACTAATGAAATTAAATAAGTGTTATAGGTGATATAACCTATCTACATAATGGAATGATCCTACTATTACTATAAGTAGCAAAGACAATTGTAGCTTGAGGTAAGCGACGCGATTCAGTTCTAGACTGTATTGTCGGACGTAACTTCACTTTCCTTCTGTAAATTCTACTTTCTTTGTTCAATACAATTGTATCAACTTTCACCAGTCATTTGTCTTTATTTGTGACCCTTAACAAGCCCACAACAGTTTTAAAACAGTGACATGCAAAATACGTGGAAAATATGCAACACATTGTATATATTTACCAAACCCCTCCGTACGAGTAGGATGCGACACAAGGTCAATTTCTTAAGCGGAGTTTCACAGGTTCAAATTTAAAGTTTTCCTTCTTCTAGACTGGGTACCTAGCCAAGGTTAAAGAGCCCAGTCTGCCCTCCTATCTAACCATAGCTGGAGCGAGAATAGTTGGATTCATACATTTCCCAAGTGTATTCGTACTATGTTAAATGCAAACAGGATTTGAACTCGGGGTGACGAGTCCATTTCCTACGACTGTAACCATTACACCACACACACAACACGTTATTTGCAGGCTGAGATAGTGCCTCACTAGACATGTTAAACTCGTTTGGTATGCTTCGAGCTGACAAGAACTGAGCGAGTCTTCCGTTTGTAAATGAAGATGTTTTTTCTTTCATGTAAAAAGAGAATGTTAAGGCATTTAATTGCATTCCTTCTCGATTTAGATCCAACAAATATAAAGTGCACTGCACCAATGTCGAGCAAGGAAAGAACTTTCAGTAAAAAAAAAGAACTGTTTAATGAGATTGATAATAAGAAGTAAATGTAGGTATTTACCCAACCCAACCCTTTCGCCACGAGTAGGATGTGACACAAGGTCGCGAGTATGGGGTGTCCAGCCGAGGATCACACTCGCTATTCAGTAGGCATTTAACCAAACAATTAGTCACCTGCGGGATGTGACACAAGGTCGCAAGTATGGGGGCATCCAGCGAAGATGGAACTCGCTATTCAATAATAATAGATCTGCAAGAAGTAAATGTAGGTATTTACCCAACCCTTTCGCCACGGGTAGGATGTGACACAAGGTCGCGAGTATGGGGTATCCAGCCGAGGATCACACTCTGTAACGTAGCGGCGGCGTCACGGTACTAAATATATATATATATTATATACCTCTTTACCGGTACTACATATCTATATGTTATATACTTCTCTTACTTCTTACCCTGTCGTCTACTCTTCTGGCCAGCTTTGTTTCTTCTACAGGTCTGGTCTTTCTTATATGGTGATTCCGGGTCTGGTCTCTGTTGGGGATCACTTCTTATCAGAAGCCTTGTGTCATTGTTAGCTTTTAGTAATAACTACAAGACTTCGATTTACGATGATGTTACTTTATTCGTAGAACCCCAGACCAGACAATCACGCAGTGAGACTCACATCTTGCTAGCTTCGCTTCTAAGTTCTAACTCTAACTGACTGAGTTGCTTACACCTTAAACCGGAAGGGGGCTTTCTATCGGCTTCCGATTCTCACGATCATCCCCAGAACGCAAGGTCAGAGTGAGGTCAAATGCTGTCACTCACTCTCAAAGCCATCAGCTGCACTAATATGATTTCTACACTATTGTCATAATCATTAGGTATCTAATGATTATGTAACAACTCGCTATTCAGTAGGCATTTACCCAAACAATTAGTCACGGATACACCACGATGGAAAACCCTAGTTATTTACCCAAACAGTTCGCTACGGATAAGATGTGACACAAGGTCGTAAGTATGGGGCATCCGGCGAGGATCGCACTCGCTATTCAGTAGTTAGAGTAGGCATTTACCCAAACAATTAGTCACGGGTATGATGTGACACAAGGTCGCAAGTGTGGGGGCATCCAGCGAGGATCACTCGCTATTCAATAGTTAGAGTTGGCATTTACCCAAACAATTAGTCACAGGTAGGATGTGACACAAGGTCGAAAGTATGGGGCATCCAGCGAAGATGGAACTCGCTATTCAGTAATAATAGATCTGCAAGAAGTAAATGTAGATATTTACCCAACCCGTTCGCCACGAATAGAATGTGACAGAGGGTCGCAACTATAGGGTATCGCGAGATTAGTTTGCTAACTATAACACCACGATGGGACACCATTCTTACCCAAACCGTTCACCATGGGTAGGATGTGACTATTCAGTAGTTAGAGTAGGCCATTTTATGAAACCTAATAGGTCGAAATGTACATTCAGGGATTGACATTTTCTCGATTTGTTTAGCCTTACATTTGAACATATATGCCCGCCTAAAATTCATTAATTATTAACTAATTAATTTTCAAAATTAAGTATGACTTCAATTAAGCACACACACACACACACACACACACACACACACACACACACACCCGGGTTAGCTCAGTCGGTAGAGCGTTCGGCTAGAAACCACAAGGTTCCTAGTTCGATACCGGCCCTCGCCAACTCAGCCTTATGAATAGCACAGAGATCTGTGCGGTAAAGTAAGGAGCTGACGGTAGGTGTGGCGCTCCACCCCAGACGCTAAAAATATCTCCTTGGTCTAGCGCTATTGAAAAGGGGATAGACTCCCTCGCTGACTGGCTGATACCGACTTTAGGCCGCCCCGACGACTTTACTTATTTACTTATATATATATTGTGTGTGTGTGTGCGTGTGTTTGTTGAAAAGTACATTTCTGTATACCTGTTGAGTCTTTAACGGAGATTTTCATGAACGCGGCGACGACTTTAGTCATAAAATGGCCGAAAATTTGGTGTTTTCTTTTCTATTGTGAAACGTACGACGCTGTTTTTTTGTGTGCAACGAACGGAGCATGTAACTACAAGCCAACATAAGTGGAAATCTAATACACACAAGTCGATAAAGAAAGAAAGAAAGAAAAACAATCTGTATTTGTAATCGTAGAAATGTTGAAGCGTATCGTTCATCTGATTCATCGTCGTCGTCGTCATCATGGCGATCAGGTCGTAAATTCCGGTCGTGTGGCGAAAAGGAGGACAGGAAATGACTAAAACGTCAGGTAGAAAACTCCTAAGATGTACAATTAGTTGATTTACGGGAGAATAAATTCAACTCTCTTATTATTATTAGATCAGGTTGAAAACCCGCCCTGTCGGTGCTGGGGCTGTAGAATAGGGTAGGTCGATTTTTAACTTTAAAAAAAAAAATCAAATTGTCCATCTCTGCGAAAGTTGTGTGTTAGTATATTTAATACTGATACCAAGAATAAGATATTTTACTTGTACCATTGTTTGAAGAAATAGCATCAAAGATCGTTTGCTAAAATTCACAAAAAATCCTTGTTTTTACAACATTTGGCCTAGAAATTGATGTCGGTGGTGATTTTCAATTTGAATTCTATTTATAATATTTAATTCGTTTCATTTTAATAAAATAAAATAACATTCTTAGTGTTGTATACTCTTCTTTTTACTTTCTTACTTCTATTTTTCTTCTGTTCATCTTTGGTATCTTACGTTCTTCTTCCAGTGTCTGGACCTAGTCTTGGGGACTTTGTGTCTGGTCTTCTAGGTCAGTCTTGTTACCAAGACATTCATCAACCACAAAACCATATTATTTTCGTAAGCTTTTATTTACTTAACTAAACATTTCATGTAACTAAACATAGCGCGCGTGTGCAGGTGAGTCCCAGCTAAGCAGACATATCTTACCTGCCTGACGTCCAAGCTGAAACTGAAGACCCAACCAGGTCCCACGTGACTTCACGTATTTCGCGGGCTTTCTGTAATATTCCATGGAAAGTCCCGCCCGTGATATGCAAAGAGCCATCCACTCAGAAATACAGGGGGTTGACAATAATCTTATGCAACCGCATAGATTGTGTAACACTTTGATTTAAATATTGAAAACAGTAAATTTTCTTTTGCACAGATGGACAATTTGATTTTTTTTTAAAGGGAAAAATAGAATGCACCGACTGCACCTCTACAGTGGGGTAAAATCCCACCAATGGAACAACCTGTTGGCCGTAGGTGTCTGTATTTCTGTAACCGAAACTACCCTCTTTAGTAAATTAGCCCTTTCATCTGGGGCTTTACAATACACCGACTGCACCTCTGCAGAGGGACAAGACGCCCAATGGGGCCACCTGTTGGCCGTTGATGGCATCCCGTTGTGCTTCAGGGTGGAATCTTGGTGGCTGAGCAGTCCATAACATGAAATACTCCCCTTTGATCCTTGCTTAGGCTAGACAGGTGGTCGGAGAGGCCCCCTCCGATCAATCAGCTAGTCACGTCCAACCCTAACACCTATATATCCACCGTTTTGTACTTATGACACACCTCTATTTCTTTTTATCATATGTGCTAGAAGGCGGTGACTGAGGGTCTTATTGTCCTGGGTATGACGTTAAACTGCATCTAATGGTGAAGTTCCAATTCTCGAGCTCTGGGGAGTGTGTAGTTCCCTTTCATCACCATTATTCTAGATACACTGACCCGGACTGGTAGTACCCCTTAGGGCCCTATCTATGGGTTGAATAGAAAAAAAAATGAGTTTTGGAAATTGTTAAAAAAATTGAATTTAAATAAAGAAAAAATTGAATATCTATAAAGAGCAAATAAAGCAAAACGTCTTCAGCATAAAATAACCCGACAAGGGTTGACATGCCGTAAAATCCAACCAACCAACCAACCAGGTTAAAAGCGTGGTAATGTTAACGCAAAGCCGAACCGTTTTTTAGACCTTATTTTTCCGATGCAGGTATCATTGGGGAATGAGGACAGTTTTGGTAAATGATCCGTTGGTAGGGTATTGCGGACAGTGGTTTGGTTGGTCGGTTGGTTGGTAGGTAGGATTTTACGGCATGTAAAACCTTGTTAGGTTATTTCATACCGAATACATTTTGTTTTATTCATTCTTGTTGGATATTCAATTTTATTTCAAACTCATTTTTAAACACACTAGCAAATATATGCACCCTCCGGTGCAAGTATTTAAGTTTTAATATAATAAAATATCATATTAAATTAGAAAGGCCAATGAAACTGAATAAAAATGCAGATAACATGATTTGGAACAGAGGGGGTATGATTGAAAAATAGAACAACTTTGAAACTAACTCTTCCATCATTTTCAATTACTCCTATTCCTAATTTAACTATTTAGTTAAAATAGGAAGTAAAGAATAATATTACAGTTATTTCTTTTTGTTAAGGGATTTCTTTTAAGATTTATTGAAAAGAATTTTGCTCATATTCAATAAGATAAAACTAAACAATTAGAAATCAATAATATTAAGCACATATTTATTAAAAGAATATAGACATCATATGTGTACAAGAACACAGACTTTACCATGGTGATATAGAAATAAAATACCATGAATCTGGAAATGGCTGGACGTTTGTGTCAGCATCTGCATGGAAAAACTCTGTCAATGCCACTATAGGAGGTGTAGGAATGCTTCTTAGCCCTCGAGCACTAAAATCACTTAACAGCATAGAAAAAATTCAACCTAGAATCATGAGCGCCACGTTTAATGGCAATCCCTGCCTGACTATAGTCTCATGTTACAGCCCACAAATGTTAGCGATGAAACAAACATCGAAACATTTTACAATGGGCTATCCTCTCTATGTCGGCACACCCCAAACATAATGTATTGATCATTGGGGAGACATGAATGCACAGGTAGGAAGAAACGAAAACAATAGATTCAGCTTACATAACACCCCAAACAGGAACGGTGATCTCTTAGCGGAGTTCTCCCTTGAGAACAGGCTTGTTTGTCTAAACACCAAATTCCAAAAACGGAAGGGCAAACTATGGACATACACGTACCCAAATAGCACAAAGCGCAACTAGACTACATCCTAATAAACAAAAAATGGATAAATAGCACAATGAACTGCGAAGCATATTCCTCCTTTGAAGGAGTATCCTCCGATCACAGAATAGTCACAGCAAAATTACGATTAAGCCTACGTAGAAACAAAAAACAAACAAGTAAACACATACGATACGACTGGTCGACACTTGCTAACAGCGATATAGGCAATCGCTACGCTGTAGCAGTAAGAAATAAATTCAATATCCTCCAGAGTCATCTGAAAGCTTCACACCAAACGAAGAATACGAAAACTTTGTTAGTGCACACCTAGAAGCAGCAGCCGAGTGCGTACCAACCAAACAAAGTGCTAAACACACTGTTCCTTGGGAGACTGAAGCAGTTAGACAAAGGAGAAACGATGTAAAAAAAGCAGCCCAACGCAATAAAATAAAACCAACTAACACCAATCTACACAACCTTAAGAAAGCCCATATAGAACTAACCAAAGTATACAAAAAGAACAAATAGAATATATCCAAGCACAAATAAGTAATATCAGACAATCAGTGGAAGACAGACAATCGAGATTAGCCTGGCAAACAGTGAACGAAATTAGCGGTAGGAAAGGTACCTCTAGATCAAAGCTAAAGGCAACCAGCCAAAAAGATAGACTTCAGAAATGGAAAGACCACTTCCAGAAACTTCTGGGAACCCACCTAAAATCATAGAAAATAACATCCAAAAATCATAGATAGACAATTAGATATCAAACTAGGGGATTTTTCAATAGAAGAACTCAACGAAGTCCTAAAAAAACTAAAAGGCAGAAAAGCTGCAGGACTTGACGAAATACCCCCGATGTATGAAAGTCAGGTAAGTTCAATGACATACTTCTTAGGCTATGCAACGCAGTATATAGGCAAAACAGAATAGATAAATGGACGAAAGGATGCATTGTCCCATTCCCAAAAAAGGAGACCTAGGAATAGCTAAAAACTACAGAGGCATAACCCTTACTGCCATTGCAGCTAAGATATATAATGCCCTTTTCTTAATCGAATCCGACCCGAGATAGAGAAAGTCCTCAGGAAAAACCAAAATGGCTTCCGCAGAAATAGGTCCACAACCTCTCAAATCCTGACTGTACGACGCATCATAGAAGGGGTTCGAGCAAAGAATTTGGAGGCAACATTACTATTCGTAGATTTCTCCAAAGCATTTGATTCTATACATAGACGGAAAATGGAACAAATACTACTGGCATATGGTCTCCCCAAAGAAACTACTGACGCTATAATGATGCTCTACAAAGATACTAAAGCAATGGTACGCTCACCTGATGGCGATACGGATTTTTTTGACATCGTCGCCGGAGTCCTACAAGGTGATACATTGGCACCATATATATTTATAATATGCCTAGACTATGTACTCCGAACATCTTTAGATACCATAAAAGAAAAAGGTTTTACACTAAGAAAAGCAAGAAGCAGGAGATATCCTGCACAAACAGTCACAGATGCAGACTATGCTGATGACCTCGCACTTCTTGCAGATACACCGGCACAGGCTGAGACACTACTGCATAGCCTGGAGGAGGCAGCAAAAAGCATCGGCCTGCATGTGAACTCTGCCAAAACAGAGTTCATGAGCTTTAGAAAGAAAGGAGACATCTCCACGTTAGACGGTAAGCCCCTTAAGCCAGTAGAACAATTCACGTACCTGGGTAGTAATATCTCATCCACAGATAACGATATTAACACACGAATAGGAAAGGCATGGATGGCCACAAACAAATTGTCTGTCATATGGAAGTCTGATCTCACTGACAAGCTAAAGCGACATCTCTTCCAGGCTGTAGTCATATCAGTACTACTGTATGGCTGCACTACCTGGACCCTAACGAGGCGCCTCGAAAATAAGCTAGATGGGAGCTGCACAAGAATGCTGCGAGCAGTTCTGAACAAGTCGTGGAAACAGCATCCCACAAGGGAGCAGCTGTATGGTCACCTGCCCCCTATCTCACAGACTATCCGAGTGAAACGGACTAGGCATGC
>CM042156.1:87821188-87858688 GCA_023376005.1 Doryteuthis pealeii | reverse complement strand
GAACCCAAACCTTATATTCAATCCACGGTGGCTATCCTGTTTTCATTCCTCTAAACTAGTAGTTGGGTACAGGTGTTAACTGTTGTTAATATTATTCTATGTTACTGCTACGCGCTGACCAGATTTACCTCAGTCTAGAATAACTGTCACTTAGAACTGTCTTAACCAACTCCCTTTATTTTCCACTAATAGCTATGCTGTCAATGGACACGAAACGTTGTACAGATAACAATGAGATGAGGACAATTTAGTCGTAATAATTCACAAATATAATTTATACTATTTAAAAGTTAATGTAATTTGCTGAAGCCATTTTAAGTATGTTATTAATATATTAATGACTTGAAGGCAATTATCAATGCGTATAAAAAATTAAAAACAAAAAGATGTCTATTTTTTTGTCTTATCGATTTCTAAGCGAGAAACTTCATCTTCAGAGGTGAATATCAGAAATATGGCAGCCTGAAGGATGAGATTGGGGCTCGACTTTGAAATCGAATAAGACAAAAAAAAAAATGGAACATCTTTTGTATTATCTTTTATCGCTTGTATGCCTTCAAATCATTAATATTTATAGATTACTATCTGGTATTTGATCTTGGAATACTTGAAACCGACACAACTATGCCTGTGCACAATACTGCTCAAGAAGACAACTGGCCACAAAAATGGGAATATGCAACATACAATGAAACACGATTCCCCGTAACTTCAAGCATCATAACTCCATAGACAGGTTCGTATGCTGTTGAATTAAACAGACCGGAGTTATCGGTTATTAGAAAGAACATATATAGTTAATTACGAAGCTAGATATGCACTAAAACCAGAAAAGTATGCGGGAGATTACCCGTGAGGAATCGAAACAAAAGAACTTCCCACCTAGAACACGGCTCTGTTGATTCGCGCCTGCTAAACCATTACATTCGAACGTGATGCGTGGGCGTGGGGGCTGATTTGACGAGGGAGACGGACGGGCCGGTGCTGTAGGTAGAAAAGTGTTACCATTGTCAAGCAACATAACAGGTTTAATGGTGTTGCTAACGTATCGTTAGCTGTACTTTGAAACTTGATGTGTCCGAGACTTAAGTCCAAGTAAAATTCCGTTAGGGTGGAAGAAGGACAGATATCGCGAACCGCGTGAATGTAAAAACTGAAGCAGTTCTTCGCTGCGTCCACACGCACACACACAGACCACACAGCACAACACACAACACACACATCACACAACACACCCACACTCACATCACCATTTACGTATACTGTCAACTACACATTCCAACACATACAACACACAGCACACACACATACACATCATAATATAATAATTTATCAATGGGGCAGAGAAAGAATAAGAAAGAATAAAAGAAAGAAAAATCAAATAAGAAAAGATAAAGACATGAGAAAGAATGTAGGAATGAATGATGGAAAGAAAGAAAAAAGAAGAGAAAGAAGAAGAAAGAGAAAAAGGATAAAGAAAAAGAAGAAAGAAAGAAAGAAAGAAAGAAAGTAAAAGAAAGAAGGGAGGAAAGAATAAAAAGAAAAAAAAAGAAAAAAAACCAATTCAGAAAAAAAAAGAAAATCATTTTAAAAAAGAAAAGAAATGAAAGAATACATTAAGAAAGAAATAAATAAAGAGGAGAAAGAGAGAAAGAAATTAAAACGATAGGAAAGAAAGAAGAAAGTAAAGAAAGAAAAGAAAGAAAGAAAGAAACTGATTTCAGAAAGAAACACGAAATAAAGGAATGAGGAAAAGTGGATAAAAGAAAGAAAGAAAAAAGAAGGAATAGAAAGAAAGGAAGAATAAATTAAAAAAGCAACATATATTATCAATGAGGAAAAGAAAGAAGAGAAAGAAAGAAAGAAAGAAAGAAAATAATTTAAAAAAGCAATATATATTAACCAATGAGGAAAGAAAGAAGAAAGAAAGAAAAGAAGAAAGAAAATAATTAAAAAAGCAATATAATTACCAGTGAGGAAAAAGAAAGAAAGAAAGAAAGAAAGAAAGAAAGAAAATAATTTTAAAAAAGCAAATATATTACCAGTGAGGAAAAGAAAGAAAGAAAAAAGAAAGGAAGAAAGAAAATGAAATAAAAAAGAGAAAATAAGAAAGAAAGAAGAAAGAAAGAAAGATAACAATTTTCGAGAAAAGAAAAGAATAAATAAGAAGAGATGGAGGAAAAGAAAAAGAAGAAAGAAAGAAGGAAAGAAAGAAAGAAGAAAAAAGAAAGAAAATAATTTAAAAAAAGCAAAATAATTTTCCAATGAGGAAAGAAAAAGAAGAAAGATAGAAAATGAAACAAAATGAAAGAAAAATGAGAAATAAGAAAGAAAGAAAAAGAATAAACAAAATGAAAGAAAAATTGAAAAAGAAAGAAAGAAAAAAGAAAGAAAGAAAGAAAGAATAAAAAGAAAGAAAATAATTTAAAAAAGAAAAAGAATGAATGAATGAACGAGAGAAAGGAAGAAAGAAAAAGAAAGAAAAAAAAGAAAAAAAATCATACCATATAATTCATTTAATAAATGGATATTCTTCATTACCAGTGTATTTTTTCGCCTCTTTTAATATCGCAAATCAACTCCTTTAAAAACTTATTTGTGGAGACACAAACTTTGACGCATACATGACACATACACACACCAACACAACACACACACACACCAAACTAATACTACTATATATATATATATATTATAATTATATTATATATATATATATATATTATAATATATATATGCGTCATAGTTTGTCTGCACTGCTTGACAGCTTATATTTATTCTACGTCATCGAACTCTACTGAAATGTTTCCCGATCTTTAAACTAAAAATAACAAGGAGAAAAAAAAACCGATGTCTGTTGTACTAACTCTTAAGCGACTTGCTATGCCGATAAATAAAACATCTCTATATATTACACACTTGGTTTTTGTTTTACTTTCAATACTTCCTTTTAATGTTATACTAACGTTGTTAGCTTTATTGATGAACCGAACTAGCTTTGTAAAGTGGGTCCTGATATGGTTGCATCGTTTTAGGTAAGGAACATGGGAATCATAATTTAATCAACTGTCCATGATGATATTGCTTTTAGAGGGTGAAGGATTGTAAAACATTTATCGTAACAGTGTCCGTGATGATATTGGTGCTTCTGTTTAGGAAGGTGTGAAGGATTCTAAAATAACAATTTATCAGTCAACAAGGCTGTCCATGATGATATTGGTGCTTCTGTATAGAAGGGCGGTGAAGGATTCTAAATAACAATTTTAGTCAACAGCTGTCCATGATGATATTGGTTGCTTCTGTTTAGGAAGGGGTGAAAGGATTCTAAATAACAATTTATAGTCAACAGCTGTCCATGATGATATTGGTGCTTCGATTTAGGAAGGGGGGAAGGATTCTAGAATAACAATTTATAGTCAACAGCTGTCCATGATGATATTGGTGCTTCTGTTTAGGAAGGGTGTGAAGGATTCTAAATAACAATTTATAGTCAACAGCTGTCCAGTGATATTTGTGTGCTTCGTTTAGAAGGGTGAAAGATTCTCGTCTAATTAAAATTTCATAGTTAACAGCTGTCCATGATGATATTGGGTGCTGCCTCTGTTTAGTAAGGAATGAAAAGATTCTAATTAAACAGCTGTCCATAATGAGTTGATGCTTCTGTTTAGGAAGGGGGTGAAGGGATTCTAAATAACAATTTATAGTCAACAGCTGTCCGTGATGATATTGGTGCTTCTGTTATAGTAAGGAATTTAAAGATTCTAATTAAAATTTCATAATTGATAGCTGTCCATGATGATGTTGGTGCTTCTATTTAGGAAGGGTGAAGGATTCTACATAACAATTAATAGTCAACAGCTGTCCATGATGATATTGGTGCTTCTGTTTAGTAAGGAATAAAAGATTCTAATTAAACAGCTGTCCATAATGATATTGATGCTTATGTTTAGGAAGGGGTGAAGGATTCTAAATAACAATTTATAGTCAACAGCTGTCCATGATGATATTGGTGCTTCTGTTTAGTAAGGAATGAAAGATTCTAATTAAAATTTCATAATTGATAGCTGTCCATGATGATGTTGGTGCTTCTATTTAGGAAGGGGTGAAGGATTCTAAATAACAATTTAGAGTCAACAGCTGTCCATGATGATATCGGTGCTTCTGTTTAGTAAGGAATGAAAGATTCTAATTAAACAGCTGTCCATAATGATATTGATGCTTCTGTTTAGGAAGGGGTGAAGGATTCTGAATAACAATTTAGTCAACAGCTGTCCATGATGATATTGGTGCTTCTGTTTAGGAAGGAATGGAAGATTCTAATTAAAATTTCATAATTGATAGCTGTCCATGATGATGTTGGTGCTTCTATTTAGGAAGGGGTGAAGGATTCTAAATAACAATTTATAGTCAACAGCTGTCCATGATGATATTGGTGCTTCTGTTTAGTAAGGAATGAAAGATTCTAATTAAACAGCTGTCCATAATGATATTGATGCTTATGTTTAGGAAGGGGTGAAGGATTCTAAATAACAATTTATACTCAACAGCTGTCCATGATGATATTGGTGCTTCTGTTTAGTAAGGAATAAAGATTCTAATTAAAATTTCATAATTGATAGCTGTCCATGATGATGTTGGTGCTTCTATTTAGGAAGGGGTGAAGGATTCTAAATAACAATTTATAGTCAACAGCTGTCCATGATGATATTGGTGCTTCTGTTTAGTAAGGAATGAAAGATTCTAATTAAAATTTCATAATTGATAGCTGTCCATGATGATGTTGGTGCTTCTGTTTAGGAAGGGGTGAAGGATTCTGAATAACAATTTATAGTCAACAGCTGTCCATGATGATATTGGTGCTTCTGTTTAGTAAGGAATGAAAGATTCTAATTAAACAGCTGTCCATAATGATATTGATGCTTCTGTTTAGGAAGGGGTGAAGGATTCTAAATAACAATTTATAGTCAACAACTGTCCATGATGATATTGGTGCTTCTGTTTAGTAAGGAATGAAAGATTCTAATTAAACAGCTGTCCAAATGATATTGATGCTTCTGTTTAGGAAGGGGTGAAGGATTCTAAATAACAATTTATAGTCAACAGCTGTCCATGATGATATTGGTGCTTCTGTTTAGTAAGGAATGAAAGATTCTAATTAAACAGCTGTCCATAATGATATTGATGCTTCTATTTAGGAAGGGGTGAAGGATTCTGAATAACAATTTAGTCAACAGCTGTCCATGATGATATTGGTGCTTCTGTTTAGTATGGAATGAAAGATTCTAATTAAACAGCTGTCCATAATGATATTGATGCTTCTGTTTAGGAAGGGGTGAAGGATTCTAAATAACAATTTAGAGTCAACAGCTGTCCATGATGATATTGGTGCTTCTGTTTAGTAAGGAATGAAAGATTCTAATTAAAATTTCATAATTGATAGCTGTCCATGATGATGTTGGTGCTTCTATTTAGGAAGGGGTGAAGGATTCTAAATAACAATTTATAGTCAACAACTGTCCATGATGATATTGGTGCTTCTGTTTAGTAAGGAATGAAAGATTCTAATTAAAATTTCATAATTGATAGCTGTCCATGATGATGTTGGTGCTTCTATTTAGGAAGGGGTGAAGGATTCTAAATAACAATTTATAGTCAACAACTGTCCATGATGATATTGGTGCTTCTGTTTAGTAAGGAATGAAAGATTCTAAAATTTCATAATTGATAGCTGTCCATGATGATGTTGGTGCTTCTATTTAGGAAGGGGTGAAGGATTCTGAATAACAATTTATAGTCAACAACTGTCCATGATGATATTGGTGCTTCTGTTTAGTAAGGAATGAAAGATTCTAATTAAACAGCTGTCCATAATGATATTGATGCTTCTGTTTAGGAAGGGGTGAAGGATTCTAAATAACAATTTATAGTCAACAACTGTCCATGATGATATTGGTGCTTCTGTTTAGTAAGGAATGAAAGATTCTAATTAAAATTTCATAATTGATAGCTGTCCATGATGATGTTGGTGCTTCTATTTAGGAAGGGGTGAAGGATTCTGAATAACAATTTATAGTCAACAGCTGTCCATGATGATATTGGTGCTTCTGTTTAGTAAGGAATGAAAGATTCTAATTAAAATTTCATAATTGATAGCTGTCCATGATGATGTTTGGTGCTTCTATTTAGGAAGGGGTGAAGGATTCTGAATAACAATTTATAGTCAACAACTGTCCATGATGATATTGGTGCTTCTGTTTAGTAAGGAATGAAAGATTCTAATTAAACAGCTGTCCATAATGATATTGATGCTTCTGTTTAGGAAGGGGTGAAGGATTCTAAATAACAATTTATAGTCAACAACTGTCCATGATGATATTGGTGCTTCTGTTTAGTAAGGAATGAAAGATTCTAATTAAAATTTCATAATTGATAGCTGTCCATGATGATGTTGGTGCTTCTATTTAGGAAGGGGTGAAGGATTCTGAATAACAATTTATAGTCAACAGCTGTCCATGATGATATTGGTGCTTCTGTTTAGTAAGGAATGAAAGATTCTAATTAAAATTTCATAATTGATAGCTGTCCATGATGATGTTGGTGCTTCTATTTAGGAAGGGGTGAAGGATTCTGAATAACAATTTA
This sequence comes from Doryteuthis pealeii, assembly GCA_023376005.1. Taxonomy (NCBI): domain Eukaryota; kingdom Metazoa; phylum Mollusca; class Cephalopoda; order Myopsida; family Loliginidae; genus Doryteuthis; species Doryteuthis pealeii. Next base: position 87,852,046 of record CM042156.1, on the reverse strand, counting down.
TAGTCAACAACTGTCCATGATGATATTGGTGCTTCTGTTTAGTAAGGAATGAAAGATTCTAATTAAACAGCTGTCCATAATGATATTGATGCTTCTGTTTAGGAAGGGGTGAAGGATTCTAAATAACAATTTATAGTCAACAACTGTCCATGATGATATTGGTGCTTCTGTTTAGTAAGGAATGAAAGATTCTAATTAAAATTTCATAATTGATAGCTGTCCATGATGATGTTTGGTGCTTCTATTTAGGAAGGGGTGAAGGATTCTGAATAACAATTTATAGTCAACAGCTGTCCATGATGATATTGGTGCTTCTGTTTAGTAAGGAATGAAAGATTCTAATTAAAATTTCATAATTGATAGCTGTCCATGATGATGTTGGTGCTTCTATTTAGGAAGGGGTGAAGGATTCTGAATAACAATTTATAGTCAAACAACTGTCCATGATGATATTTGGTGCTTCTGTTTAGTAAGGAATGAAAGATTCTAATTAAACAGCTGTCCATAATGATATTTGATGCTTCTGTTTAGGGAAGGGGTGAAGGATTCTAAATAACAATTTATAGTCAACAACTGTCCATGATGATATTGGTGCTTCTGTTTAGTAAGGAATGAAAGATTCTAATTAAAATTTCATAATTGATAGCTGTCCATGATGATGTTGGTGCTTCTATTTAGGAAGGGGTGAAGGATTCTGAATAACAATTTATAGTCAACAGCTGTCCATGATGATATTGGTGCTTCTGTTTAGTAAGGAATGAAAGATTCTAATTAAAATTTCATAATTGATAGCTTGTCCATGATGATGTTGGTGCTTCTTTTAGGAAGGGGTGAAGGATTCTGAATAACAATTTATAGTCAACAACTGTCCATGATGATATTGGTGCTTCTGTTTAGTAAGGAATGAAAGATTCTAATTAAACAGCTGTCCATAATGATATTGATGCTTCTGTTTAGGAAGGGGTGAAGGATTCTAAATAACAATTTTATGTCAACAACTGTCCATGATGATATTGGTGCTTCTGTTTAGTAAGGAATGAAAGATTCTAATTAAAATTTCATAATTGATAGCTGTCCATGATGATGTTTGGTGCTTCTATTTAGGAAGGGGTGAAGGATTCTGAATAACAATTTATAGTCAACAGCTGTCCATGATGATATTGGTGCTTCTGTTTAGTAAGGAATGAAAGATTCTAATTAAAATTTCATAATTGATAGCTGTCCATGATGATGTTGGTGCTTCTATTTAGGAAGGGGTGAAGGATTCTGAATAACAATTTATAGTCAACAGCTGTCCATGATGATATTGGTGCTTCTGTTTAGTAAGGAATGAAAGATTCTAATTAAAATTTCATAATTGATAGCTGTCCATGATGATGTTGGTGCTTCTATTTAGGAAGGGGTGAAGGATTCTAAATAACAATTTATAGTCAACAACTGTCCATGATGATATTGGTGCTTCTGTTTTAGTAAGGAATGAAAGATTCTAATTAAAATTTCATAATTGATAGCTGTCCATGATGATGTTGGTGCTTCTATTTAGGAAGGGGTGAAGGATTCTGAATAATAACAATTTATAGTCAACAACTGTCCATGATGATATTGGTGCTTCTGTTTAGTAAGGAATGAAAGATTCTAATTAAATTAAACAGCTGTCCATAATGATATTGATGCTTCTGTTTAGGAAGGGTGAAGGATTCTAAATAACAATTTATAGTCAACAACTGTCCATGATGATATTGGTGCTTCTGTTTAGTAAGGAATGAAAGATTCTAATTAAAATTTCATAATTGATAGCTGTCCATGATGATGTTGGTGCTTCTATTTAGGAAGGGGTGAAGGATTCTGAATAACAATTTATAGTCAACAGCTGTCCATGATGATATTGGTGCTTCTGTTTAGTAAGGAATGAAAGATTCTAATTAAAATTTCATAATTGATAGCTGTCCATGATGATGTTGGTGCTTCTATTTAGGAAGGGGTGAAGGATTCTGAATAACAATTTATAGTCAACAGCTGTCCATGATGATATTGGTGCTTCTGTTTAGTAAGGAATGAAAGATTCTAATTAAAATTTCATAATTGATAGCTGTCCATGATGATGTTGGTGCTTCTATTTAGGAAGGGGTGAAGGATTCTAAATAACAATTTATAGTCAACAACTGTCCATGATGATATTGGTGCTTCTGTTTAGTAAGGAATGAAAGATTCTAATTAAAATTTCATAATTGATAGCTGTCCATGATGATGTTGGTGCTTCTATTTAGGAAGGGGTGAAGGATTCTGAATAACAATTTATAGTCAACAGCTGTCCATGATGATATTGGTGCTTCTGTTTAGTAAGGAATGAAAGATTCTAATTAAAATTTCATAATTGATAGCTGTCCATGATGATGTTGGTGCTTCTATTTAGGAAGGGGTGAAGGATTCTGAATAACAATTTATAGTCAACAGCTGTCCATGATGATATTGGTGCTTCTGTTAGTAAGGAATGAAAGATTCTAATTAAACAGCTGTCCATAATGATATTGATGCTTCTGTTTAGGAAGGGGTGAAGGATTCTAAATAACAATTTATAGTCAACAACTGTCCATGATGATATTGGTGCTTCTGTTTAGTAAGGAATGAAAGATTCTAATTAAGATTTCATAATTGATAGCTGTCCATGATGATGTTGGTGCTTCTATTTAGGAAGGGGTGAAGGATTCTGAATAACAATTTATAGTCAACAGCTGTGTCCATGATGATATTGGTGCTTCTGTTTAGTAAGGAATGAAAGATTCTAATTAAACAGCTGTCCATAATGATATTGATGCTTCTGTTTAGGAAGGGGTGAAGGATTCTAAATAACAATTTATAGTCAACAACTGTCCATGATGATATTGGTGCTTCTGTTTAGTAAGGAATGAAAGATTCTAATTAAGATTTCATAATTGATAGCTGTCCATGATGATGTTGGTGCTTCTATTTAGGAAGGGGTGAAGGATTCTGAATAACAATTTATAGTCAACAGCTGTCCATGATGATATTGGTGCTTCTGTTTAGTAAGGAATGAAAGATTCTAATTAAACAGCTGTCCATAATGATATTGATGCTTCTGTTTAGGAAGGGGGTGAAGGATTCTAAATAACCAATTTATAGTCAACAACTGTCCATGATGATATTGGTGCTTCTGTTTAGTAAGGAATGAAAGATTCTAATTAAAATTTCATAATTGATAGCTGTCCATGATGATGTTGGTGCTTCTATTTAGGAAGGGGTGAAGGATTCTGAATAACAATTTATAGTCAACAACTGTCCATGATGATATTGGTGCTTCTGTTTAGTAAGGAATGAAAGATTCTAATTAAACAGCTGTCCATAATGATATTGATGCTTCTGTTTAGGAAGGGGTGAAGGATTCTGAATAACAATTTATAGTCAACAACTGTCCATGATGATATTGGTGCTTCTGTTTAGTAAGGAATGAAAGATTCTAATTAAAATTTCATAATTGATAGCTGTCCATGATGATGTTGGTGCTTCTATTTAGGAAGGGGTGAAGGATTCTGAATAACAATTTATAGTCAACAACTGTCCATGATGATATTGGTGCTTCTGTTTAGTAAGGAATGAAAGATTCTAATTAAACAGCTGTCCATAATGATATTGATGCTTCTGTTTAGGAAGGGGTGAAGGATTCTGAATAACAATTTATAGTCAACAACTGTCCATGATGATATTGGTGCTTCTGTTTAGTAAGGAATGAAAGATTCTAATTAAAATTTCATAATTGATAGCTGTCCATGATGATGTTGGTGCTTCTATTTAGGAAGGGGTGAAGGATTCTGAATAACAATTTATAGTCAACAACTGTCCATGATGATATTGGTGCTTCTGTTTAGTAAGGAATGAAAGATTCTAATTAAGATTTCATAATTGATAGCTGTCCATGATGATGTTGGTGCTTCTATTTAGGAAGGGGGTGAAGGATTCTAAATAACAATTTATAGTCAACAACTGTCCATGATGATATTGGTGCTTCTGTTTAGTAAGGAATGAAAGATTCTAATTAAAATTTCATAATTGATAGCTGTCCATGATGATGTTGGTGCTTCTATTTAGGAAGGGGTGAAGGATTCTGAATAACAATTTATAGTCAACAACTGTCCATGATGATATTGGTGCTTCTGTTTAGTAAGGAATGAAAGATTCTAATTAAAATTTCATAATTGATAGCTGTCCATGATGATGTTGGTGCTTCTATTTAGGAAGGGGTGAAGGATTCTGAATAACAATTTATAGTCAACAACTGTCCATGATGATATTGGTGCTTCTGTTTAGTAAGGAATGAAAGATTCTAATTAAAATTTCATAATTGATAGCTGTCCATGATGATGTTGGTGCTTCTATTTAGGAAGGGGTGAAGGATTCTAAATAACAATTTATAGTCAACAGCTGTCCGTGATGATATTGGTGCTTCTGTTTAGTAAGGAATGAAAGATTCTAAGTAAAATTTCATAATTGATAGCTGTCCATGATGATGTTGGTGCTTCTATTTAGGAAGGGGTGAAGGATTCTACATTACAATTTATAGTCAACAGCTGTCCGTGATGATATTGGTGCTTCTGTTTAGTAAGGAATGAAAGATTCTAATTAAACAGCTGTCCATGATGATATTGATGCTTCTGTTTAGGAAGGGGTGAAGGATTCTAAATAAACAATTTATAGTCAACAACTGTCCATGATGATATTGGTGCTTCTGTTTAGGAAGGAATGAAAGATTCTAATTAAAATTTCATAGTTAACAGCTGTCCATGATGATATTGATGCTTCTGTTTAGGAAGGAGTGAAGGATTCTAATTTGAATTTTGAATTGTTAACAGTCACCCATGATGATATTGATGCTACTAGTTAGGAATAAGTGAAAGATTTTAATTAGAATTTCATTGATGATAGTGGTCCATGATGATATAGATGCTTCTGTTTAGGAAGGAGTGTAGGATACTAATTACCATTTCTTAGTTAACAGCTGTCCATGATGATATTGATTTTTCTATTTAAGATGGAGTGAAGCATTGTAATTGGGATATTATAGTTATCTATTTTTGTATTATATATATATTGAAGAAATGGATACAACAGAAACCTACTCGAGTTTCATCGCTAGAATCATCAGGGTTAAATCCACTGAATTAATCGAGTTACCGATTAATTGCAGCTGATCACTCGTATGTTCATTGAATAAGATTTTTGAACATACGTGTGATCAGCTGCAATTAATCGGTAACTCGATTAATTCAGTGGATTTAACCCTGATGATTCTAGCGATGAAACTCGGGTAGGTTTCTGTTGTATCCATTTCTTCAATAAATTTGCTCTACTTTGTATTGAGCACTTTGTATTTGTTTTATCATGGACTTAACCCCTGGATCCTGTGCACCTTCAACGATCGTGCCCATATTCACCGATAAGCCACCCTTTATATATAAATACACAATATATATATATATAATCTACATTGCTCTGAAGAAGTCTCCAAAATATTAGAATGAAATAAAACGAAACTTAACATCCCACAAACTGAGTTTCTTATATATTTCACACCCCATGCTTCACACTAAATCCCAAATAATATATATTATAGACATTTATATATACATAACATATATACTAATATAATATATACACACTGAGACACACCATATATATATATAATATATATATATATATATATATATATATATATATAAGGCAGAAAGTATGGATGTGCTGGTCTTTTCTTTTTAAATTTTTTTCCCAGATGTCAGTTTGAAAAATTATTTATTTGGAAAAATTCAATTTATCTGGGGGGGGCCAGATAATTAAATTTTTCCAAATAAAATAATTTTTTCAAACCGATATCTGGGGGAAAAAAAATTAAAAAAAGAAAAGACCAGCACATCCATACTTTCTGCCTTATTTATATATATATATATATATATATATATAATATATATATATATATATATATATATATATATATATATATATATATATATATGGTGAGTCTGGTTCACCGTGTGTGTATATTATATTAATATATATGTTATGTATATATAAATGTCTATAATATATATTATTTGGGATTTAGTGTGAAGCATGGGGTGTGAAACATATAAGAAACTCCGTATGTGGGATGTTAATTTTCGTTTCCACACCGGTAAAGTTTAGAAGTAAAAAGTAATATATATATATATATATATATATATATATATATATATATATATATATATATACCCTTTGAAAGAAAGAAAAAACTCAATAGACCCTCATTCTGTAATAAATTTATTTCGACCAAAACTTAAAAGGCTTTTAGAAATTCTAATTTTCTAAAAGCCTTTTAAGTTTTGGTCGAAATAAATTTATTACAGAATGACGGTTTATTGAGTTTTTCCTTTCTTTCAAATGTAAATATTGCTCTGTATCTAATATAAAATATAGATTATTATACATTGAGCTCTCTCTAGGGATTTATTAAAATCCTTGTACTTGTACCTACTAAAAGATGCAATATAATTATACAGTGAGATTTTGAAGATCCCATGTAGAATCATCCCTTACTACCAGTTTTGGATACCTTACATTTATATATATATATATCTTATTATAATGGAGATTGTGGGTTTTTCTGTCTGTAACCGAAACTATATTACTACTCAAGTCACAATTCCCTTAATTATTTACGTCAAATTCTCCATGATTTCATTCTTTTAAACCTTCAGTTATTAATAAAAATTGTTTTACATTATTAATACTGTTGACCATATCTACGTACTAATAACATGCAATTGTATTTATATATACAACAAAATAGCGGTTTACAGTTTGAACGAGAAGGCTAATTTGCATATTGATATTTAAAATTTTATTTTAATAAATATGTGCTTGGTATTATTGATTTCTAATTGTTTGGTTTCATCTTAAGAAATATAAACAAAAATCTCGTGGATAAATCTTAAAAGAAATTTATTTACAAGAAGAAATAACTGTAATATTATCCTTTACTTCCTATTTTAACTAAATAGTTAAATTAGGAAAATTTACCAATGAAAGAGGGGAGTAATGGAAAATGATGGAATAGTTAGTTTCAAAGTTGTTCTATTTTTCGATTATACCCCCTCTGTTGCAGATCTTTTTATTTGCATTCTTAGTCAGTTTCATTAGCCTTTCTAATTTAATATGATATTTTATTATATCAAAACTTAAATACTTGCACCCGGAGGGTGTATATATTTGCTAGTATATATATATATATATATATGCGTCATGGGGTAGTAGTATTCTGACTTGTAACACTTATTCATAATATACGATCTATTCATGGACGCCTGGGGTGAGGTAAAGAAAATAGACTCGACAAACCAATTTCACTCTTTCGGCGAAGGTGTTTGCTTTTCCCTTCACGCTAATGACCTTTGCGATGGAAAGAATCCTTCTTCTTCTTCTTCTTCTTCTTCTTCTTCTTCTTCTTCTTCTTCTTCTTCTTCTTCTCGCCCTTCTTCTTCTTCTTCTTCTTCTTCTTCTTCTTCTTGCCCTTCTTCTTCTTCTTCTTCTTCTTCTTCTTCTCTCTTCTTCTTCTTCTTCTTGCCCTTCTTCTTCTTCTTCTTCTTCTTCTTGCCCTTTCTTTCTTCTTCTTCTTCTTCTTCTTCTCTTCTTCTTCTCTTCTTGCCCTTCTTCTTCTTCTTCTTTTTCTTCTTCTTCTTCGCCTTCTTCTTCTTCTTCTTCTTCTTCTCGCCCTTCTTCTTCTTCTTCTTCTTGCCCTTCTTCTTCTTCTTCTTCTTCTTCTTCTTCTTGCCCTTCTTCTTCTTCTTCTTCTTGCCTTCTTCTTCTTCTTCTTCTTCTTCTTCTTGCCCTTCTTCTTCTTCTTCTTCTTCTTCTTCTTCTTCAACCCCCGGCAATTGGTAAATGTTAGGGAAGACTCGGTACTCGACTCTTAGTGGGACAAACGATGTTGGAAAAGAAAAAAAGAAACTATGAATTCAAACCAAACTTCTTCGTAGGTGGGTTAGGCGTCAGACAAACCTTTCGATCCGTAAAACTCTCTTCCAAAAATACAAGCCATGCCAAATTTGAACAGACCCAGTTTTATTGAATTCTTTAAAAATAACATGAACTTTTCATGATTCCAAGACATTTTATTATTTATCAATTTTTCTCTTTATTATTCACACTTGATTGGTTTGTTTTACGGCATATCAACCTCAGTGGGTCATTTAATGCTAACTAAGTTTTGGATTCGTAGCGGTAGTTTGGTAGAAAAACAAAGTATATATATATCATCATCATCAAGTTGTGCAATTAGCACGGATATCCATGACAATCTCTCGACAACCATCCCTATCATTCATTTCCCCGGGGAGGTCTTCTGTGCAGCAACCAGCATCCTCACATAGTTGGTCAATTTAGGTCCTTGTTGGGCAGCCCACACTTGCACGTTCCACAGGAGAACGTCGCTTATGAGCTCGTCTTAGCTTCTCCAGCAGTGTCCTGCATGCCTAGTCCGTCTCACTCAGATGGTTTGTGAGATGGGGGACAGGTGGCCATATAGCTGCTTTCTTGTAGGATACTTTTCCCCGACTTGTTCAAGACTGCACGCAGCATTCTTGTGCAGCTCCCATCTAGCTTATTCTCAAGGCGCTTCGTTAGCGTCCAAGTGGTGCAGCCATACAGCATTACTGATATATATATATGCATAGATTTTAACTATTGTTCAATTATTCATATTTTTAGTACAATCCCACTTCTTTTAGGAAATTTAAAATCCTGGATGGTCGTATTTTCGTGAAAAGATTTTTTTTTTTTCAAATTACTTGCTTGATAGTATTTTGTTCGCACTAGATCAAAGTCTATACACTCTAGCAATATACGTTTCACTGTAAATCTCTCTTGGCATGTAGTGCATATTGGGGATTCTGTGCTCTCTAGTAAAGGATGATGGGTGATGTAGGTGTGGCATATGTAAAGGCGGGTCAGCACAACCTGTTCTCTTCTATGTTTGTTGTATTTTAAGTTCCATTCTCCAATGGTAGCTTTAATGTTTTGAAGTTTGTCATTAGTGCATTCCAATGATTTTACCATTTTTTAATGATAATTTTTTTCACAACTGTTTTATAATCAGTATTATCTGCGTTATTCGGACTATTGTCCCCATCTTCATTGTTATTTGTGCAACGTTTCGGCCGATATGCCCTCCGGCCTTCTTCAGGTATTTCTTGTCGGACTTGGGAACCTTCTCGGACTCGGCAACCTTCTTTTCGAACTCGGGAACTTTCTTGTCGTAATCGGGAGCCATCACGGAACTTTGAATCTAACGACAAGAAAGTTCCCGAGTTCGAAAAAAAGGTTCCCGAGTCCGAGAAGGTTTCCGAGCCCGACAAGAAATACATGAAGAAGGCCGGAGGGCATATCGGCCGAAACGCTGTACAAATAACAATGAAGATGGGGACAATAGTCCGAATAACGCAGATAATACTAATCTTCAAGCCTCATCTTAAACATTCAGAGAAATGTTTTATAATCAGTATATGGTATTTTTGTTTTTATTATTGTGTCTTTCATAGCTTTCTTTGCTTCCGAATCTGCCCTGTCATTTACAGGTATACCAAGGTGGCTTGGTATCCAACAAAAGATTATTTCTTTATTGTTTGACAAGTGGTATATTCTCTTTAGTACTTGGGTAGTTCATGGGTCATCGACGTTTTTATTTTTTAATGCAATAAGTGCAGTAAAGAGTCTGTGAAAATTATAAATTTATGTTGGGGGTTGTGGTTATTAAGTCAAGTGCTAAATTAATAGCAATTATTTCGGCGCTAAATATTGAAGGTTGATTCTGAAGCCACGTGGGAAGATGAAGGAAGCCAATAGCGTCACCATCGTTAGTAACCAACCAAAACACCATAAAGTGGACTGGGTATTTGCCTTTCATCACTATCAGTATATCTTCGGGGGTGTTGCGTAGAGGCAAAGGTCGAGTTATAGTAGTAGTCATTAGTAGTAGTAGCCGTCGTTAGCTCAGAGAAATAACATACACAAGTCGTATAGTCGAAAAGGGGTTGTTTATTTCTTTCTAGGCTCGTGGGTTCTTTTTCAGAGAGAATGGGAGAGAGAGGGTAAGGCCAAGCTGTTCTATCGTAAATCACGTTCATGCACGCTGTTTGTTGCTAGACTAGACATGTCACCGTGGGACACCAATAATTATGCTACGGGGGGGGCATCGCGAGCCAACCGTTGTTCTGTGAGTTCCTTACCTGATCCTGAAAGGAATTTTTTTCTTATATGAGAAAAAGCAGAGCATGTTCGATTGGAGGGGATGTTCGAGTTCATTCAAAATCGTTGCAGCGCGGTCTTTCCTCTTGTTCTTGAAGGCATGTGATAAAAATTGGCCCTTTCTCATCTTGAAATACTGAGTGTCTTCGTCCACTACTTGCCTGATAAGAAACTCAGACACTTCCATGTCCCGACTATGGACCTGATTAACTTGCTAGGTCCAATGTTCAAATGAACCTCCTATATACATATGTGCGACTGCATTTTTCAAAAAAGCCTGCCTATTAGATATTTAAGCGTGCTCTTAACTGAAATCTTACAAGGGACGTTGTCCTGCATCATACCACGTTGGTTACTGCTAGAACTAGACGTACTAGATTAAGCGTATGTGTAGTGCAGTAGGTTTTTTTTTTCTTTTTTTTTTCTTTTTTTCTTTTTTCTTTTTTTTTTGTTTTTTGTTTTTTTTCCCAAGTTAAACAATGATGAGTCGTGGTGTGAAATTTTGTAACAAATTAGGATAGATATTTACGAAAACTTTTATTTATTTCTTTTTTGGATTTTACGGCATATCAACCCTTGTTGGGTTATTTTATGCCGAAGACGTTTTGTTTGATTCATTCTTGATGAGTAACAAAAATTCTTTTTTCTATCTTTAAACACATTTAACTGATTTTCTTCTATTAGACGTGGCCCTAACAAGTACTACCACTCCGGGTCAGAGTGGACCTGGGAGTAATAGCAATGAAGAGGTACTCCGTACTCCACAGAGCTCTAGAATCTTAACTTCACCATTAGATGCAGTTTAACGTCACCTTTAAATAAAAAGATGAGTGATATATATATATATATATATATATATATATATATATATATATATATTAAAGAAATGGATACCATAGAAACCAACACGAGTTTCACCATAAGGATCTTCAGGTTTAAATCCACTGAATTAATCGAGGTACCGATTAATTGCAGCCGATTACACGTAATGAACACACGTGTAATCGGCTGCAATTAATCGGTACCTCGATTAATTCAGTGGATTTAACCCTGAAGATCCTTATGGTGAAACTCGAGTAGGTTTCTATTGTATTCATTTCTTTAATAAATTTGCTCTACTTTGTATTGAGCACTTTGTATTGAGCACTTTGTATTTTTTATATCGCTGACTTAACCCCTGGATTTTGTGCACCTCCAACGATCGTGCCCATATTCACCGGTAAGCCACCTTTTATCTATCTATATATATATATATATATATATATATATATATATATATATATATCACTTATCACCCTGTGTTTTTTCTTCCCCCACCATTTCCAGCTAACGGTAAATAATTTTTTTCTTCTTCTTGGAAACGAATTACATTGTATGGGGTACAAGGTAGGGGTTAGACGGCTTTAGTTGTTAGATAGAAACTTCAGTTGGGAACCATCAAATTTCCTGGGGACTCATTCAAATCAAATCAGTGCGACCCAGGACGCACTGAATTAAAAAGCTATCAGCATCACTATATATATATATATATATATATATAATATATATGTGTGTGTGTGTGTGTGTGTATATTTACATACATATATATATAATATATATATATTATATAATATATATATATATATACATACACAACATATATATATATATGTATATATATATAGCCAAAATGTATGTGAACCTTCTCAAAAACAAATCTATTGCTTTTCATACAGCTTAAGACTTAGCACCCATGTGCTCCCTATACCCCGGGGACTACCATTCTATCTACATGCTGAAAATAGCTGAAAATGGATAATCTTATAATTTGTTATTTAATATCCTGTAAATATCTCAAAGGGAATTCTTCAAACGAAATTGGGAAACACTAGATGTTTGCTTAAATATTTCTTTCTTTTTTTTCCTTTTTTTTTTTTTTTTTTTTTTTTTTGTTCGTGATTAGATTTCCCAAAACCTTTTGGTTAGCACCTTTCACACTGTGACTGATAAAACAAAGACATTTATTTTCTTTTTAGAAATGGGGGATGCCCTGACCGGAATTCAAACCGCCTGGCTATACGCACTTCTAATTCGAGGTATAAATACCGACCGGCCGATTTCTGATTGGTTTGGCTGGCTGGTTGAATTTTACGGCATTTCAAATCTTGTTGGTTTATTTTATGCCGAGAGATTTGCCTCAAAACAGCCCATATTATAAATGTGTTTAAAATCCTGCGATGTGTGCTATATATAATTAAGAAATAAATGTTTACCTTGTTTATGGTGGGATTAATTTGCCTACCGGTTTTAATAAAACCGAGTTTAATAAATAATTACTTTGTGTTATTGATTTCTAATAGTATTGTTTTATTCTCAAACATATCAAAATCAATCCCGTGTATAATTTTATATTGAAATCAATTAGAATAAAATTAAAATAAGTGTAATTATTTTGTGTTTTTATTGAATTTCATTAGTCTTTCTAATTCATATAATATTCAATTAAATATTATATCAAAACTTAAATACTTGTGCCATTTTTGCGAGTACCCATAATAACAAAACTGATGGTATATCCATTGTCAGTTATGACAGGTGAACCCAGTGCAGTCTAATACACCTTAAACACAGTTCTACGTAATCATTTTTATAATGGAGTAAAAGATACGCTTACGTTCAGCCTGAAAAAAAAAAACAGATATCTTTCCTTAAAACGTTTTTTTTTTCCAATAAAAGTAAAACTTTTTTTTTTTTAGGATTTTCTTCAATGTTTTTTTTTCTTGATAATCATTTATCTTCAAATCGGAATAAAAAATATAAATCTTTTTTCTTTTTTTTTTTTTTTCAAAGAAGACAAACATTCAACGTAAATAAATCTTACATATTATCTATGTTTATTTATGAGGTAGACAAGAACAGTCAGTCCCATATTTCAAAAGCGCTTATTATTGTAGTTTATACTAAAATCATTACGGAATATTTATTTATTACAATTTTTCAAAATTTTATTTTTTTATTATTTTATTTCTTTACTCTAAAGCTAAGATTTAATGTACACATCTACTTACTATGATTTCTCTATATTATTAATATTCACTAGATTCACAAAAATCGAATACAAAGCATATTCAAACTTCGCTCCAGGGTACAGACATCTTTGTTCTAGTATATCTGATGTGATTTCTCTGAGCCCAGGATTCAGCCATCTTTGTTTAAAGCTATCCCATCATTCCATTAAAAATGGTGTAAATTTATGAAGTGTTGAAGGATTTCAGTTAGTATTTCATAATTTTCACCGATATATCGAGAATTTCAATGATTGAAAATGACATTTTGCGTGAACAAAAAAAAAATCACTAAAATCATCATTCAGTTTCAAGTTGTACAGGAAACTGATTTATTTTCTAAGAGAATGTTGCTTGAATAAATTTATTGCTAAAATGTTATGTGCAACAATTATAGATAAATAATACCTAATGATATCCGTTTTAATTTCATAAGTTTCCACTAGAAATAATAAAATCCTGGTATCTTTGATCTAGTAGATTTGTTTGGTTTGGTTTGGTTGGATTTTACGGCATGTCAACCCTTGTTGGGTTATTTTATGCCGAAGACGTTTTGTTTTATTCATTCTTGTTGGTATTCATTTTTTTTCCTCAAACTCACTGTTTCAAACACATTTTTAAATTCATCTTTTTCTATATTGCTCATAGATGGAACCTTAACAGGTATTGCCACTCCGGCTCAGAGTGAACCTGGGATTAATGGCAATGAAGGGGTACTCCATATTCCACAGAGTTCCAGAGTTGAAAATGTACCATTAGATGCAGTGATCTAGTAGAAAATTAACTTCTTTTTTTTTTTAAAGAAAATCAACCTTTTTAGATGAGTTTATTTATTTTTAAGTATTAGGCTGTATTTATTTATGGTGCATCCAGCGAGAATTGAACTTGCTATTACAGTAGACATCGATCTGCGTGAATGCTCCCTATTACACCATGATGGTTGATAATGTAGATAGATAGATGGGTAGATTGATTTTATCGGCATGTCAACCCGTCTATGGTTATTTCATGCCTCGAGGTTAGGGAATTGCGTTCATTGTACGGTTATATTTATATTTGTGTAGTTTTTGTTTGGTTGGTTTTTTGGGGTTTTTTTTGCATACAGTCTTATCGAATACACATTTTCAACATACATCTTTTGGGGCCATTGAAAGTACCCTAGCAGGTACTACGAATCCAGGTCACAGTGAACCTAGGAATAACAGTAATGAAGGGGTACTCCACATTATTCAGATCTCCTGAACTGGAACCTCACCGTCAGATGCAGAACATTCACTAGAAAAATTGTTCGGTTGGTTGGTTGGTTGGTTGGTTGGTTGGTTGGTTTTTACGGCATTTCAACTCTTGTTGGGTTATCTTATGCTGAAGACGTTTTGTTTTATTCATTGGGGAGGAAGGGAATCAATTTTTAACTCAATTTTTAAACACATTTTTAAACACATTTTTTTCTATTTAACCCAAAGATGGGACCCTAACAGGTACTACCACCCCGGGTCAGAGTGGACCTGGGAGTAATGGTGATGAAAGGGTACTATACATTACCCAGTGCTCCACAATCGGAACTTCACCATTAGATGCAATTTAACCGCATACTCAGGACCCCCAGCCACCGCCTTGTAGCACATATATGATAAAAAGGTTTAGGGCTTGCCATAGGGGCAATAGGGTTGTGACAATCATATAGGTGCTAGGACTTAACACGACCTGTCGATTAATCGGTGGCTCTCTGACTGCCCTCTAGCCTAAGTGGAATGTTGTATGCCATGGACTTCTCAGTTACCAGGACTCCATCCTTAAGCATCATTGGTCACCACCCACGACCAACAAGTGGTCCCATTGGTGGGGGTTCTTACAGTATGGTCCATAGATAGGACCCCCTAACAGGTACTACTAATCCAGGCCAGAGTGAACCTGGGAATAATGGCAATGAAGGGGTACTCCACGTTGATCAGATCTCCAGAACTGGAACCTCACCGTCTGATGTAGAACACTCACTTGAAAAATTGTTCGACTGGTTGGTGGTTGGTTGGTTGGTTGGTTGGTTGGTTGGTTTGATTTTACGGCGTTTCAACCCTTGTTGGATTATCTTATGCTAAAGACGTTGAAATAAATAATCAGATTCAGTATATATATTTACCAACCTCTCCGCACGAGCAGGGTGCGACACAAGGTCAATTTCTTAAGCAGAGTTTAACAGATTTGAATTCAGAGATTTCCTTCTTCTAGACTGGTTACCTAGCCATGGTTAAAGAGTCCAGTCTGCCCTGCTATTTGGATTCATACCTTTCCCAAGGGTATTAGCGTTATGTGAAATGCAAACAGCTTCGACCAGGAATTGAACTCGCGTCGACGAGTCCATTTCTCATGACTCTAACCATTATATCACGGGGGCCTCCCTGAATCAGATTTAGTATAAGTTTATATATCAAAAGGTTTTGGAGGGAAAAATCCCAAAGAATTTTAAAAGAAGAAAAAACAAGAGAACCAAATTATTTTTCTTCGTGTTCTATCAACGTCTGTTCACTTGACGTTTACAGACGTTCACTTTGTTGAAACTTCAGGAAACTTTAAAACTAAATTAAATACAAACATTTTTCTCGAAACTTTTTTGTAAACTTTTCTTTAGTTTAAAGTGTTTAAAAATTTGTAGAAGGGAAGGGTGGGGAATGGGTGTTGAATAAGAAAACTATTTGATTAGCGGGACGTCAGTAGAAAAAAAGGGAAGAAGAGAAAGAGAGAGAAAAGAAGAAAGAAAAAAGAGATAGAAAAAGAGAAAAGAGAAGAGAAAAAGAGAAAAAGAAGAAAGAAAAAGAAAGAGAGAGAAAGAAAGAGAAGAAAAGAGAAAGAGAAGAAAGAAAGAGAGAAAAAGAGAAAGAAAGAGAAAGAGAGAAAAAGAAAGAAAGAAAGAGAAAAAGAAGAGAAAAAGAAAGAAGAAAAAGAAAGAAAAAGAGAGAAAGAAAAGAAAGGAGAAAGAGAAGAAAGAAGAGAGAAAAAGAGAAGGAAAGAGAAAGAGAGAAAAAGAGAGAAAAAAGAGATAGAAAAAGAGAAAAGAAAGGAAAGGAGAGAGAAAAGAAAGAAGAAAGAAGAGAGAAAAAGAGAAGAAAAAGAAAGAGAAAAAGAGAGAAAAAGAGATAGAAAAAGAGAAAGAAGAGAAAGAAGAGAGAAAAGAGAGAAGAAAGAAAGAGAGAAAAAGAGAAGAAAGAAGAGAAAAGAGAAGAAAGAAAGAGAAAAGAGAGAAAGAAAGAGATAGAAAAAGAAAAAAGAGAAGAAATAAAAGAGAAAGGGGAGAAAAGAGAAGGAAGGGAGGGGTAATAGAAAAGGAAAAGGAAAAAGAAAAAAGGTATAAAAATTAGAACGGAGTGAAGAAAGAGAGAAAAGAGAAGAAAGGAACGGGTAAAGGATTTGGTTTGCTTTGCTTTGTTTTACGGCATATCAACCTCAGTGGGTCATTTAATACCGACAAAGTTTTGAAACAAATTCATTCTTGATGGATAATCAGTTTTGTTTATATAACTCATGTTTTTCTATTTAACCCATGGATGGGACCCTAACAGGTACTACCACTCCGGGTATTATTACAAACATACCCCCGTGTTCTTGGTATGACGCTAACAGCATCTAATGGTGAGGCTCTAATTCTGAAACTCTGGGGGTGGAGTATTTCTTCATTGCCATTACTCCCAGGTTCACTCTGACCCGGAGTGATAGTACCTGTTAGAGTCCCATCTATGGGTTGAATGGATCAAAAATTAGTTAAAATGATTGGGGGGGGGTAAATTTTGAATACTTAACAAGAATAAATTAAACAAAACCGTCTTCGGTATAAAATAAACCAAGGGTTGACATGCCGTAAACTCATTTCAAACTCTTTTTTTTTCTATTTAACCCATAGACAGGACCCTAACAGGTACTACCACTCCGGGTCATAGTGGCCCAGGGAGCAATGGTGATGAAGGGGTGCTCCACATTCCCCAAACCTACCAAAACTGGAACCTCACCATCAGATAGAGTTTAACGTCATTCCCAGGATATAAAGACTCTCAGCCACCACCTTCTAGCACCCATATGATAAGAAGGGTTAGGGTTTGCTATAAGGGCAATAGGGTTGGGCCAGTTGTATAAGTGCTAGGTCTTGACGTGACCAGTCGAGTGATCGGAGGGGGCCTCTCCGACCGCCCATCTAGCTTAAGTAAGGGTTTAAGTTGAGTGTTGCATGGACTCCTCAGCCACCAGGATTCCATCCTTAAGCATCACGGTTCGCCACCCACGGCCAACAGGTGGTCACATTGGGGGTGGGTAAAAGGAGATAAAAGAGAAGAAAGGAAGGAAGAAGAGGAAGGGAAAATGAAAAGAAAGAAAAAAAAGGTAAAAATTAATTTTGTATAATTGGTTGAACGAGAAAAAAAATAAAGAAAAAAATGAATGATTGGATAAAAAGAATAAAGAAAAAAGAATAAGAAAAAATGATGAAAGAAAAATGAGTGAAAAAAAAAATCGATAAATAAAAATAAGATTAAACGAGAAAAAAAATGGAGGAAATCGAAATTGAAGAAATGAAAAAAAAAAAAAGAAAGAAAAACGATTATAGGAATTTGAAAAGCTTAAAATAATTTTCAATGGCCACTCGTCCAACAGTTGTCCAGCGTCTCCATGTTGCTAAGTGTGAAAATGATGAATGCTACGTGTAATTAACACCTGTCACTTTTTACCTGTATTTGCAAACGAAGCAGTTTAGTTTGAACGGACAAACGTTGACACATACATAAAGTTTTTTTTAATGCATCAGCATTTGTCACGGCCAAGAAATACAGACTGCATTTTAGCCTAAGGGGGGGGGGTTGCACAGTTGCATCATTTATACAGTTTCGCCTTGGATATATATATATATATATATATATATATATATATATTTCTATTATAGAATATATATATATATATATTTCTTTAAAATATATATATGGACTCTCCCGTCGATTATCGACGTATGAGGGTTCATACATACAATGAACATCCACACAGTGATTTGTTTATAGTGGTGAAGGCTTGTGTTGGACCATCCACACTTTTTGGCACAGTCGATAGGAAAGAATTGGTTCATCAAGGGTTGCCACAAACCCAATCAACGACCGACCTCAGGAATTTTGAATTCAGAGATATCCCTCTCCTAGACTGGTTACCTACCAAAGGCTGAAGGGCCCAGTCTGCCCTACTATTTAACCGATAGCTGGAGGGAGAATATATGGATTCATGCCTTTATATATATATATATATTCATACCATATATATATATATATATATATATATATATTCATACCATATATATATATATATATATATATATATAATATATATATATATATATTGCATACCTATAAATATATAATATATTATATAATTCATACCATATATATATATATATATATTCATACCATATATATATATATATATATATATATATACTCATACCATATATATATATATATATAATATATATATTCATCCATATATATATATATATATATATATATATATATATAAAAATGGACTCTCTCGTCGATTTTCGACGCATGAGTGTTCATCCAGTGAACAACCAACACAGTGATTTGTTTATAGTGGTGAAGGCTTGTGTAAACCATTACACACTTTTTGGCACAGTCGATAGGAAAGAATTGGTGCATCAAGGAATGCCACGAACCCAATCAACGATTGACCTCAGGAATTTTGAATATATATATGGAGGCGCGTGGGCTAGTGGTTAGAGTCGTGGAAAATGGATTCGTCGGTTCGAGTTCAATTCCTAGACGAAGCCGTTGGCATTTCGCATAGCGCTAATACCCTTGGGAAAGGTATGAATCCATATATTCTCCCTCCAGCTATGGGTTAAATAGTAGGGCAGACTGGGCTCTTTACCTTGGGTAGGTAACCAGTCTAGGAGAGGGATAACTTTGAATATATATATATATATATATATATATATATATATCATCCAAAAGTCCAGAGAAGAAATCTTCCTTACGACACAAAAGTTTTATTTAAAAAACCTATCGCAGTTTAAGAGCTCAATTTGTGCTCTTAATGTTAGAGTCACAAAGCAAATATATAAGTAAAGAAATAACAAAAAACTTAGAGATTTAGCATTATAGTCTATTTCAGGGAGCTTATTTGAAATAAACTATAATGCTAAATCTCTAAGTCTTTTGTTATTTCTTTACTTATATATATATATATATATATATATATATATATATATATATATATATATATATATATATATATGAGATGAATTCGACAATATATCAGTGTAAGAAATTTGAAAAAATGCACAGGTGTTGTTAATTAATGTAGTTTTATTAGCTGCTTATATTGCAATATTTCGATCTGTTTTGGACCATCATCAGAGCAGGTCTATTATAAAAGTTTAAAAACAGTTTATTGAAAAATATGACCGGTTGTAAGGGAAAAAATTTTAAAAATTAAATATCACTTTTCTTTTAAAAAAAATAATTCATGGGGCATTTTCCCTTACAACCGGTCATATTTTTCATTAATCTGTTTTCTTCTTTTTCTAATAGACCTGCACTGATGATGGTCCAAAAACGGATTGAAATATTGCAATATAAGTAAGTAGCTAATAAAACTACATTGATTAACATCTGTGCGTTTTTCAAATTTATTACTCTGATTCATTGTCCTCGGAATGTCCTCTCCGATGCATCAAGTATCCGCGCAGATCTGGTCTATGTAGGTATTTGCTGGACGCCCTACACTGGCGTGCCCATGTGTTGGTTTGTGCTGAGGGCGTCGCTTATGAGTTAGTCCTTGCTTCTCCAGCAGTCCAGCATGTCTTGTTCGTCTCACTCGGATAGTCTGTGTGACATGCGGCAGGTGGCCATACAGCTGCTTTCTTGTAGGGTGTTGTTTCCATGATTTGTTTAAGTTCACCTCCATCTAGCTTATTCTCTGGGGCACTTTGTTAGAGTCCAAGTGGTGCAGCCATATAGTAGCACTGATATAACTATGGCTTGGAAATCGAGAAAATGTCAATCTCTGAATGTACATTTCAGGGATTGAGATTTTCTCGATTTGTTTAGCCTCACATTTGAACATATATGCCCGCCTAAATTCATTAATTATTAACTAATTAATTTTCAAAAATTAGGTATGACTTCAATTAAGCACATATCCTCCAAAAATTGTCGGCTTAAAGCCATATAAAAATAAACACATTTGTTTGTTTACTTACCCTTATATATATATATATATATATATATATATATATATATACACACACAAATTTGAACTTTGGAAAAAGCACCGGTCGAAAGGGCCCCTAAGTTTCTATCTTCTTTCTCTTTTTATTTTAAATACTTCGTTTATTAGCTGATCTTATAATAAAAGTATGATATTATTCAAACTTGTCTAGAAATTTAGCTGTAACAAAAAGTTGTTTATATTATATATATATATATATATATATATATATATATATATATATATATATTGACTAGTCACGTCAAGCCCTACAACTTATGATTACCCCAACCCTATTGACCTTATGGCAAATCCCAACTCATTTTATCATATATGTGCTATAAGGTGGTGTCTGAGGGTCTTACTGTAACAAGATATGACCTTAAACTCACTCTGATGGTGAATTTCCAATTCTGGAGCTCTGGGGAATCTGGAGTACCCCTTCATCACCATTGCTCCCAGGTCCACTCTGACCTGGAATGGTAGTACCTGTTAGGGTCCCATCTATGGGTTAAATAGAAAAAATGACTTTTTAAAAAGTGTATAAAAATGTGTTTAAAAAAAACGTTTAAAAAGAAAATTGAGTACCCATCAAGAATGAATTAGACAAGACGTCTTCGGCATTAAATAACCCAACAAGGGTTGGCATGCCGTTAAAACCAACCAACCAACCAACCAACCAATCAAGGTAATTATGAACTTTTGTTTAGTAAATTCGGTTGTCCCAGAAAAAACAGAACCCACAAATTTTGTAACAAAAATGTTAATTTTCCCATTAAACAAATGAATTAGGGGTTAGGGTTAGGGTTTGGGTTGGGATTTAGGATTTAGGGTTTGATAGGAAAATAAATAAATAATTCAAACTAACCCTAACCCTAAACCCTAATTTATTTGTTTACTGGGAAAATTAACAGTTTTATTACAAAATTTGTGGGTTCTGTTTTTTTTCTGGGACAACATAATTTACTAAACAAAAGTTCATAATTACCCCAATCAAACGGATACTGTAGTTGCATGTTTAAACATACACAGACACACGTATATTACATTTATATTCATAAAACTATCTGCGTATACATGTTCTTGGCGTGGTGTACGTTTCTTGCGTGTGTTGGTTGGTTGGATGAATTTTCCGGCATGTCAACCCTTGTTGGGTTATTTTATGTCTAGGACATTTTGTTTTATTCATTCTTCATGGGTACTCAAATTTTTTATTTAAACTCAATTTTTGAACAATTTTTTAAACTCATTTTTTTCTATTTATCCTATAGATAGGAATTTAACAGGTACTACCACTCTGGGTCAGAGTGGACCTGGGAGTCATGACGATGAAGGGGTACTACACATTTCCCAAAGCTCCAAAATCGGAACTTCACTATTAGATATAGTTTAACGTCATACCCAAGACTCTCCTGCGGGTGTACATCATGAAGTCATGTACAGGTATTTATTAAACTTGGCCTTGAATATTGGAAGAGTGTGGTGCGCCAATATTTATTCAGCTTGTCATAAGGCCCACTCAGTGAAATATAGGGAGTTTATGTCACGCTAATCCTCCAAATTAAAAAAAAAACCTGCTTGAAAAATCAGCATTTGAAATTATGGCTTTTACTTGATCTTGAACACCTACCTCTATCATTCGCCTCGGCCATAAGGGATACGATCATGCTTACTGTGTGATGCCTAAAAGGAATGCCGGACAACTCCTGTTCATATATATATATATATATATATATATATATATATATATATATATCTGTCTGTCTGTGTGTGTGTGTGTGTGTGTGTGTGTTTACTTAGTCGTCCAGAGACACCGTGCTTCGACGTATCCCGTTTCCTGGGTGTAGATAGACTTTGCTGGTTACCTCCTGCTGTGATTGAAACCCGACCGATTTATCATCAGTTAAAGTACTTAACCACTGGGATATATATATATATATATATATATATATAATGTCAAATACTGAAAGGGCCACAATATATATATATATATATATATGTGTGTGTGTGTGTGTGTGTGTGTGTGTGTTTGTGTATGTGTGTGTTGTGTGTGTGTGTGTGTGTGTGTGTGTGTGTGTGTGTGTATAAAGACAGACAAAAATCAGATTGGTATGTTTTTTTTATAAGAATAGCGTTATCGGAATGTCATTAGATTTTCTGTTGTTGGATTTCATTCAAAATCTTGCCAATGTATATATATATATATATATATATATATATATATATAATTTCAAATATTAAAAAGGACACAATATATATATATATATGTATGTATGTATGTGTGTGTGTGTGTGTGTGTGTGTGTGTGTGTGTGTGATTTGTTCATGTATGCACACTCCTATATTTTCATGTATTTACATAAACGCCTGCTTAAATGTTGCCCTTGGCAGCCATTAAGTTATCAGCATCGCTATGCCCTCTCTCTCTCTCTCTCTCTCTCTCTCTCTCTCTCTCTCTCTCTCTCTCTCTCTCTCTCGTCCTTATCGGCTACAAGCAAGTCCTTAGTATGGAATCCAATGTCCGTACAGAGCCGTTAAATGTAAGGTTTTGCTGTTCAAGACAGCACGCAGCACCCTTGCGTAGTTCCCATCTTGGTTTTTCGCGAAGATTTACATTAAAGTGATGCAGCCATACAGTAGCACTGACACGGCTACAACTTGTAAAACTTCTCGCTCTATCTTATCCGATGAATCGTATTTCCATATGATCGATAATCTGTCAATAACAGTACATTCCTTTCCTATTCCTATATTGACATCACTTTCTGTAGATGAGATATTTCTACCAAGGTATGTGAACTGGTCTACTAATTTGTGTGGCTTACTATCCATGCCTTTCCTATGCGCATATTGACATCACTTTCTGTAGATTAGATATTACTACAAGGTATGTGAACTGGTCTACTAATTTTGTGTGGCTTACTATCCATGCCTTTCCTATGCGCATATTGACATCACTTTCTGTAGATTAGATATTACTACCAAGGTATGTGTGTAGTGGTCTACTAATTTGTGTGGCTTACTATCATGCCTTTCCTATGCGCATATTGACATCACTTTCTGTAGATGAGATATTACTACCAAGGTATGTGAACTGGTCTACTAATTGTGTGGCTTACTATCCATGCCTTTCCTATGCGCATATTGACATCACTTTCTGTAGATTAGATATTACTACCAAGGTATGTGAACTGGTCTACTAATTTGTGTGGCTTACTATCCATGCCTTTCCTATGCGCATATTGACATCACTTTCTGTAGATAGATATTACTACCAAGGTATGTGAACTGGTCTACTAATTTGTGTGGCTTACTATCCATGCCTTTCCTATGCGCATATTGACATCACTTTCTGTAGATTAGATATTACTACCAAGGTATGTGAACTGGTCTACTAATTTGTGTGGCTTACTATCCATGCCTTTCCTATGCGCATATTGACATCACTTTCTGTAGATTAGATATTACTACCAAGGTATGTGAACTGGTCTACTAATTTGTGTGGCTTACTATCCATGCCTTTCCTATGCGCATATTGACATCACTTTCTGTAGATTAGATATTACTACCAAGGTATGTGAACTGGTCTACTAATTGTGTGGCTTACTATCCATGCCTTTCCTATGCGCATATTGACATCACTTTCTGTAGATAGATATTACTACCAAGGTATGTGAACTGGTCTACTAATTTGTGTGGCTTACTATCCATGCCTTTCCTATGCGCATATTGACATCACTTTCTGTAGATTAGATATTACTACCAAGGTATGTGAACTGGTCTACTAATTGTGTGGCTTACTATCCATGCCTTTCCTATGCGCAATTGACATCACTTTCTGTAGATTAGATATTACTACCAAGGTATGTGAACTGGTCTACTAATTTGTGTGGCTTACTATCCATGCCTTTCCTATGCGCATATTGACATCACTTTCTGTAGATAGATATTACTACCAAGGTATGTGAACTGGTCTACTAATTTGTGTGGCTTACTATCCATGCCTTTCCTATGCGATATTGACATCACTTTCTGTAGATTAGATATTACTACAAGGTATGTGAACTGGTCTACTAATTTGTGTGGCTTACTATCCATGCCTTTCCTATGCGCATATTGACATCACTTTCTGTAGATTAGATATTACTACCAAGGTATGTGAACTGGTCTACTAATTTGTGTGGCTTACTATCCATGCCTTTCCTATGCGCATATTGACATCACTTTCTGTAGATTAGATATTACTACCAGGTATGTGAACTGGTCTACTAATTTGTGTGGCTTACTATCCATGCCTTTCCTATGCGCATATTGACATCACTTCTGTAGATTAGATATTACTACCAAGGTATGTGAACTGGTCTACTAATTTGTGTGGCTTACTATCCATGCCTTTCCTATGCGCATATTGACATCACTTTCTGTAGATTAGATATTACTACCAAGGTATGTGAACTGGTCTACTAATTGTGTGGCTTACTATCCATGCCTTTCCTATGCGCATATTGACATCACTTTCTGTAGATTAGATATTACTACCAAGGTATGTGAACTGGTCTACTAATTTGTGTGGCTTACTATCCATGCCTTTCCTATGCGCATATTGACATCACTTTCTGTAGATGAGATATTACTACCAAGGTATTGAACTGGTCTACTAACTATGCATATTGACATCACTTTCTGTAGATTAGATATTACTACCAAGGTATGTGAACTGGTCTACTAATTTGTGTGGCTTACTATCCATGCCTTTCTATGCGCATATTGACATCACTTCTGTAGATTAGATATTACTACCAAGGTATGTGAACTGGTCTACTAATTTGTGTGGCTTACTATCCATGCCTTTCCTATGCGCATATTGACATCACTTTCTGTAGATTAGATATTACTACCAAGGTATGTGAACTGGTCTACTAATTTGTGTGGCTTACTATCCATGCCTTTCCTATGCGCATATTGACATCACTTTCTGTAGATTAGATATTACTACCAAGGTATGTGAACTGGTCTACTAATTTGTGTGGCTTACTATCCATGCCTTTCCTATGCGCATATTGACATCACTTTCTGTAGATTAGATATTACTACCAAGGTATGTGAACTGGTCTACTAATTTGTGTGGCTTACTATCCATGCCTTTCCTATGCGCATATTGACATCACTTTCTGTAGATGAGATATTACTACCAAGGTATGTGAACTGGTCTACTAATTTGTGTGGCTTACTATCCATGCCTTTCCTATGCGCATATTGACATTACTTTCTGTAGATGAGATATTACTACCAAGGTATGTGAACTGGTCTACTAATTTGTGTGGCTTACTATCCATGCCTTTCCTATGCGCATATTGACATCACTTTCTGTAGATTAGATATTACTACCTGAACTGGTCACTAATTTGTGTGGCTTACTATCCATGCCTTTCCTATGCGCATATTGACATCACTTTCTGTAGATGAGATATTTCTACCAAGGTATGTGAACTGGTCTACTGATTTCAAAGGTTTGCCATTTAATGTGGAGATGACTTTATCTTGTTTAAAACACATGAACTCTGTTTTTTATCTTCAATGGGGTACACCCACCCACCCGAAAGAAGGGGGGTGTGCCTTGGGTATGACTTTAAACTATATCCGTTAGCGAGGCCCCAGTTTTATAGCTCTATGGGGGGTTTAGTCAGCCTCTTGTTACCATTACTCCCAGGTCGACTATGGCTCGGCGTGTGGGTAACTGTTAAGGTCCATCTATGAGTCAAATGATGTTTGAAAATTATTAGTATTGGGTTGGAATATCTGAAAGCATATAACTGTGCAAATATTTTGTACAAACAGGACCTGTGGATATACCACAGTATGATAATTTATTATTACAACGTTTGAAATGTTTACTTAGAGGTATTACACATAGTTCAATATATAAAAAGTATCATAATCTTGATTTAACCCTCTCTCTCTCTCTCTCTCTCTCTCTCTCTCTCTCTCTCTCTCTCTCTATCTGTCTATCTATCTATCTCCCTCCCTCCCTCACTCTCTCTCTCTCTTACACACACACACACACACACACACACACACTCTTTTTTTTTTCTTTCTTTCTTCTTTTCATCTTTTTATTATGTGCGATTGAAACAGCTTTATCGCTTCCGAGCGCTCACCCCCTTCTGTTTATCTTTCCCCTACTCTCTATCTTTCTTTCTTCTTATATTTTTTCAGTAAAGCATTCCTTTTTCTTCCCTTTATTTATTATAAAATCTTGGCTAAAATGAGACCGTACAAATTGCCCAAGATGAAATCCAAAAATGTAAATCCTGATTAACTGGTGTTGCTTATCCACCGAATTCTTATTTCTAATGGGTGTTGTCACCTCAGCTAAATAATGGGCCATTCAATTTTTATCATAAAGAAAGAAAGGGAAGAAAAAGAACATGCTACACAGGAAAAAAATAAGAAGAACGAAAGAAAGAATGAAGAAAGAGAGTAAGAGAAAGAGAGAGAGGGTGAGTGCGCAGAAGCGATAACGCTAATCTATTTCAATCGAACATAATGAAAAGATGAAAATACGGAAAGAAAGAAAATAAAAAGAGTAAGAGAGAGTTAAATCAAAATTATTATACTTTTTACATGTCGATCTATTTAGCAATAGCTCTTAAGTAAACAAAAGTTGTAATAATTAAATTATCATACTGTGATATATCCACTGGTCCTGCTAGTAAATGATAATGTTTCTAATCAAACATTTAAAAATTAATCAAATTTTGTCATTAAATAACCCATAAGGAGCTGATATGCCTTTAAACTAATAAAGCAACCCAAACTAAAATAAACCAAAGAGACAATTATTATATTGCTTGTACTTGAGTAGGTATTTACCCAACCCGTTTGCCACGAAACCTTTCTTTCTTTCTTTCTTTCTTTTAAATTCTTTTATTTTGTTTCATTTTCCTTCAATTTTTTGTGGCTGTACTCTTAAGTTCTCCGATAATTCTGTTAGAAAATGGATTGGCATAGCCTATCATTTTTAGAAGGAAGTGTAAGAATTTGAAATAACAATAAACACTGGAAAACTATGGCCCATAAAGATTAATTAACATTCCTGTAGTAATTCATATTCTTTCCTTTCTTTCCTTTTCTAAGATTTTTCATTCATTCATTCTTTCTTTCTTTTTTCACCAATTCTTTTCATTTCCCCCTTTCTTTCTTCAATTCTTGGCTTTTGTCCCTAAGATCTTTCTTTATTTTTTCCTTTCTTTCTTTTTCCTTTCTTTCCTTCTTTCTTTCCTTCTTTCATTATTATTTTTATTTAAATTTTTTCATTTTTTCTCACTTAATTTCTTCCTCGACTCTTTCTTTTTTCAAAAACATTTTTCTTTCTTTCTTTCTTTCGTTTTTCTAAATTCTTTTTTTCTTCTAAATTATCTGTTTGTTTGTTTCTTTCACTTTCTCTATCTTTTTTATTTTTTCTAAATTCTTTCTTTCTTTCTTTCTTTCTCTCTTTCTTTCTTTCTTTGACACAAGGGGCATCCAACGAGGATCGAACTTGCTTTTCAGTAGTAATGGATCTGCGAGACGATTGATAACCATTACACCACGATTTAATTGGGTAATGAATGATCACTCTATCTTGTTTTTGTTTGGTTTGTTTTGTTTTACGGCATATCAACCTTAGTGGGTTATTCAATGCCGATAAAGTTTTGAAATAAATCAATTCTTAATGGATAATACAATTTTGTTTATCAACTCATGTTTTTCTATTTAACCCATAGATTGGGACCCTAACAGGTACTACCACTCCGGGTCAGAGTGGACCAGGGAGCAATGGTGATGAAGGGGTGCTCAACATTCCCCAAACCTCCAAAACTGGAACCTCACCATCAGATAGAGTTTAACGTCATTCCCAGGACATGTAGACCCTCAGTCACCGCCTTCTAGCATCCATATGATTAAAAGGGGTTGGGACTTGCCATAAGAGCAATAGGGTTGGGAAAATCATATAGGTGCTAGGGCTTGACGTGACCAGCCGATTGATCGGAGAGGGCCTCTCCGACCACACGTCTAGCCCAAGATAGGGCCAAAGTGGAGTATTGCAAGTCATGAACTGCTCATCCACCCGGGCTCTATCCTTAAGCATCACGGGTCGCCACCCACGACCAACAGGTTGCCCCATTGGGGGAGTCTTACCCCTCTGCAGGGGTGCAGTCGGTGCATTCTAACGCCCCAGTCGACAGGGCGGTCTATTGTTTAAAACACATGAACTCTGTTTTATCTGAATTCCCGTCGGGGGGGGTCAATGTTTCTAACTGCCTACTCTAAGCTGTGCAGCAAAGACTTGGCTTACATTATATTTTCATCCTTGTTTCATAAATTTTACCGAGAAAATTTCCTTTAAATTTTAAGAAAAAAAACTCTACAACAGTTTCAATAGGTTTGGTTTCTTTGTTTAATGACATATCAACCATCGTGGGTTATTTAATACCAAAGCCATCATTGTATATATTTACCAACCTTTCCGTATGAGTATAATGTGACACAAGGTCAATTTTTAAGCGGGGTTTAACAGGTTTGAATTCAGATTTTTCCTTCTCCTAGACTGATTTCCATTCCAAGGCTAAAGTGCCTAGTCTGCCCAAATATTTACCCATAACTGGAGGGATAATATTTGGATGTATACCTTTCCCAAGAGTATTAGTACTATGTGAAATGCCAGCAGCCTCGTCCAGGATATATTCGTGTTACAGTGTCCATTTCCTACGACGATAACCATTTAACCACAAAGCCATCATTGTAGAATAGGATAGGTCGATTTTTCACTTTTTTAAAATATCAAATTGTCTATCTATGCGAAAGTTGTGTGTTAGTATACTGAATACTGATACTAAAAATAGATCTTTTACTTGCACCATTGTTTGAGGAAATAGCATCAAAGATCGTCTACTATAATGTACTGAAAATTCTCATTTTCTAAAGGCTAAATTTTGCGAAAACGAGGATTTCTAGTGCATTTTCGTTGACGATCTTTGATGCTATTTCCTCAAACAATGGTGCAAGTAAAAGATATAATTTCTTGTATCAGTATTCAAAATACTAACACAAAACTTTCGCATAGATTGACAATTTGATATTTTTTTAAATTGAAAAATTGACCTACCCTATTGTAGAAGAACGAGAGTGGTACTATTTAAGCCATAGCTGGGAGGACAAGGGGTTCATACCTTTCTCAAAGGTATTAATCCAAAAGTGACTGGAGTTCAAACTCGTTTCTACAATGTCGCGGGTCAATACTTTAGCCACTAAACCAGGACGATTCACCCAATTTAGATATGATTTGGTAACTTTGTTTAATGGGATATCAACCTTCGTGGGTTAGTTAATGCCAAAGCCATCTTTGTAAAAGAACAGTGATTGTACTATTTAACCCTTTGCGTATCCCGTTAAACTGCATCTAGTGGTGAGGTTCCAGTTCTGGGCTCTGGGGAGTGTGGAGTGTACCTTCATTGCTATTACTCCCTGGTCCACTGTGATCCGAGTGGTATTACCTGTTAGGGTCCTATGTATAGGTTTAAATAGAAAAATGTGTTTATAAAAAAAATTGAGTATCCATTAAAAATGAATTTATTTCAAAAATTGTCGGCATTAAATGACCCACTGAGGTTGATATGCCGTAAAGCCAACCAAACCAAACTAAACTTAAACAGTGTTATTATAGTTGCAATAGCATTGGTTTATCTTTACGTGTGAGTCGTATCGATTTAGTTTTAGCCGGGGGAATAACATTGTTTTAATATCTCATGTGAATAGTATTCATATATCTTTGAATCAAACCAATTTTTATCGCACTGATTTAACAACACCCTCCTTCCCCCCCCCCCCCCGCTTTTTTTTTTTTTTTTTTTTTTTAGAAATTTGGCCTACGGTTTAGCTCAGTTGGTAGAGTGTTCGGCTGGGAACCGCAAGGTTCCGGGTTCGATACCGGCCCTCGCCAACTCAGCGTATGACTAGCACAGGATCTATGCAGTAAAGTGAGGAGCTGATGATAGGTCTGGCGCTCCACCTCAGACGCCAAAAACAATCTCCTTGGTCTAGCGCAAGTGAAAGAGATAGACTCCATCGCTGTCTGGCTGATACCGACTTTAGGCCACCCCGACGACTTTACTTTCTTACTTACTTAGTTTTTTTTAACTTATTTAGCTACACTAGCTCAGTCGGTAGAGTACTTGACTAGGAATCGTAAGGTTCCTGGTTCGATACCAGCCCTAGCCAACTCAGCGTATGACTAG